>SJYO01041852.1:3823235-3891389 GCA_006410555.1 Capra ibex | reverse complement strand
TGCAGGTAGCTCAGGCACTACGGTAGGTCGGTAGAGTAGGAGCCAGCAGGGGAAGAGGAGGACGGGGGTTAGGGAGGGTCGTAGTCCCAGAAAAAGTTACTCAGTTGAGAAGAGTACTCCACCGGTTTCATGACCTCAAAGTCGAAATCGTAGTAAGGAAGGTTTCTTTAGGGTCCCAACTAGAGGAAGTTTTACCTGACCAACCTAGAGGAACGTCAGGTTNGGGTTAGGGAGGGTCGTAGTCCCAGAAAAAGTTACTCAGTTGAGAAGAGTACTGCACCGGTTTCATGACCTCAAAGTCGAAATCGTAGTAAGGAAGGTTTCTTTAGGGTCCCAACTAGAGGAAGTTTTACCTGACCAACCTAGAGGAACGTCAGGTTCCCTGAGAGTTCTCAGAAGAGGTTGTGGTGTCAAGTTTTCGTAGTTAAGAAGCCGCGAGTCGAAAGAAGGGTCAGGTTGAGAGTGTAGGTATGTACTGATGACCCTTTTGGTATCGGAACTGATTCGTCTAGAATCAGTCGTTTCATTACAGGGACGAAAAGTTATACGACAGCTCCAACCAATATTGAAAAGAAGGTTCCTCATTCGCAGAAAATTAAAGTACCGACGTCAGTGGTAGACGTCACTAAAACCTCGGGGGGTTTTATTTCAGACTGTGACAAAGGTGACAAAGGGGTAGATAAAGGGTACCTCACTACCCTGGTCTACGACACTAGAAGCAAAAGACTTACAACTCGAAATTCGGTTGAAAAAGTGAGAGGAGAAAGTGAAAGTAGTTCTCCGAAAAATCGAGGAGAAGTGAAAGACAGTATTCCCACCACAGTAGACGTATAGACTCCAATAACTATAAAGAGGGTCGTTAGAACTAAGGTCGAACACAAAGAAGGTCAGGTCGCAAAGACTACCACATAAGACGTATATTCAATTTATTCGTCCCGTATCAGTTTATTAAAGTCTTTTCCGGTACCGTGGGGTGAGGTCATAAGAACGGACCTTTTAGGGTACCTGCCTCCTCGGACCATCCGATTCTCAGTCTGTGCTGACTCGTTGAAGTGAAAGTGAAAAGTGAAAGTACGTAACCTCTTCCTTTACCGTTGGGTGAGGCCACAAGAACCGACCTCTTAGGGTCCCTACCCCCTCGGACCACCCGACGGTAGATACCCCAACGTGTCTCAACCTGTGTTGACTTCGTTGAATCGTCGTCGTCGTCGTCAGCTTATAAATAAAAATTCAATTTCTATCGTTTATTTACATAATTTTATGTGAACCTTCTGTCTTGGTAACACTACAGGGGGAACCCTTGGTTCCAGTGGTTTGGTAGATATTTGGTCTGACTCAGGATTCGAGGATTCCGTAAGAGGTACTTCGGTGTCCGTACCTTCGCTTTCTGTTATGTCGTCGTCCATCGCGGCGTCCTCGGACTCCGTGGACAAGGACGTCGACGGAACGACACAAAAGATTCGAGTCGAGTCGAGTCAAAGAAGAAATGGTAAAAGTAAATTATTAACCAACGATGACGGGTATAGATTCACCTACCGAGTGACCGAGTCTCTTACGGACCAATACTACCCAGTGGGTCAGTGTACTACAGGTTACTAGTTTGTAAGTCAGAGATGACCCCGGTGCGTCGTTTGGACGTCAATAAAGAGTTTTCCTATCGATAGACATTTTCTTTCGTACTCAAACGATATAATAGACGGACTATTAAGAGGATAATCTCGAACGGTTTCAGAAGTGTCACGTATGGATCTGCGGTATCCGAAAAGTTCTTGGTAGGCTAGTATCTTGGAGTGATTTCTTCGTCGAAAGTAAACGGGATTCCATCCTGGTGTTTTCTCATTCAGGACGGCACGTTTTTGTTTGATAACGACACCAAGAATGTCTAATCGTACCCCCCTCCCCTCGTAAAAGGTCCAGTAATCGACGTGTGGTCTACGGTCCGACACTAAACGAAATGACTAAACGAAGTCATTTATACGGTGTAGAACTCGTCTTCGACGTTCGTGTCGGTTATGAACTAATTTATATACGATAAACTACCAGTAAGAGGTTCGAGGTAGGGTGAAGATGTCTCCGGTTTGTTCGTTTACTTTATCTCTACGTTGTTTGTAGTTATGTCGCCGTAAAAGGTTCAGGAACTATCACCGTTTTTAGGGACGTTAAAGAGGTCTCTGTGTCATAACTCGAATGGTAGGACGGTTCTTCCCCTTCAGGATCCTCGGAAGGATGGATTACAGAAATGAAGCATTCAGTCTCTTCGATACACTACTACGAAGGTTGACTGTTCGTACAGATAAGTTTAATTCGTCAGTCGTTGAATCCTCTATCGTTGTCCTCAGACTTCCAGATGACTCGGGTGTCACTAAATTTAAATCCGGTTTTGGTGGGTATGTGGGATGAAACTGATTACCTGGTGTCGTCGTAAAAGGAAGGGGACCTACATCGTAGTCAAGTCTTGGTTACACATCATTAGGAAGTTTTCAGACTCATAGAGGAAAAAGAGTCACAAGTAAGTGAGATCATTTTACGATGTCAAGGGAAACCTCTTTCGAAAAGTCATGTACTTTGTAAAAAAAGAGTGTACTGAAATATCAAGTTTTTGTATTCCTAAAAAACACTTTTGTAAATACCATCTAGTTTCTCTACTACTTTATAAGTAAAAGTAGGTAAGTAAGTCTTTTATAATGTAAATGGTCTGTACCAATTTCGTCTGTACTTCTTCATAGATGCCTAGAATGTTAAATCATTTGTCTTTTTCCTTTAGTAGAAAATGAAGTATATTAAAGTGTCACACTATTTAACTTCTTTTCCTTATTTGTTGTACTATGTCTATAACCTTCCTCTAACTTCACCCCTCTCACCAACTGTTTCCGGTTGGATTTTTACACTTTAGCTTTAATTTTTGACTCCTTTCGTTACCCTGATGGCTACTGTTCGGCCCTCCTATTGAAAGGTACGTCTTTCCTCAGACCTCCTCTCGAACTCTACCCTCCTTTGTCGACTTCTTGGAACTCGGTTTCCTTCCCATCACACTCGTCTCGAGCCTTTCTGTTCGACCTCCGTTCCTAGTTTAGAAAAAATTCACTCCTTAATAACGTTGTCACTCAAGATGATATGGTGTTCTATGTGTAAAAAATTTTGGTGTCAGGACACGTTTTAGGATGTCATTTTTGGTGTCCCGTATACCCTTTTGTGTCCTGATTTCCACTTTATGAGTTTTATAGACACTGCGAAATTTTTTCCTATTTTTGGTTTAGTTTATAAAATTTGTTACCTGATGTATCTATGATTTTTTATTTATTTGTTGACACTTTGAAATGGAAATTTTTCGGGACTTCAAGCGTCCAGTTTCCCCTGTGCGCTTCCCGACGAAAGAAGACCTTACCGGTTCCCCCAATGTATTTTGGGTCCTCTTCGGCGGTCGTGGATTCCCTACGCCCACTCCGAGCCTTGGGAGGCACTTGACTCCCCCGACGACCTACAGCCTCCACGGCCGTCCACGCGGGGCAAGTCGCCCTCGACAAGGACGTAAGACGGACATAAAAACTATGTCTTCGTTTACACTTTGAATGTAATACGAGTTTTAACAAGGAAATCGATCGATCAATCGAAAATAGTACGATTTGCGTACTATCGTCTTGACTGACATAAAATTAACATCCCCTTCGATACCCGTCCAAAAATTCATCGTTTCATCGGACTACCCTAACACAAACTTTTCAAGTGGGACCGTCCAGACACCCTTTATCCATGTTTACCCATCTTTACGACTAAGGACTAAACCCTTTCTACCTCTCTTCCCGTCCAACCTCCCTTCACCAGATCACCCTTACTGTTCAGTCGTCTACCTAGAAACGAAAGTCAGAGTCTCCCTTCCAGTCTATGTTGGTCGTAGACCTCTTCTAAATACGTTACTGTGATGTCCTCATTCGATCCTCCCACCCGCGGGCCCCGGAAAGAGAAGTGACGTTCCTACTTAAACTCTACGATACGTCGAGTGAAAACAACGAGACTACCCAACAAACTCCAAAGATGTATTCCAGTGTCGTGGTCCTGGTTTTCTTTTTTTCTTTCTTTTCTCTCTACCTCCCTCCCTTCCCCTTCTCTCTTGTAATCTCCCTTCCCCTCTCTTCCTCTCCTCTCCTCTGTGATACTATGTCCAGAGACTGGGTGTTGCGGGACTCCTTTGTTTCGACGTCGTTCCCGCATTGGTGTAGTGTCAACCGGGAACTTGTTGTGTTCAAATTTGACACGTCCAGGTGAATGTAAAAAGTCGTTGTTTAGGACGTCATGATGCACTAGGCCAACCGACTTAGACGGAGGGGCCGAGGACTCCTCGGTCAACATTTAATAGAAGTCCAAAGACTGAAACGACTCAGCCGTGGGGATAGTGGACCACGATAAGTTCCCAGTCGACATAAACTATTCCTAATAGATGTACTACTAGATAGTAGATGATAGGAAGAAAGGAGATATGTGTCAAGAAATTGGGTAATAAGTTAGACCCTGTAAAATATCCCAAAAACCATCTTTCTTTTTATTTGTGACAACATCTGGTTCAAACCCACACACACACACTTATGTCTACTTAAAAAAACATAAAAAGAGTATGTAAATAGATGAGGATTTCATTATTGAATTCCATAAATTTCAAAGATTTTCTTACTTATTGGTCATGGGCGACCTTGGATAGACTATAAAAAAAAAGAGTATTGACTTCAATATCTAAAATTCCTCGTTCTGGTATCTTCATTTTACGGTAAAAGTAGTGTATTTTAAGGATCTTCTTTTGTCTTTTTTCGAGGAACTGTACCTAGAACCGTTCCTAAAAAACTATGTTGTGGATTTCGTTTTCAGTGTTTTAGTTTTTATTTGTTCCCTGATATAGTTTGATTTTCCGAGGATGTATTCCGTTGTTAGTTGTTTTACTTACTCTTTTTTACAAACGTTAGTATTTGACTATTCCCCAATTATAGATTTGATATTTTCCTTAATATGTTAAGGTATCGTTTGGTATTAGTGGTAGGAGTAGGTTAATTTTAGGTCGTTTCTTGTGTTTATCTGTAAAAAGGCTTCTGTTATACATTTTCCGGTTGTCCATGTACCTTTCCACGAGTTTTAGTGTTTAGTAATCCCATTACGTTTACTTTTGGTGTTACTCTATAATGAATTATGGATAATCTTACCAGTTGTAGTCTTCCTGTTCTCTATTCTTTACGACCGTTTCTACACCTCTTTTCCCTTGGTAACATGTCACAACCACCCTTACATTTAACCATATCGGTGATACCTTTTGAAGGTCATACCTTCAAGGAGTTTTTTTAATTTTTATCTCGATGATATACTAGGTCTTTAAGATGAAGACCGTTATAGACATTTCCTTTGTTTTCGTGATTGAGTTTTCCTATAGAAGTGTTAATACATGTATCTTTGTGATATATATATATGTATATATATATATATGTGTGTGTGTGTGTGTGTGTGTATGTATAGAGGACGATAAACGTTGTTGTACCCACCTGAAACTTCCGTATTACAATTCACTTTAGTCAGTCTGTTTCTTTCTGTAGACACTATATACACCTAAGAATTTTTGTATCCTTTTGAGTCCTTTTGAGTCTAAACACCAATGGTTTCGTCTCCACCCCCACCCCTCCCTCTTGACCTACTTCCACCGGTTTTCCATGTTTGAAAATTTCCTTTTATTGATGATCCCTACATTATAAGTGATCTTGTACTACTGGTATAGATTGTGACGATATACATATATACTTTCGACAATTCTCTCATTTAGGATTCTCGAGAATAGTGTTCCTTTTCTTGTAAAAGAAGAGAAGAAGAGAAAAGAACATAGATATGTTCTATCACCTACAATTGATTTGAATAACACCATCAGTAAAGTGTTGTATATATTCAGATTAGTATTATGATATGTGGAATTTGAATATGTCAAGATACACAGTCAATATGGAGTTATTGTGAACCCCTTTTTTTATTTTGTCAGAGAAACGGCATGATATAGAAACAGAGAATGGTTTACGAAACATCTGTACGAGTAGGAGGACCCCACTTAAATCGGGGTCGAGGACACAATCCCAGGCACATGATGTGTCGATGTGTGACGTCGGGTGGAGATCGTAACCTGTAGACCTAGGTCCAAGACCAGGAACTCAGTCGAGTAAAGACGTACTGAATGACCTAAAACAGACCATTTTAAGATTCTAGATTGTGCCCAGTGGTGACAAAGACATCAGAATTGTATTACAAGATAATATAAGTAGTCCATGTATAGGGGTTGAGATCGATAAATAAGGACAGAATTTGTTCTCAATATAAGATGTGAGTCAAGTCAGTCAAGTCGGGAGATAAGTTAAAGATACGAAGGAAAAGAAAGAAAGAATATACTGAGTATACGACTTTAGACCATCGACCAAAACTAGTTGGTGTGAGATTGTTGATTCCTCATTAGTCTAAGTTTTGGTTCCAGTCTCTCAGTCAATTGACTACAATATATTTTTGTCTATTTTATCAACAGACCCTCTTCAGGAAGGTGTGACAGAGTGGGGTTCAATGTATCGAATCGGAACACAGATCTAATAAGACAGTGAAAAAGGATATGGTGAACTATTTAGTGAAAGTTAGAACATGAACGTTTGAACATGTATCGTTCATACTGTAGAACTGTATTTTGGTGTCAGTCTGAAAAAGACATACGACTGTTTATATAAGGTGAAATTTTGGGATAATTCCCTTATTTTTACTCTCCGTTTACATATATCTCTTGTATAAAAAGTCGTAAGAATTACTTATAACCTTTGTTAAATTAACAGGATATATTTAATACTATATCAGATATTACCTTATGGTACGACAACAGTTTCTTTTGTATGTCAGTTTCATATACCTGACTGACTTTCGTTCAGTTTTTCACTCATTTTATCAATACTTTGTAAAACATTTGATACTAAGGGTAAAACCATTTTTGATGTACACGTGAGTATCTTTCAAAAAATTTCTATATGAGAAACTTGTGTTATGTTTTGTAATTAGTGTCAGTAGTGACTCTACTGATTACTGAAAATACAGAAGACAGTATAGGTATAAAAGATCATAAAGATGATACTTGTACATATTAGTATATTGTTATCAAAATTGAGACTCGACCTTTGGTAGTTTAGTATAACAAAAGTACAGTAGACACCCGACATTCTCAAGCATAAAAATTAAGATCAAGGTAGGAATTAATATTAAATCAACATCACTAGAGTTTTAATTCCTGAGTGTGTACATCCCTTTTTTCTCTGTCCACTTTATATATGGAATAAAACATTTTGATAAGTGCAACCTTTTATACCATTTACCGATAAAGTCTTCCTCTCACAACATGTGATTTTACAATTCTCACCCAACAAGACCAACAATAACTCACTGGAAAAGAAACGAAGGGAAACAAAAGAATAAAAAGTTTTATACGAAGGGAATTTTCCAAAAATTTTTGTCTTCAGTTTACTTTTCAATAACCATAACACATTATACAGAAATAAGGTGCCTTAAGACTTTTACGAGTTTGTTTGTCTTATTGGACCCTGTTCCTCGAAGAGTCGTACGGGAAAAGGACACCCCATGAACTGACGTGTGGTAATTGACTGAGTCTCATTTTCTGAATTCCGTTAAGCTAATATTTGGTGAACTGACGTCTCTGGTGTAGAGTCTGTTAGACACGGGTGACTCACGAGGTGTATGTCATTTCCGTGTCATAAAAGAAATGGAAACATAAAACATGACCCCATATCTGGTAATTGTCACAACACTATCAAAGTCCACTTGTCGTTTCTTTGAGACGGTATGTATGTATACATAGGTAAGAGGGGGTTTGAGGGGAGGGTAGGTCCGACGGTGCATTGTAACCCGACTCAAGGTACCCGATATACTATCCAGGAAAGACCAATAGGTAAAATTTATATCGACACACATGTCCGTTGGTATTCAAACAAGAGATTCATCCCGTGTCATAAAAACAACTTTCTTTATTACTTCGAGAGTTCTAGGATGAGTCTTCAAAGTCCTCTGACTGTCAGTGGACTTAGGTGGGAATAGTTTTTAGTGAATACATAAGTAAGACAGAGGGATCAGAAGTTGGGCAGAGTTAATTGGTCTTATCCGTAGGTCAGGGGACATTCTCTGCGTCAAGGATGGGGATGGAGGTGAGACGGTTACAGAGGACATATAGGTCTCAACGAGACAAGGTGGGTTCTGATAGTCTCTTCCGAGTCTGAAGATAGAGGTTATATGTTATTCCCCGACAGAGTGAGTCCCCCCGAGGAATTCGATAACGTTTCCTATTCGGAGAAGAGTTCAAGGTCCGGTACTGGAGTTGTTGGATAACTATATTTATTAACACATTCATGGTACTACAGGACAAGAAGGAGGATGGTGTCTATAAAAATCCTAGTCCGATAATATTTTGTACGTAGAAGATCTGTCTGATTATTATACCGTACGGATGTTTTGATATAAAGTGTTTATGTACAAGTTGTACAAAATTATCATCGTCCTGATCACGGTCGTTACTTATTAAAAACACTTCGACAGTAAACAATAGAATTAAAGAAGAAATCTCTTGACGTATACAATTACCCTTACTCTATATCGTCAGAAGACTTTTAATATGGGTACAAAATTTATTCCACTACTTGGAAAGACTGTAGGAGACATTGTCCAATCGGAAGTACTGGAGGTACTTTTTCCACGTCAACCGTATTTCCTCATTGTAGGACTTTATTTCACCGATCTACCCTTTCTTCGGTCCATTCTCCTGACGTCTCTTTCGTTTATAAGTTATTGTGGATATTAAGTGTAACCCTCCCCTTTTCTAGTCTTAATTGTAATGTTTTTGAACTATGGTACTCCCTTTCCTGTTCAAACTCTGTATCAAAGTTTCGTGTCTCTTTTTACTATTTCTTTACTTTTGGTTTCATTTATGTCTTTTCTCTAGGTTGGATTGTCCCTAATGTATAATATAAAAAGGGAGTCCTTCTCTAGTTTTGTTAGTCTTTTTTTATTTTGGATATTAATTTGTTATGAGATTTAAACTTTTCCTCAGAACGATAGAGTCTAATTTTGTCAAGTGGAGGAAGGTCCCTTTAGTAAGCTGTATCGGACCGTTTAAAAAATTTAGTTTTGTTATTTCTTTTCTTTTAGAATATTTGAAAGTCAGATTACCTTTATTTCCCTCTCCCCCTTCATTGTGTCTAACCAGATTAAAAAGAACCAGATTTAAACAGATTTAAAACCAAATTAACCAGATTTAAACCAGATTTAAAACCAGATTAACCAGATTTAAAACTTCCCCTTCATTGTGTCTAACAAGATTAAAAAGAACCAGATTTAACAGAAAATCTAACCAGATTTAAACCAGATTTGAAACCAGATTAACCAGATTTAAAACTTCCCCTTCATTGTGTCTAACCAGATTAAAAAGAACCAGATTTAAACCAGATTTAAAACCAGATTAACCAGATTTAAACCAGATTTAAAACCAGATTAACCAGATTTAAAAGGAAATCTAACCAGATTTTAAAGAAGATGACACGAGTTCTCTTTTTTTCTTTGTAGATGTCGAAAACTTGTTATTGTGTAAAATGTTGTTTAGTTTGACAAAAAGTACCCCTTCTATTGTTTTACTGTAAGTGTTTACATGTCTGAACTTTTTATGAAGTGTTTATAAGAACGAGTTTTTTGAGTACCTAATATATGACCGGTTCTTATTCTGTTCAGTTTTATTAATTGTGATTATAGTCCTTTAGTATATATTATTCTAATTATTTAGGAACGACCTTAATTTAGGGTTTAAGTCTTTAAGTAAACTTAAAAGACATGAGTTCTCCTAAGACGGGAGATCCCCATTCAAAATTACTCAGAGAGAGACTCAAGGAGAAACAACTAAATAATTTTTTTTTTTATTACACATTCGTGGAGGAAACACAGTCCGTGACGTGACCCGGGAATCTGATATCGTCATATAGTCTATTAACATTAATGAAGGGAATTTTTTGAATGTCAGATCACAAAGTGAAGACAAGGAAAGAGTCATCTTTTCTAGTAAGAACCCAGTATAAAAAGTATGATGTAATCCGTTCTTAGAGAAGAGTATAGATGACAGGTGAATTTTATTGTTTTAATAACACAAGGTCGTTGAAATCAATTTAAGAAGACACGACGGTCTCAATAATATATTTTCTGAGAAACGAAGGGGAATTGTCTTCGTCTTTACGTGTCCTGTTTTATTTAGTAAAAGTAACGATTCTTTGAGTCTATTACTGAAAGAGGGAGAAATTTGTAGTGTAATTACTTGTGTCAGTAAACTTGAAAAATTGATCTTTTCTACGTCTATAATAAACAGTGGTTCGTACAAAAGTATATCGGAATATATATTCTCAGTCCCGACAAAGACACAACTGATACAGAATTTTAATTGAGAATGTCGTTCATTCATGTACTTTTATAAGTCTCAAGTGTCCCCCGGAATTGACTAGAACTGAAGTAATGGGAGAGGAAATCGTTGGTGAAGGGAATAGTTTGTTCTTGAACCAGGGTTCTGGACCTTATAAAAATAAGTCACGAGAAAGAGAGAGGGTTCGAACGTGACTTCCACCATGTCTAGATTTGTTTTCCTTGTCTTTATGGTCTTATCATGTCTTGTCTCACAAGGTTGTGAATGTGTTTTAATTAATGAGTCTTTTTATTTCCAATAAAAGTTTTAGATTAAGTTAAAGTGTTTAGGGAGAAGGAAAATCTTGTTAATCTGACTGACGGGTCTATAAAAAACACGGGGTTTAAGCCCAGATATTTAATACAGGTTGTATGGGTTGCACTTTATAAGACGACGGTAATTTATTATAAATTAATTTATGACTATAAATATAATTTATAATATAAATATGTCTTGAACGTTGTCCTCTGAGTAATCGGTCCAACACTCCCTTTGATATTGGTAGTGTAAACTAGTCTCTTCGTCTAGGTGATGTCTAATATATACTAAGTATAAACCTCGCCCCCCCTAAATAGGGATGTGTGAACACCCTAGACTAATTTGTTAGATACACACAGACCACGGATTTCTGGTGTCTCGGCTGTCCTTCCCTTCCACCTTTATTTCACGATAGTCTTAGATTCTAAAATTGGATGACTGTTCGAGGATTCGATCGAAAAATGACAAGTTCCTAAGACCGTCATCTGTACTCTATTACAGGAGAACAATGAGTGTCATGTCGTTCGTCGTACTTGTACTTCAGACAAAACCAAGGGGAAAAGAGGTCAGGGTACGTCCCGTTTCGTCTTTCAGAGGTTACCTACGACGTGTTGTCACTTAAATGTAGGGTCGACTCTTTGTGACTTAACTCTTTTAAGTGGTTTTATTTATAGTATTCGTTATTCGTTGACAAGAGACAGGGTCTACCTCCATAATAGAGAAGGAGTTCTACCGAACGACATTTGTGTTGGGACTCTTTATAGGTCCGTCCCCGTCTGGACATAAGGACCGTGAGACTCACCCTTGCAGGTACCTATGAGTGTCGAACACCACCTAATGGAGGGAGTCGTGGACCCTCCGACCCGAATTTCGGTATACCTACCTGATCAGGGACGGAGTCAGGGAATGGTAGAGGTCCAGAGGTTGAAACGTCCTCTATGTCGGCGGGAAGTGGTATTTCGATTTGTGTGTGGATTCGGTCCTCGACCCCTCATCCCGCGCCTTCCTCCTGTTCAGTCCTCGACGTCAACTGCGCTCAGGTCGACGACAGGGTACGGTTGGTCTACTCGGACACCTATTTACCGTCGTATTGTGTTCGACGTTGTCACGGAGTGATTCGAAATCTCGAAATTTTTCGTTCTAGTGACCGTAAGGTGAAGACGGTAGGTTCAGGATACGTTTTAGAGAGAGCACTGGGTACGATTGGACCTTAATGTGTCGTTTCCTTTAGGACCTTTTGTGTTAAAGTAAAATCGATTTACTTGGATTATATTAGGTGGTGTCCGACACCTATATACCAGAAGTATAGTTGAAGGAAGGTTTCGACAATTCGGAACTACAGGTAGAGGTCCGTTTCTCTGGGGATAGTAAGAACAAAGGACTTCCTTACCGACTTTTGGTTCCCTGTTGTCTCTATTACAACATCTGTAATAGATCTCTTGATTAGTGTAATAGAACCCCCGAGGGTTCTGGTGGGGTCCGAGTCAGTAAGAGGTCCTCCTGAGAGCCCGGAGTCGTATATTAGTATAAATGTCGATTCCCAATAATGCCACTTTCCTAAGTTTCGTTTGAGTCGTTGTCTTTTCGGTATACGTCTCTTCAGACTTTTTTATGGTCCGTGTTCGAGGGTTCTCAGGGGAGGGGTACCCGGGGTGTCCTATAAGAATTAGTAGGATCGTCACTCAACATTGTTGTATACACTTTTCAACGTACGACTCCTACGAGTAATCACTAATGGACGGATTTCAAAAGGGACCCCCGACCAGTGTAACGATGTGAGACGGACCGTACATGGGCTCGAGGTCTGAGGGTCTTCCTTTCGTCCCCAAGCCGTACTTGGAACGGCAAACGTGTCGTGTCTGGGTCATTCGGAGAGATGTCCCCAGGTCGGGGTCAACCTAGGTCCCATAGGTTTCGCACCTACCGCTCCGTTCTTTCTATATATCTATATTTCTCTCTATTCCTTTCTTAAACGTCAATTCTCTGATCTCCTCTGTTTTCTCCGACTATAAGGAACCAAATGCGTCTTTCGGTTATTTCGGAGTCTGTTCTCTGAAAGAGACAAGTGCATCCGGCGTCCGCGGGAGAGTTTATCACCTTCCACGGGTTCCACCCCGTGGAAGAGCTCACCCAGAATCTTCGTTCGGGTCCGTTCTTTCACTTTAGTCTCCCGGGGACGTAAGGTCCCTCAATCGGACTTTTCCTCTATTTCTCTCTTTCTTTTATACTGTACCCCTCCGGTTCGAACACGTTCTGGGCATTGAAATAAAAGTTTTCCTCGAATATACGGGATTCAAAATGTATTACCCTCTACGTCTCAGTACGTCCCCGTCGTCAGGACTGGGAATAGCTATGGTCCGAAAGAAAGAC
Organism: Capra ibex; assembly: GCA_006410555.1. Classification (NCBI taxonomy): domain Eukaryota; kingdom Metazoa; phylum Chordata; class Mammalia; order Artiodactyla; family Bovidae; genus Capra; species Capra ibex. Next base: position 3,878,269 of record SJYO01041852.1, on the reverse strand, counting down.
GTATGGAAAGGTATATGTTTCCAGAGTCCACTAAATGTAATAAAAGACCGGTTCTCCGGACAATTGTAAAATACCGAGAAAAGGAACTATTTACAATTAGTTAGTCTTTTGTGTAAAAGGGTACTTCACAAAAAAGAAATTAGACGTAGTGGGAGTTTCATGATTTATTTCAATGTAAGGATATCTTGTTTCCACGTCACCCAATATTGTTTCTTTCGTGAATTGAGTTTCTAGATTACAACGATTACGGTCCCGATGATGGACAAAAAAAGATATATGGTTGATATAGTTGTTTAATTTCTATACTTTTGAACCGTCGTTCATAACCGAGTTGTTACTTTGGGAATTGGTCAAGATAAGATTACTAAAAATTGAGGAGGTTTCCGAGATGTAAGGATCTTACAAAATTCGAAGGACACGGAGAGCACCAACCCTCCGACATTTGTCAGTATACGCATCGACATTTTCAGACCTATTTGAACAGTCCGTCCGATCTTTCGGCACTCTCCCCAAAAACCTAACTTTGTGAGAATAATACCGGTCCTCTGAATAATTGGTTTCGAGATTCAACTAAAAGAAGTCTCTTCCCACCAGACAATTACAGTCTCCTCAACCACTTTCAGTATTTTATCATTCTGTCTGTCTGAGACCAAAAACCCCATCTACGAGTTCGTCAAGGTCCCCTAGGGAGCTCAGGACTAGGCGGAACGGACAGTCCAGAGAGGCGTACTGGAACAGTACCCACCCTAGAGGGCACGACCGAGGACCGTGGAGAGAATTGTCAACCCCGGTACTACCCTTAGGAGAGTTTTGGATTCAAGGGTCTACGGTCGACTTCCGGTTGGTCTGTGCGACCAAATCTCGTTTCGTCCTCTCGTCTCCGACGTCAATACCCCGACACCCGTCGTCAGATAGATACGTCCGTCTGTCACCCCCGGTCCTGACGTTTCTACCAACGTCCATTTCTTCTTCTCTAAACTTCATGTCTTGTACTAAACCCAAAATGTCTCAACGGACGTCCTTCGATGACTTCCGAAGACCCGTTCATCTTTGTCCTACTTATACTCTGGAGTTTTCATTTGGTCACAAAAGAAAAAAAAAAAAAGTAGTTACAGGGGATTATGTGTCTGTGTTCGTCGAAAGTGTGTGAAAAAAAAGACGATTAATGGTGAGGTATACTTAAAAATTATGGTGTCCATAAGACGAATAAACGAATACATGGATACATATACATAGATACGAAATATGTGTTTTTCTCATTTAAGAAAAGTCGGGGGTTCTTAGTTGAAAGTGGGAGAATCCCCACTATAACGGGGGTAACTTTTATTTGTCTAACATTCTACGTATCTTGACCTCCCACTAAATAGTTGTCGACCCTTATGTTTCCTAAAGACATAAGGAACGTCGTTGGGTTCGTTCGCTCCTCCCCTTCTCCGACCCCGGAGTCCCTTCTTGTGCACAACCCAGGTTCGTGTCAAACCGTCGTCTACCTCGGATGCCGTCCTACGCCTCGGTCCTCCTGTTCCAAAAGTCTTCCACCGGTGAAGTCCTCGTTACGCCGTCACCGAACGTCGACCTAATGGTCCTCGTCCCCTCCGTCTCCTCGTACCATGGTCCCGTAGGCTCTCCCACTGCCCCGGGCGGTCGGCACTGCCGGGACGTGCATACGACGCGTCCGCCGGCTGAGTGGTCTGGTGGTCGTCCTTTCTTTGACTGCGCTCTGTTTCCACGACCCTCCTCGTTCCTCCGCCGTCACTGCACGACCCCCGGACCCCGTCTTCGGTACAGACCTCCTGTCTAGACCTCGGGTCTCCAGTCGTCGTCCTGAGGGCGGGTTTCGGGTCGTCCCGTGGGACACTGGTGAGAGGCACTCCGTCCGTCCCTCTGTCAAATCATGACGGAGGACATACAGTGTGACTAGCCGGACCATTGTCTTTACCTCAGCTCCCTTCCTCGTTACGACAACCACGGATCCCTTCATCTTTCTCGTTCCCGTACCCCTGAGTCATCGTGCCCGGTTCTCCGAGAGTTGGCGTCCCGGCGAATTTGCCGTAAAGTCCTGTCAAAAGAGGGGGTTCCCTTTATTTTTAAACGAAATAAAGTTTGTCACTTAAGAAATATAACCTCGTGACCGATTTTAAGTTATGACTATGTTTATATTTAAGGAATCCTTCAGTTGCATATATATAGTCCACTTAAAAGACTTAAAGAAAATTTCTGTCGTAAAAATTTGGTATCTTTTGATCTTTATTAAAGGTAGTTGTGCACATTTTATTCGGTGTCAAGTTTAGATTCGACTTATTGGTTTGGTACTTTTAATGGAGTTTATTACAAACGATAATAAATCTTGTAGTGTACCTAAAAGTTGTTGAATTTTGACTTATATATAAGAAGTGTAGATTAAAGGGGTCCTTCATCTCTGAAAAAAAAAAAAATGATGTAAAGTAATCTAAGTAATCCACTTTCAGACTCGTCAATACTTTGGACCTGAGATTTTTGTTTTAACTCCATGATTTTTAGAGTGTTTTTACTCTGACCCTCCCTTCAGTAGTCATGCTCCCTTTTCAGTAGTTTACAGACCCTTGACCTTCTACCCTTCCTCTTCACCACAGAGTGCTTAGTTTTTATGTGTCTTTTCTCCGACGTCTACTACTCTCTGTCAGAAGGGGTAGTCAGTCAAGTCAAGTCAAGTCAACGAGTCAGCACAGGCTGAGAAACGCTAGGGTACTTAGTGTCGTGCGGTCCGGAGAGACTGGTAGTGGTTGAGGGCCTCAAGTGAGTCTGAGTACAGGTAGCTCAGTCACTACGGTAGGTCGGAAGAGTAGGAGATAGCAGGGGAAGAGGAGGACGGGGGTTAGGGAGGGTCGTAGTTTCAGAAAAGATTACTCAGTTGAGAAGCGTACTCTACCGGTTTCATGACCTCAAAGGTCGAAATCGTAGTAAGGAAGGTTTCTTTAGGGTCCCAACTAGAAGTCTTACCTGACCAACCTAGAGAAACGTCAGATTCCCTAAGAGTTCTTAGAAGAGGTTATGGTGTCAAGTTTTCGTAGTTAAGAAGTCGCGAGTCGAAAGAAGTGTCAGGTTGAGAGTGTAGGTATGTACTGGCGTCCTTTTTGGTATCGGAACTGATCTGCCTGGAATCAGCCGTTTCATTACAGAGACGAAAACTTATACGATAGATCCAACCAGTTTTGAAAAGAAGGTTCCTCATTCGCAGAAAATTAAAGTACCGACGTTAGTGGTAGACGTCACTAAAACCTCGGGGTATTTTATTTCAGACTGTGACAAAAGTGACAAAGGGGTAGATAAAGGGTACTTCACTACCCTGGCCTACGGTACTAGAAGCAAAAGACTTACAACTCGAAATTCGGTTGAAAAAGTGAGAGGAGAAAGTGAAAATAGTTCTCCGAAAACTCAAGGAGAAGTGAAAGACGGTATTCCCACCACAGTAGACGTGTCGACTCCAATAACTATAAAGAGGGCCGTTAGAACTAAGGGGTTTTTCGAAAACTGAGTGTCCATAGTCCCTCGTACCTGTACTCTTACCGTACATCCTGGATTTTGTCTTCTTAATTAACTTTTAGACAGAAACTTTGTTTCGAGTATGTGTGTGTTTTGTGACCTCGAGTTCTTTGGAGAGTGGTTGACGGAGGGGGTAGGGATGGGGGTCGGTGTCTTTTTCTTTCCTTCCTTACTCCCTTACTCCCTTCCTCCTAACCCTTCACTCCTTGCCCTTCTCTCCCCTTTCCTCGCCTCGTGCTACCTCGCCTCTCGTCTCAGGATTTCTAACGTCCCGTGCAGATTCCTCTTGGTCCAGTCACTCATGTCGGTGGGAGCCCCAATTCGGTGTGTGCACGACCATAAATCTCCACGGGTGACACATCGTGTAGATCTCTCTTTAGTCGAAGTCCTGTCTTTAGGGCCCTCCTTTTGCCACCCGTCCCACGGTATCTGAACGTTGTTTAATGGTTGTGAATTCTTTGTTATGTCCGTCTGTCGTACTCCTACCCTCTATTTTCATGTGGTCCTGCCTTTATTTTAGTGTCTTGTGTCGGTCCAATCTCTAAGCAGTTATGAAAAGTGAGAAGATAAAGTTTGACATCTTAGTTATTTGACTGTTTTCTGAATTAACCCTAGCAACTGGTCCCACATATATTACTTTTGTGGATTAAGATATTTTCGTCTGTTACCGGGACGGATATAAAGATTTGTCAAGTTTGTTAAAAATGTAAGTAAGAGATAATTTGTCCAATGTCTGTAAGGAATATTAGGTGTTTGTATTCTGTATTAATTTGTTTGTGTAATGTGTGACTTTGATGTTTATTTTTTAATTTATTCCCCCTTATGTGTCTTTGTGAAATAGAAGGAATAGGCCTTGTCTGAAATGATCTAAGGTTACGTTATATAAGAAAAAAAAATTATATTTAAATAAATAAAATTAACCTCCAATTAGTGAAATGTTATAAAATAACCAAAACTGTATGTAGTTGTACTTAGGCGGTGTCCATATGTGCACAAGGGGTAGTACTTGGGGGGAGGGAGGAGGGAGGGACAAGGTATATAAGAAATTCGGATATTGATAACAATTATATAGAAATAAAGACAAAGGTCAGACATTCTAGGAATTTTGTTTTATTGTAGTGGAAGTCACGGATAAAGTGTTATGTTTTGTTTTTGTTGTATTTATTTCGTGGTAAGCTACGTACTATGACCCACGAACCCCGACCACGTGACCTCGCTGGGTCGCCCTACCATGTCCCTCCCTCCTCCCTCCCCCCAAGTCCTACCTCTTGTACATATATGGAAACCGTCTAAGTACAATTACATACCGTTTTGGTTATGTTATAATATTTCATTAATTGGAGGTTAATTTTATTTATTTAAATATAAAAAATTTTTTCTGTGGTAAACGGTTTATTCAATAAACAAGGATCCTCATAGTTTTCATGTTTTATAAGTGGAAAAAAAGTCCAGACAGAACTTCCATATTAATAGAAGGAACTGTGTGACTTGTCTCTCTAAGTTGTCGACGGTCCCCCGTAAAAAAAAGGTCTCTGTTCCAGTCCATAAACCTACACTCGTTGCAAAGTAAACAGTTCAACAAGATGTAGTCGAAAAGTCATTAAAGTTAAATTTTTTTTTTTTTCAAACTCACAAAGAGGATTAGGAAACGGGGTTTATTGTGTTTAGTAAATTTTGTGTCAGTCTAGGGTAAAGAAATATATATATTTTCATACATGATTACTTCTCTTTTAGTTGGATAATAAAGTTTTGGTGTCGGTTTAAAAGTACCAATCAGTTACTGTTGTCGTTCTGACACCACGGAGTACCCTCAATCCTGTCCGAACGAATGACTGTGCAACGAACCAACTTCGACCACTTGAGATATAATCTGTCTGACACGGTGGCTGTGGACCCGGATTACTTTTTTTATAAAAAATTTACCCACGTACACAGATGTTTCAGTGACCCGGTCACTGACAGGGTAGACAATTTACACTCCGTATTTGACATAGTTGATCTTTTTGGACGGAGATTGTTGTAGTCATAACAGTCAAGGTTCTATGGCTTTCTGGTTCTCCAATTAAATTTTGGTTTTAACCCAGACAAATTAAATGTATACACTTTTTCTTTTTGTCATTGTAACCGACTCGTTCTACCACCGAGTATGTAAACTGTGTCTTCATTTGTTTAAGTACCTTTGATGTAAGTCCTTTTTTCCAAATCCATCAGTTCTCAGTTCCAATCAAATTTTATTTTCGAAGAGTCACAGGAGAAACCCCTGTAATAGATGGTCAGGGGTATCTCTAGAGATCTACTAACAAAAACCTGACTTTATAAAGGATCTTTACAAAAGTAGTAATAGCGAAAGGAAAGAAAGATATTGATAACAATTATATCGAAATAAACAAAATTTAAAAAATTTGAATGGCGTTTCTCTATAAAACTGTTTTCGTTTTTTTGTAAAGCTCTGTAACTTTCTGTGGAGGGAAGGAACGGGTAAACCATAGATCTACCCAATTGATAGTTACTTTTAGATCTTTTGATTAAAATGTCCCTTTCCCCATACGAAGAAAAAGAGGTCTGCCTAGGTTGTTTGAGTGTACCGAAGGAGAAGTCTTCTGAACTGGATTCCCCCCGGGGGTTGTAAGTTTGATCTCTGTTTTGTGGTTTTTGGGGTTCTCTTTCTTTAAGGTTATGTTCGGTACCGTCGAAATTTTTAAAGGTTTTTTACGGAGTGAACTACAGTAGCTGGAGTACTAAAAGGATGAACCTCTGTCTATTTTTGGGAATGATTAGTTCGACTTTTAGACTAAAGAGTTGTCCCTTACGGAGCCTTAGGATTTTTCTAAAAACAGTGATGCAAACGAAACGAACGAAAACGAAGAGGGACGAGTCCGACTGAACCAACTAAGGTGAATAACCCGAATATATGGATTGGAGGGGAAAATCACATCCAATATCTTCCCTGTCTATATCTTGGTTAGTATAGGTGATTACTGAGTTGTGTCTACGGGGGAGGAACCTCGAACCTCCCCGGGAGAGGAGGACTCCTTCTTCCTTCCGATTAATTGTAAGGGGATCCGATACTTAGGGAAGGAAATACGTACCCGGTTTGTTTTAATGCATAATTACAATCAGCTGTTTGTACCCGAAAGTAGAACCGAGGCTTTTTCCTTGAAGGTGTGTAACGAATCAAATGACCGGACAGGAAAATATTTTTGGTACAGTTATGATGGTTGTGAGTTCCTTTTTCTGTTTTCAATTTTATCTTGCCCAAATGAATGTTTCTGAAATTTATATGAGGGCAAATAATTCTATTTACAGTTCGATTTAATCCCTTTAATTACAAATACCGGTAAATGTGGTAACAACTGACCCCTGGGGTACCATACACCCATAGATTGACGAGTCTACTATGATTGTCGTGATACACACTGAGACGATGAGTTCATCGCGTCCAGTGATTGTGATGTTACCTCGTAATGGTACTGTTTCCTGAAGAGCCCCCGAACTACTACCTTACTGGGGGAGGAGCAGGAGCTTAGTAGGAGTTATTTGTCTGACCCGGCCTTGTTACCCTGTAGACCTTTGAACGACACTCGCGACTTCTTGAACCCTGAGCCTGACCTGTAAAGTGTCCCTAGTTATTATCAGTATCTTTGATAAAGAAAGTAATATTAGTTAGTATAAAGTATGTTCGAACAAAAGGGGAAGGAAAACAAGATCGATATCCTTCAAATGTTGAGTTATTCTGAAATGTAAGAAAAAAAAAAAAAAAATTAAGCGAGTCAGCACAGGTTGAGAAACGCTGGGGTATCTGACATCGGATGGTCCAAGGAGACAGGTACCCTAAAAGGTCCGTTATCAGGACCTCACCTAACGGTAAAGGAAGAGATCCCCTAGAAGGGTTGGGTCCCTAACTTGGGCCCAGAGGACGTAACATCTGTCTGCGAAATGGTAGACTCGGTGGTCCCTTCAGGTTATTGAACATATCTAACGTTTAATATATGAATTGAGAAGACAAAGAAATTCTTTACTTAGGGAAAACTAAGAAGCTAGAGTTGTATCAGTCACCAATGGTTATTTAGAGGTCACCGGGACCCTTCTGCCAGGGTACCGTCCTGAACGAAGGGCCAGTGAATGATTTAACGAGACCACTAGATTTGCTAAGTAATTTACCGACTAAACCCCGTAAACCCCTAATTATCGATAAACGTGGTGACGACGGCAGTGACTGCAACGAAATGTTTGGAGTTAAGTTTGTGTATTAAAATAGATTTTAACCTGATTTCTACGAGTATGATACACCCGGTGAGTCCGAGTCTATCTACTCCTATAAGTTCTACTTTATGTCCTTAATTTCTGTCGGTAGTTTACCCAACCTCTAGTTAATTATCTACATTTTTTCTCCACTACGATTTTACACTAACCTTAAGATGAGTTAAAACACAAGTCAAGTCAAGTCAACGAGTCAGTATAAACTGAGAAACGTTGGGGTACTTAATGTCGTGTGGTCCGGAGTGAGGACAAGTTAAGTTATTATCACGGATGTTGACCCTTGTTTAGTTTAAAGTGAAAATTTTGTATGTACTATTACGGAGAGACTTACATGTTAATAATGTTTTTCTTTAGAAACTTTACAAAAGATTTTTAGACAGGAGAAGGTGATTAAACTTTTGAAATCGACTTGTTGATCGACTAGTTAATAGACCCGATCTGGGTGCGTCTACCAAAGTTTCGTACTGAGTGTCGTAGCCCAGATTTTGACATTAAAACCACTAATAGAACTGTTAATATAAACAGTAAATGGCAACGGAAGTACGTTTTTAACAATTTTGATTTGTTTAAGTTTACTAGTTTTGGGAAAAGTGTTTATAATATTTATTTATTCCCCCTTAACAGTCCCTTACAAATTGTCCTCCTAAGGATACACGACAAAGAGTATTTAGGAGACAAGGAATAATCAAGGACAATAGTCTTTGGTCACCTCGTCGTGCGACGAGGGTCCTGACTCCAGTATCACTCTCCCATTGTCCGTCCTTCCGGTCCCCAGAGGTTTACCTCCTTTATCGGACGTGCACAGTCAGTCTGTAAAAATAGAGGGAATTCACCGTCCTCCTTTGTTTGATCGCTATAAAAAAAGGAAGAGATATGTTTAAATTTTCGTCCAAAGAGAATTTTAAGACACAACGGTACTGTGGACAAAGTGGACTTCAATTGGTTACGGAAAAAGAATACCTTTACAAATAGAATTCGATACGATTACACGATACGTAAATGGGGTTTGAGACAGAAGTTCAGCCAAGGCGGAAAACCCGAGTCTTGGATGAACTATTTGGTCATACAATATGAGGCTATAACAAGGAGATTAGATACATTTCCTGTGATAAACGTACCACAAGACGGGAAGAAGTTCTAAGTTCAATTAGGAAAATACCGGGTTCTATTTGGTAAACCTCGGTTCTAATAGGGTTTTACGTAGAATACCTACTCCCCGGACCACGGTAAGACTCAAAACTCTGTAAGGAAAGAAAGTAATTGTCCGACGACCACTGGTATATTGTAGGTCGACCTCTGATCGTCCCCCCATGAGAAAGACGGGGGAAGACTACGGATACAGTCTTCGAAAGAGATAGAGGAAATCTGAAATTATTTTGAAACAATGTGTTTTCGAGACTCACTAGTTCGGAGCAGAGACCGGGGTCTAACTTAAAAAGAGGAGACCCCCGGTTCTTAGGGTCGCAGCACTAAGTTGTTGTTGGAAAGTTATCCTACTCTGTCCGAACTTAGAGGAAGTCATTTGTAAGAGGAATGTTGTTTTGACGACTCAGAGCTAGGAGAAAGAACTCTATACCTAACAGAGGACTTGAAGACTGGTGATAATTAGAGAACAGGAGAACCATTACCAACGACATGCAAACCAAAAGACTAGAAATAGTGACAGTTTTCTTTAAAGAACGTGTTGTCGGATATATATGAGTGTCTTTCTAGTGATTTCGTGGAAACGAGGTAGTCTGGTAACCAGGGGCACAGAAAGAAAGAAAGAAGGAGAGAGAGAGAGAGAGGGGCGCCGAGAGAGAAAGTGAAAGAATAGTAACTGAGGTCTGGTGGTCCAAGGCCAGGTAACCAGGTAATTTCCTGGGGTTGTGGCAGAGAAATTCTTAAAGATAAACAACACTAGGTGTGTCAGTTTCCGAAATCGTATCAGTTACTTCGTCTTCATCTTACGTATATGTATAGAAAAGGTCTACAAGTTTGACCAAAATCTGTTCCGTCTCCTTGGTCTAATTTAACAGTTATAGATGACCTAATAGTTTTTTCGTTCTCTCAAGGTCTTCTTGTAGATAAAGACGAAATAACTGATACGGTTTCGGAAACTGACACACCTAGTGTTGTCGACACCTTTTAAGAAGTTCTCTACCCTTATGATCTGGTGGTCTGGACGGAGAACTCTTTGGACATACGTCCAGTCCTTCGTTGTCAATCTTGACCTGTACCTTGTTGTTTGACCAAGGTTTAGCCCTTTCCTCATGCAGTTTCGACATATAACAGTGGGACGAATAAATTGAAGATACGTCTCATGTAGTACTCTTTATGGTCCGACCTACTTCGTGTACGATCTTAGTTCTGACTACCCTCTTTATAGTTATTGGAGTCCATACGTCTACTGTGGTGCGAATACCGTCTTTCACTTCTTCTTGATTTCTCGGAGAACTATTTTCACTTTCTCCTCTCACTTTTTCAACCAAATTTCGAGTTGTAAGTCATTTACTTCTAGTGCCGTAGACCAGGGTAGTGAAGCAACGTTTATCTCCTTTATCCCCTTTGTCACCGACTGAAATCAAAGCCCCCGAGGTTTTAGAGACGTCTACCACTGACGTCGGTACTTTAATTTTCTACGAATGAGAAACCTTCCTTTCCATACTGGGTTGTTTCCAGGTAGGTCAGTTCCGATACCAAAAAGGTTATCAGTACATAGCTACACTCTCAACCTGATATTTCTTTCGACTCACGACTTCTTAACTACGAAAACTTGACACCACAACCTCTTCTGAGAACTCTCAGGGAACCTGACGTTCCTCTAGGTTGGTCAGGTAGGATTTCCTCTAGTCAGGACCCACAAGTAACCTCCCTGACTACAACTTCTACCTTGAGATTATGAAACCGGTGGACTACGTTTCTCGACCGAGTAAACTTTTCTGGGACTACGACTCTTTCTAACTCCCGTCCTCCTCTTCCCCTGCTGTCTCCTACTCAACCAACCTACCGTAGTGACTGAGTTACCTGTACTCAAACCCATTTGAGGTCCTTAACCACTACCTGTCTTTCCGGACCGCACGAATGCAGGTATCCCAACGTTTCTCAGTCTGTGCTGACTCGCTGACTTGATTAGGTACAGAGTCTATATATATCTATATATAGGTGTATACACATAAACTGTTCAGTGAGTCAGTACAGGCTGAGAAACGCTGGGATACCTGATATCGGATGGTCCGAGGAGACAGGTACCCTAAAAGGTCCGTTCTCATGGTCTCACCCGACGGTAAAGGATATACACACATACATATATATTTACACACACACATATATATATATATATACACACACACATAGTCTTTATACCTATTTCAAAGGATCTTTTAAAATTTACTTTTTACTAATTTTACAAATTCCGAAAACTATGTACCTTACCCGACCCTTCACTTTCCTATTCGCGAAGAAGGAATCTCAATCAAGGTGGGAAAAACTGAAAAAATTAACAAGGTAAATAACAAAACAATTTTTTGTTTCTTTAAAAAGAAATTATTCAATTATTCGATCAATCAAGGTCTTTATTCCTTCATCGTCCTTACCTTTCCTCCCCCGTCTACACTATTTGTATGACTTCCTTCATAATAAACCTGAATTATTAATCAAATTGTACTTTGTGTTTCTTTCCCTCCTATATTTTTATAAAGGTTTTAAAGCTCTGACTTATTAGTCCTCTTAAAATCTCGATGACAGTGTTTAGCCCTTAAACCCTCCCGTTTGAACAGACACCCCACACACTACTTATATCTAAGTCTATAAACAGATATTTTCGGTTGCAAAATTTTTCCACTTAAATTTAAAAATTTTATAAAGAGGTAAAGTTTATGGTTTTGGGCCTTCTGTTTAAGTAAGACATCTTCCACGTGAAAAAGAGATACACGTAGAGGCCGACATAGAAGTTTGTAACAGTCCAACTTTTTACTTCTCTTTACATATAGTAGGTATCTTTTATAAGTTTCTGACATCCTTTTCCACTGACAGGAGGTACGAGGTAACGTCCCAACCCTCGTCGTCTCCTCCACTCTGATTTAATTGATGGTTTGTAGGACCCTCTTTTTGTTTAGTCACGAAGTCTTTTGTTGTGACTGAACGGATTTGGTCCCCTTTGTTCTACTAAGATTCGGTGGTTCGATGTCTACTCATTGGATCTTCCCTTAATTTAAAATTTAAGTGAAAAACAGGCTCCCAACTCCACTCCTTCTACACATCCTCATAGAAGACAACGACTTTTTACTTGTTCGAATCAAATACACCTTCACGTCAAACATTTACACACAGTTGTCGTGGTGGATGACCTGTGTTCTATGTGACAGTGTCTGGACCAGACTGTAAGGAGTTTCACACGTACACATGTGTGTTTGTGTGTGTGTGTAAGCTCCCCCTTTTTATAGGTGTCTCCAAAACTAGAATTCATATGCAAGTTTTAGGTCATTATTTTACAAAGGGGGTAGACACAGTCGATTTAATCGATTCCCATAGATACTAAACCTTCAAAGTGAATATGAACCCTATGTCTTATAGTAAGGATGGGATTGTTTCTCTTTTATGACACACATGGTGTTTCATAAAAAACCTTTGGTAGACACCAACCGTCTTTTTACAGGGGTGAGGGTCGTTTTTTTTTTTTTTCAGTTACAGAATTAAGGACCTTAGACACTTATGTACTAGAGTACACCGTTTTTGTAGAAACGTCTACACTGAAACTTTACCTTTCTCTCGGATCTGATGGGTCGACTCGGGTCATATTTTTGTTGTCTCCAGGAATTTTTCCCCGACCCCTCTCTCAGTCTCTGTCTCTTCCTCTACTCTCCAGTCCTTCGTCTTTGACCTCACTTGACTAACGACAAAACTTCTGTCTCCTTCCGGGGTTACACCTCCTTAGGTCCATAGGAGATCTTCGACCTTGTCTGTCCTACCTAAGAGGGGTCTCGGAGGTCCTGTGTCAGGACGGTTGTGGAACTAAAATCGGGTCACTCTTACTAAAACTTGAGATCGGAGAGTTTGAGAATTCTATCATTAAACACAATAAAATTCGGTGATTGAAGTACTAATATTTCTTTCGACTCACGGTTTCTTAACTACGAAAACTTGACACCACAACTGAGAACTCTCAGGGAACCTGACGTTCCTCTAGGTTGGTCAGGTAGGATTTCCTTTAGTCAGAACTTATAAGTAACCTTCCTGACTACGACTTCGACTTTGAGGTTATGAGACCGGTGGACTACACTTCTTGACTAAGTGACCTTTTCGGGGACTAGGACATTTCTAACTTCCGCCCTTGTCTTCCCTACTGTCTCCTACTCTACCAACCAACCGTAGTGGTTGAGTTACCTGTACTCAAACCCATTTGAGACCCTCAACCGCTACCTGTCCCTCCGGACCGCGCGATACCAAGTACCCCAGTGTTTGTCAGTCTGTGCTGACTCACTCACTTGTTGAAGTACGATAGACTACAGATATAGCCCCGCAACCGGGGTCTCTCGGCCCCACGTATAGGTTCCCCACTAGAGTCACTCGGGTCTGAGGACGTTGAAGGACATGTCTCTTTTCTCGATTTAAGAAACTCCATAAACCAAAGGAAATTGTTACTGGGAAACTGTAAGTCTGATGGACGGACAACAACGATCTGAAGATATGTTCGACCGAGGGGTGGTCGACGGAGGACCTTGTCAAGAGAGTCCCAAGGGACTCTACGATAACTGGTCCGAACTCCAGGATTTTTAAGGACGGTTTCTTTTGCATTGAGAGTTGAAAGTCCAACACGCTTAAAAAAGTTCAACTGTTATCTGTAAAATTAAACATCAAATTTTGATGGGAAGAGGGGTTTTATCTTTCGAGTACTGTCCGAAGTTACCGTTTGGGTGGTTTGTGGTTCGTATTTTCCTTTGTCCTTTAAAAAGTATGGTCGAGATGTATTTGGGTGTGTTCTATCTAATCTTTATGAAGAGTTAAGTGAAATACTCCCGTCCGAATGACACTATAGTTTCGATCTTTTTTTACATAAAGTTCTTTTGATGTCCGGACATAGGGTGTACTTGTGTCTTTTTAGAAGTTTGTTCATAATCTTTTTTTTAGGTCGTCATGTATTTTTACTATTTCGTAACAACTGTTTCATGTCAAGGTAGGACCCTTACGTTCTAGCAAGTTCTTAACGTTTGACAACTGTTTTTCGACCGCGAGCGGTTACCGCAAACGGTAGATGGAGACACCCCTGACTCAGAAGACGTACGTCGACAGCTGGAAACTGTGCGGACTTTTCTCAAGTCCCACCTGTTGTCCTTACTCCGTGAGACACGAGGTCCTCTTGACCACTTTGTCAATAAAAGTCCTTGACTAAAATGCTCGGGTTATGAACGTAGAGAATTATAGGTTATTTTCATGATTTAGGGAAGTACCACTGTAGTCGAGAAGTAGTGATCGTCTTTTGGAAAACATGCTATTTGCGAACTGACGTACTTGTGAGGGAAGTGGCCTTAGTGTATTTGACTGGAAGGGGGTGTGGGGTGGAGAAACCTCGTCAGAGAGTCTTGGTAGCTCCACGACAGAGGTCCCACCGTCAGGAGTAAAACGAGGTTTATTTTGAATTGAGTGTAGAGAGTACGACACATAGAAAAAATTCAGTTGTTTTAGTCAACTACATTAAGTGGAATAGTTGTCTTTTTCTTCTTTTTGGTTCTCAGACTAAGTTTTACCACTGTATCTTCCTAGAACTTAAATTAGAGATTACCTGTGATTTAGATGTCGATTCTTCCGTTTTAAAAGGAGACACCCCCTACTTTTTCTATTTTTAGAGGATCGATTCACTGAGGATACGTAGTCTGTTTATCCCTTTTTGGATGTTACTTCGACCCTCCACTCTGACTCTGTGTCAGAGTGGTATTTGGAGTGGGCTCGTGTGAGTGAGGTGGAACGGGGTCTGACGATCCTAGAGGGTCCTGACGAACGTGTGAGTGAGGTGTAACGGGGTCTGACGGTCCTAGAGGGTCCTAACGAACGTGTGAACCAGACCGAGTCGTCAGTGTCTTCGACGACGAGTGCTCTGTGGAGGACCAACGGACCGAGACCACCGGTGACCCCGAACGTGCGTTTACAGGGTGTCCTTACAATGCTAGTCAGTAGGAACCGGACAAGGGGGACGAGTCTCTGTCGTCGAACTTTCTTCATTTTGACAGTAATAAATGTCTACTGTACTATGATTTTTCTTTTGGGATTTCTGCGATGGTTTTTGATGATCTTATTTGCTTAAGTCATTTCAATGTCCTATTTCTTTTATATATGTTTTGGGGGGACGAAAGACATGTTTAATTCTTTTGTTAGGGTAAATGATGTCGTAGTTTTTTTTTTATTTTACAAATCCCTATTTGAATTGGTTCCTCCACTTTTAAGATTCTTTGACTACTTTCTTCAAGTTCTGTATTTATTTACTTTCTATATATAAGGTATGAATACCTGACTTATTAATTATCAATTTTACCTTTCTATATGAGGTATGAATATCTAACTTATTATGACAATTTTGCCTTTCTATATATAAGGTATGAATATCTAACTTATTAATTATGACAATTTTACCTTTCTATATATAAGGTATGAATACCGAACTTATTAATTTTCAGGTACACTGGGTTTCGTTAGATGTCTAAGTTGCGTTAGGGATAGTTTTAGAGTTATCGTAAAAAGTGTCTTTATCTTGTTTGTTAGGATTTTAAAAATACATTAGTGTCGGAGGTTTACCGGTCTCGTTTATCGTAAAAAGTGTCTTTATCTTGTTTGTTAGGATTTTAAAAATACATTAGTGTCTGAGGTTTACCGGTCTCGTTAGAACTCTTTCTTCGTGTTTCAACCTCTGTTGTACGAAGGAATAAAAGTTGATATAATATGTCGATACCATGGTTTTGTCATTCCGTGACCGAATTTTCCCGAAGGGATCACCGAGTCTGCCATTTCTTAGACGGACGTTACTTCCTCTGGACCCAAGTTAGGGACCCAATCCTTCTAGGGGACCTCTTCCCTTACCGTCGGGTAAGGTCATAAGACCGGACCTCTTAAGGTGTCTGTCTTCTCGGACTACATATCAGGTACCCCAGTGTTTCTCAACCTGTGCTGACTCACTGATTGTGGTTGATAACCGTATTTTTATCTGTATATCAAATATGTCTAGTTGTCTCGTCTGATCTTTCGGGCCTCTATTTGGGTCCCTATATACCAGTTAATTGCAAACTGTTTCTTCGATTCCTATATATTATCCTTTTCTTATAAGAGGTCCTATGTCACAACCCTTTTGACCTACGGTGTACATTCTCATCTTGACCCGGATGTGGTATGTATCCTGAATTGAGTCTTGCCTAATTTCAGCACTTACGTTCTGGACTTTGGTGTTAAGAGTCTTCTTTTTGTACCTACCGGTGGAGGAACTGCAGTCAGAAGCACCACTAAAAGACCTGTTGTTTTCGTTTATATTTGTACACCCCAATGTAGTCAACTTTTCGAAGACGTGTCGTTTCCTTTGGTAGTTGTTTTAATTCTCCGTTGGATGTTTACCCTCTTTTATAAACGTTTAGGATACGGACTATTCCCCGATTATAGGTTTTATAACCTCCCATTATAGGTTTTATATACTTCTCGAGTTTATTATCATTGTTGTTTTTTGTTAGACTAAATTTTTACCTGTCTCCTAGACTTATTTGTAAAAAGATGAATTCTACATGTCTACCTGTTCTATATGTCACACCCCGCAGAGGCGTCCGAGTGTACTCAGTAGAAGCGGAGGTGTCTCGTCGTCCTCCCGACAGGGGTCTGCACAGGGGGACTTTGGGTTTACGTGAGGTAATTGGAAGTACTGAGTATCTTCGGTCTCTTTTCTTTTGTAATTCTGTCTAGACCATTGTACAAAATAAGTATACTGAAAAGAGGCTCACTGAAAGTGTAGTCCCTACAAACCCAAAACAAAAAATCAAGTTCAAAAATTTAGTTGAAAAGGTCGTTCGTTGATCACAATCGTGACGAAATTGACTACGGGTGCATTTGCAGGATGGTTATTTACTCTTACGAAGTGCCGAATAATCTACGATACATACACGAATCACCCATTGACCACAGACTGAGACGTTCGGGTACCTGACACCGGGTGGTCCGAGGAGACTCTCAGGTCCCCTAAGAGGTCCGTTCTTGTGACCTCACCCATCGGTGACGCAAAGGGTCCCCTAGAAGGGGTGAGGCCGTAGAGAATGCAGAGGGTTTAATCGTCCGCCCACGAAATGGTAGACTCAATGGTCCCTTCAGGGGGTGAAGTTGAGGAGGGAGTAGGGGATGACGGGTCCTTTAAGAAAGACGTCACAACATAAAGTACGAAAAGTTGGTTTTCAGTTGAAAATTATTGAAAGCTGTTAAGTCACCAGTTGACTATTGTGACAGTTGACTATTGTGACAGTTGACTAATCGGACTTTGTTTATGTAGGAACAAGTTATGCATTTAGTTTATTCAAAAGATCTGTATGTGGGTGCTCTTTAAGTCCTTCTACCTTTACAAATAATAAGTGATTACAAAACTAACGTTGGTGGTGTTAAAAAAACCAAATTGAACCATCGTTTGAACTAATTATTGTGAAGGTCCTCAAGTGTTAAAGTTCCGATTCCGAGACTGATTCCATTCTACCAATAGTTAAATTATATTTACTTCGAAAATTTTTTCCCACTTTCGTCAGACGGAGAATGTCCTTTTATATTTACTAGGTCTGAAATCAGGATCATTGTATTCATGTGAAATCACGATGTTGTCAATTTCTCTTTCTAGAATTGATTTCTAGTCTTTCCTCGTCGCGATGTAAGAAAATGTAAATGCAAAACCGGTGTCGTACGATCGCACTCATTCCGCCACACGAGTCGTGACCGCACATCTCACCAATCGACGCGACGTCCTTCCGTCACCACGGCCCGCCTGTGCCGCCCCCCGCCGAGGGGTCCGAGGGCAGTCAGTAGAAGCGGAGGTGTCTCGTCGTCCTCCCAAAAGAATATCAGGGGTCTGCACAGGGGGACTTTGGGTTTACGTGAGGCAATTGGAAGTACTGAGTGTCTTCGGTGTCTTTTCTTTTGTAATTCTGTCTAGACCATTGTACATAATAAGTATCCTGAAAAGAGGCTCACTAAAGTGTAGTCCCTACAAAATCTCTCATAGGATGACTACTCTGACTACAAATGGAAAATTAAAATGGGGAATTTTCGAGTCAGGACAGATTCTGTCACTTCACACAAGAGGGGAGGTCATTGTGTCTCTTATCCCTTCGAAAATATTGGTACAAGTTGACTTCGAAAGACTTGTTTGAATTCAGAGACAGTGTGTCACATACAGACCGGTACCCCCCAACACCCGGTGTGACCTGACGGACCGAGATACCGAAACGGAGTCTGTCCTTTCGTTCCATGTAAAACGGAGACGAACAGGGTACGTGTCTATACACACTAGTCAATACAAAGTTCGAGACTCAGTGACCCTCCTGAGACATCACGGGTAGTCGGCTCGGTATAGAGTGTGTGTGTGTGTGTGTGTTCCTTTTTTGAACGAGTTGACTTTGCGACGAAACGTATGTTGAGTCCGTTACCGTGGGGTGAGGTCATCGGAGCGGACCTCTTAGGGTCCCTGTCTCCTCGGATTACCCGACGGTAGATACCCCAGCGTATCTCAACCTGTGCTGACTTCACTGAATCGTCGTCGTCGTCGTCGTGGTCTAAGGGGAAATAGTTTATCTTTCTATCTCTGTCCTTCCTTCCTCCCTTCCTTATTTCTCCCCCTTCCTCCTTCCCTTTTCTTTCTTTTTGAGTCTTCCGAATTCGGTTTAAATTAGTGTTTGGTCACAGGGGACGAAAATTTTCTTGTTTTTACTATCGTTATGAATTCGAGAAATGACGATGACGATTCAGTGAAGTCAGCACAGGCTGAGACACGTTGGGGTATCTGCCGTCGGGTAGTCCGAGGGGGTAGGGACCCTAAGAGGTCCGTTCTTGTGACCTCACCCAACGGTAAAGGAAGAGGTTACGTACTTTAAATGAATATGGATTATACTGGACAAACCAAGAAACGACTTGATACTTGATCATGATCTTTAGTCCACTATTGTCCGTTCTTTCTTTTCTGACTATGTAATTATTTTCTTTCCTCTTTGACTATTTCTGTCGACCTTGACTATGTCCCGTCTTTCTTGTTTGTAGTGACACCTGTTCTGACCTAAATCACTCAGTAGACAGTAGTGATGATTTATTACGAGAAGTCGAGTGGACCTCGGAGTCGGAGTGGTTCTCGGTTGGGACGTGGGCCCTCGGTCGTGGACGTGAAGTCCTCTGTGATACGGTTTAATACATGGAGTCTCGAGATAAGTGTGTTGATCTTAAATTTCAACTGTCTTCTTAGCCCAAGAGGGTACGTACAGAAGGTGCGATAAATAACAGAACGACTCCTAAAGGTTTGTATTAAATTTCTTTCCAAAATGATGGAATTAGTATCTTATTTCTCTCCACGGTTTTAAGAAGGATTTGAGGAAGGATTACAATATGTCTAGTTAGAGTGAAGACCTTTGGTGTTGAGACTACTCCCATACTAGTAGACAAGGTCGAGGGAAACTTTTTCTTTCTCTCTTTGTGTGTAACAAATTTTTTACAGTTAATATCGTAGTTTGAGAGGACTCAACCCGCTCAGTTATTTCATTTTGTTAATCATCTTAAATTGGTGGACAAAATTCCTCCCCACCCCCTTTAGAGTTCCAGATAAGAGATTTTGTATAATCTCTCTATTAAATCTTCTAAGTTCCGTACGTGAATGGAAGTATCGTATCATCTCCCAAAGACGTTCCATCCGTCCATATGACGCTTACCTAAAGTGATTCTTTTATTTATATTACCAGTGTACGATAAAATTACACTTTTCCTGATTCATTAATTTTAGTTTCCACGGAGTACGGATACCGAGAAGAATTTGCGTTCATACTTTCATTGTGTCCACTTTCTCGACGAGTAAGTGTTCGACGAGACTAAAGGAACGATGTCTCGTAGAGGTGTCTGTCACCGAACTCAAGAGGAGCCTCAAGATTTCAGATGTGTCTTTCCGCACGCCGTGTCCCGGACGACGTGCCAAAAGTGGGGGAAAGACGATACTGGTGGAAAGACGGCTTCAAAACCGTCGGACGTGACAATTCGGTATTGGAAGAAGTAGGGGCACTTAATATGTTTAGAGGATCTTCAAAAGTGAAGTTATATAAGTTCGCTTGTTACGTGTGGTAATGGGATACATGAGACCGTTTGGAGTCTGGTCGACGGAGCTCAGAATTAGATCCATAGGGGAGACATAAGACATTGTAGGTCCTAAGTGTGTCTCGTCATACTCTGAACGGGCAAAACCATCTTTGTGGGTTTCTCTTCTCGTGGAAGCGACTTGTACATGTGTAGATGACATACAATCTTGAGGAGTCTTGGTTCAGGTGATCAAAGTCTTTGATAGTGTGTTTTCAAGGAATTATAAGTTTTTGTCCCCTAAGGGGTCACCGGGTCACCAATTCTGGGGCACGAGAGTGACGGTTTCCGAACCCGAGTCAGGGACCAACCCCTTGATTCTAGGGTGTTCGACGTACCATACCGGTTTTTTTTCTTGTCCTTGTGAATTATGTGTTTTTATTGTTTAGTGACTAACCTCCGACATAAAAGAGAAAAGGTTACGAATTCCTTTTGTCGGTGACCATTGATTTGGACAGTATTGAAAAGACACGTGAGATAAAACTTGTCTGGTAGATTTTCTAAAGATAATTTTAAGTAATTGATGTCTAACTTTACTTTCCGATGACAATGACGACCAAGTACGTGTGTGACTCGAATAAAAGGACTTCTGTCGCGTTTTTGAAGTCGAGTTGTGGTATATGAACCTTGTTTGTCGTCTGTCCCCAAGTGAGGTTTGGGTATACTTTTGACCCTGATGTCGTTTGAGTGTCTGATCTATAAGGGACCTAGACCTCTCACATTATTACGATGTCATTTTACGTGTTTGAGCCGGAGGTTAAAAGGTGCGATAACACTTATAAATCGATTTTATTTTAAGATTTGATAAATGAGTCCAATTATTGGTGATGGTGTAAAAGGTAATATCGTTTCTATGAAAAAGATGTAGTCTGGGGTTGAAGAGTCACACGAAGTTTTGACACTGTTACCATAAGATTTCTTTTTTGAGCTGTCCATAGTCTTTATTGTAAATGTTCTTTTTACAAATGGAGAACTCTATTATTATGGGTATGAAGTTCAAGTGTCACTTTGTCATTATAAAAATTACCGTGAAGTTTCACTAAAGATTTTTTTTTTAAGAGAATCACAAAGGTATTCTATTTTACTTTATTGGTCTATAAAGTGAAAAAACGTTGTAGTTTAGTCTAAGACTTAACCTTTAGATCCTCAAACGAAGTGGGCATACAGTACTGATTCGAGAGAAAAATATATTTCTTTAACTACCAATAAAAAGTGTCTATCGAAGTTGACTTATTTTATGAAACCGAGAATTGTGGTACTTATAATATGTGTAATATTTTAATGAATGGTTGTCGTTCCTCTTCGACAAGGTTTAACGGTCTTCAGAGGGCCAGTTACCAAAGAAGATAAACTTTGGGCCTATATCAGTACATAAACAGTTTGTGATCTTTTGTACTTCTGTTAAAGAATTAGTGTATCCTTGGTGAGAAAGGTCTTTCTTCTGTAAATGAGATTTGTCCATGACAGGCTGGTTTGTGTTTAAAGGGGAAATAGGAACGACTGTTTGGAACTAAAACGAGTCTCAGAGTTACACGGTTCGAGTTTTGTTGTCTAATATTTACAAGAAACAAGTGAGTAAAGGGTGATCAATATGGGTTATTCTGGGTTTTCATTTAACCGACCTCTCCTAAGACTTTTTAGAAAGAGAAAGGAATAATTGACTTTCATTACTTGCTTATCCTAATCAAATGGGAACAGAAGACCGACACTTTTGCAAACCTCGTTGTAGTCGGCAGAACACTGTTACTCCATGCCTCTACTCTTTCTCTTGGTCTCGTCTCTTGTCGGCTTGTCGTTCGTCTTTCTCGGACCTAGGACGGTTTGGTCGGTTCGTTGCGGGCTGTCTCTCGGGGTGGGATTTCGGTGAGAGTCGTCCCAAGGGACGATGAGCGTTGACTTGAGATGGTGGGTGATCTCCCTGGCTACTTTTAGGTCTCGTCTCGAGACTCCATGGTGGATGTCGAGCCACTACACACTGATGCTCATTGTCAGATCACCGGATAGAGGGAGCAATGGGACTGTCGTTTCTCGTCTTATTCCCAGAGTTCAAAACATTTTGGATGTTACCGTCGTTTCTCTTAATACTCTAAAAGGTTCCAGTGGTTTCCTTCTTTTTTGGTTCGGTCTAAGTAAGTCTTTTCGGACAATACGTAGTCCATAAAACCGTATGACCGAGAAATGAAAGTTTTAATTAGTTTCATGGACATAGTATGTGTAAAAATAGTGAGTGGAGAAGAGTTCACTCTATGTGAAGCACAAGGTTTCTACCATTATTTGAAAAGAAGTAGACAAGGGGTAAATTCAAGAGGTCGGACTTTGTTTCGGATAATTTTTTTTTAGTTGAAGTTAATTATTTAACAAGAGGGTAGAGTAAAGGTCCAAGAATTAGTGTGTACACGACATAAGGGACTTATAATTAAACGGACTGAGGATAAATATAAAGTTAAGATTATAAAGGATGAGACTTTGAGTCAAGTGATTCAAACCTCGGTGGAGTTTCGAGTGGTGACTTGAGACGACGTCGTTTAATTACCGTGTTTTGTTGCTTCGGTCTGTTGTCACGATCCTATTTACATGGGTCACAGATGGTATTGGTCGTTGGTTGTTCTCGTTTCTGTACACACCGTCTCTCGAGACTGACGGAGTGACGAGTCTGTGGTGGGTGAATATCTGGTCTTTCGCCAGACACTACACACAATACGAACGAGTCATCAACGAACTACGACGACGATTCAGACGATTCAGCGAAGTCAGTACAGGTTGAGAGACGCTGGGGTATCTGACGTCGGGTGGTCCGAGGGGGTGGGGACTCTAAGAGGTCCCTTCTTATGACCTTACCCAACGAGTTATTATATACTATTTTGAGGTGTCAGAGAAAGTCAAGTCAAGTCAAGTCAGCGAGTCAGTACAGGCTGATAAACGCTGGGGTACTTAGTGTCGTGTGGTCCGGAGGGACAGGTAGTGGTTGAGGGTCTCAAGTGGGTTTGAGAGTAGGTAGTTCAGTCACTACGGTAGGTCGGTAGAGTAGGAGACAGCAGGGGAACAGGAGGACGAGGGTTAGGGAGGGTCGTAGTCTCAGAAAATGTTACTCAGTTGAGAAGAGTACTCCACCGGTTTCATGACCTCAAAGTTGAAGTCGTAGTAAGGAAGGTTTCTTGTGGGTCCCGACTAGAGGCAATCTTACCTGACCAACCTAGAGGAACGTCAGGTTCCCTGAGAGTTCTCAGAAGAGGTTGTAGTGTCATGTTTGCGTAGTTAAGAAACCGCGAGTCGAAAGAAGTGTCAGGTTGAGAGCGTAGGTATGTACTGATGACCTTTTTGGTATTGGAACTGATCTGCCTGGAATCAGCCGTTTCATTGCAGAGACGAAAACTTATACCACAGATCCAACGAGTATTGAAAAGAAGGTTCCTCATTCGCAGAAAATTAAAGTACCGACGTTAGTGGTAGACGTCACGAAAACCTCGGGGTTTTTTATTTCAGACTGCGACAAAGGTGACAAAGGGGTAGATAAAGGGTACTTCACTACCCTGGTGTACGGTACTAGACTTACAACTCGAAATTCGGTTGAAAAAGTGAGAGGAGAAAGTGAAAGTAGTTCTCCGAAAAATCGAGGAGAAGTGAAAGACGGTTTTCCCACCACAGTAGACAAATTTTACCGGGTTATAGGTACCTCGACAAAATCGACTCCCTAGGAGTATGGAGGAGTGAGAGGGCGAAGAGATTCCCCGAAAAGTCAAGGGGGTTCGTCACACTATTGGAGGCTTAGGGTACTCTTTGTCTCCAAATCCTTAGTCTTTTGCTGGACCCGGAACATAAATAGACACAAACATAAATAAATAGAATCTACTTAAGACTTAGCGAAGAATTCGGAGTCACAGAAGTAGATGTGCCCTTATGACAAAGATATCAATGACTACCCCTCAGATATCGAATGTACTACTGAAGTACCTTGTCACAATCCCTTAGTTATCTTCCTTAAGTTATTATAACTACGGGAACAGGGTGGAAGGAAATTCTCGAGTTGAAAGAGAGGTGTCTTTCATCTTTTATTTCTAGACCACGCCCTTCTTCATTTTAGGCTAGTTGTATGATTTTTACAAAAAATTTGTTCACTTAATAGATGTCTTACAAGTTAACGGTCCACTTACTGAGTGACTCCGAATGGTCTAAGGACTGTATTATTCTTAGAAGAACTACGGTCGATAGTCGTCTCTTTTTTTAAGTTTTCGAATACTTTCCCGGGAAATCTACAGAACCTAATGAGACTTAATACTTTAGACTTCAAGAGTAATCCCGAAGGGACACCGAGTCTGTCAATTCTTAGACGGACGTTACGTCCACTGGCCCCAAGTTAGGGACCCAACCGTTCTAGGAGACCTCTTCCTTTGCCGTTGGGTGAGGTCACAAGGACGGACCTCTTAGGGTACCTGTCTCCTCAGACCGTCCGATGACAGGTACCCCCCAGCGTGTCTCAGTCTATGACTGACTCACTGATTGTGAAAGTGAAAGTTCCCTAAATGTCCGTGTGACGTGGAGAAATGTCACGCACGAGGTTCGTCTCCTTAGTCTCTTTGCCCCCACTCGTACAGGTCAAGCGTGAGGCACCGGAGTGGGACGTCGTCCCGAGGGTAGTGTGGTCGTCGGGGGGTGGGCGATTGCGTCCGGAGCGACGCCCGGGGTCTCTGCCGACTTCGACGAGGAGAGTGCCACGGGTACCCGGGATTCGTCGTCGGTCCTAAGGTGAAGACTCTGAGTCTCACACTGGTGGTGCCGAGGATGTCTTCGCGTGTGTTGCGGTTTCCCGAGTAGAGTTGGTGAGTTTCGGGATTGCAGCCCCTCATGCTCACACGCCCGACGCAGTCGAAACAAGGGAGTTCCGGTTCCGCTTCGGACTAGAAAGGGAAGTTAGATAAAGTTATTCGTGTAAAACCCCTCTTTATTCTCTCTCTTTGATTGTCCATTCTTGTCGTTCTGACACCAGATCACTCTCTCCTCCCCGAAGTCTCCGTCTATTCGGGTCCACCTTTAAGGTCGAGGTGACGCTGAGTCACCCCCGGTGCCCGAACAAAGAGTTTGGGGACTCGAAGTCGAAGGAGCAAATATCTTCTCTTTACTACGGGGATACAATCTCAATACGTGACCGAGTGAGTAATCAAGAAATGACTCGTGATTGGGATACGGGACCCACCTGTGAGTCCAGTTGTCCGTCGAAGGTCCAGTCCACCGTACCGGAACTGTCCTTCGAACTCTACGAGAGCAGAGGGGACGTTCCTCGTGGGCCGTGCAGACCCACAGCGTCCCGCTGGACGTTCCTCGGTTATCCTCCCGACTCGGGACTCCACCTTTCTCCACTACCTCGCCTCCGTCCCGCCCTCCTCTTTCGACCTCCGCATTCTTTCGCTCTCTGCCTACTGTTTTGGTGTAAATCCCCGGACTTGAAATAGGACGTCTGTGAGTCGAGGTGACTTCCAAAAATTCCAAAATTTGTTTCTACCCTGTATTGTCCAAACGCAAAATATTCCCTATTACTCCTTTTGCAGTTTATGAAGTGTCTGTAGGGGGGCGTATGTAAGTGAAGGAGAGGAAAAAGAAGAGGTCGGTGTGTGTCTCTACTGTCGTAGGATTGTGGTATTGTTATAGTTGGGTTAAATCTAATCTCATTGCAAGAGGAGAAAAGATAATTGTTTCAGTCTAGTGTGTAGGTTTCCGACGAAGTGTCACTTGTCAGTTGACCTCCTCACTTATATCGAAAAAGAGAAAGTTACCACTTATAGATTGTTAGTTTTAAAATATAAAATAATGTCCGTATGGAGAAATAACGTACGAAATGTCTATAAAGTAAAAAGTGTTTGACTTCCAAATATTCGTTGGGACTCAGTCCATTCAAATGGTCTTGGTAAAGAGGTTGTTATAAACGGGTGAAAACAGAGAGACCCTGTGTAAAACCATTAAGAGTGTTGTAAAATTTTGACAAAGTAATAATAATACAAACAGTACCACTACACACTAGTCACTAGAAACTATAATGATACATCAACAAAATCGTAAAAAAATTGTTACTTCATAAAAATAAATCCCGAAAGGTCCACCGTGTCACCATTTCTTAGACGGATGGTTGCGTCCTTTGTGTCCAAGTTAGGGACCCAACTCTTCTAGGGGACCTCTTCCCTTACCGTTGGGTGAGGTCATAGGAACAGACCTCTTAGGGTACCTGTCTCCTCGGACCGTCCGATGTCTGGTGACCAAGCGTTGCTCAACTTGTGATGAAACGTTGACTCGAGCTCGTGACAAGTAAATTCCCTCTATCAAAAATCTATTTTACGATGACGTGTGAATGACTTCATAACACATTTGTATTGAAAATAAACGTGACTCTTGGGTCCTGTTAAAGACATTGAACGAAATAAGACTATCAGTGAAATCCCACCACCAGGTCTTGGTTTGGGTGTGATAGAGGCTCCATTCGGATGTACCCTTTGCACTGGCCTCTCTGTCCTGAGACCATACACGAAGATCCTTGGGTTCATTAAGGAAATAATTGTAAAAGGTTAAAAGTCCAGAGCACAAAGTTTAAAGGGTTGTGAATAAAGGATGTAAACTGATGAAATGTTTGGTGTAAGTCTGATGTTACCCTAAATTTTCGTTGAATCCATATTTTTAAAGTAATCCCTCAGCGATTTCTCGTTGACTACTTTCCTGTTAAGGTAAATGTTAAGGTAGTTCCTTTTCCTCTACCTTGGAAGTTTATGATGTTATTGCACAGTAGAGAATACATTATTTTGTGGTACATAGTGATTTTATGAAATAAAAAAGAACAAACGGGAAAGGACGGTTCTTTGACTGACGGTGTAACGGCCATCGTAAGTATTGTGGACCAAAAGGACATTTTAAGAGATAAAATCCTCACAAGGTATTAGATTTCTTTTCATTGTGTAGGTCCTCCTTAAGTTATAAATATACGTTAAATTAAAAAAGACAAAGTCGAAACCCTATTTTATAGAACAACCGGTCTAGGTTTACTCGCTGTAACTGAATGTACATAGAACACTAAACATTTATTGAGTAATCCAATGAAAATCTACGATAATATTCTGCAATACCTCTTCCGTTACCGTGGGGTGAGGTCATGAGAACGGACCCTTTAGGGTACCTGCCTCCTCGGACCATCCGATGTCAGGTACCCCAACGTTTCTCAGTCTGAGCTGGACTCGGTGAAGTGAAAGTGAAAAGTGAAAGTACGTAACCTCTTCCCTTTGCCGTTGGGTGAGGTCACAAGTACGGACCTCTTGCCCCCGACGGCAGATACCTCAGTGTGTCTCAGCGTGTACTGACTTCACTGAATCGTCCATCGGATTCTGCAATGCCAAAAGGTAATCGTACCAAAAGAAAATACAGTATTATTTCGGTAGTGGATTCAGAGTGAATGGACTCGTAGAACAAGTTGGACACGAAGTAGTTAAGATCGCAGTCCCAGAGATAATCGGATCTTCTCTATACAGTATAATAACCTGCTGTACTCGTAAAAGTAAGTTTTTTTTTGTTGTCGAGGTGGTCTACCAATACGTGTGTCTCGAAAAAGAGAATCCTTATTATCCGAAAATGATAAAATCTAATAGTTTGTTCGTGAGAAGTTTTGGTTGGATTGGGAAAACCAAAATTTTAGATACTTATTTTCTCCTATCACCATAATTTTTTTTTTTCTTCGTTGATACTCAATCGATAAGTCTTAAGTCCAGTCTATACGACTTTATGTTTGTTTGTGACCGTGGTGTGTCGGTCTTAGTTCGTTCATGGTCTTTATTAATGTTCTTAAAATTCACTGGAATGAATTGGTTCAAGTCTGATCAGGTCGAAATCTAAAAATCAGTTTGGTGTTTATCAGAGATCGGTTATGGACTTCCTCCTGGTGGTTGTAGGAGACCATCATGGGACTTCATAGGGGGTGGTGTAGTAGAAGGTCCGAGCTCGGTATGAGACGTTGTCTTATTACAGTGAATAATTGTCGAAGACAGTTGATCTTTTCCCATAGAACGACGTACTAGTTTACCTTCTCTGTACTTTCTTCTTTATAAACTAATCGTATTATCAAATAGGAAGAGACTCACGAGATGTCTGACTTCCCATTTACGAAACTCACTCTCCGACCTACTTTTGTCAGAGGGTTTTCGTAAACCAAGTTTGGATTTAGTACTGAATCAGAAAATCTTTACGTCAATACATCTATGACCTACTACGACCTTTCGAAGATTTTATATTAGTTAGAATTGAAGTTTAAAAACGAAACGAAAGGAAAGTTTATAAAATGGACTAAGTAAAGGATTCCAGAGGGTAAGAGATTATAAGAGTTAAAAAAAGGAAACCCCTTGCCGGAAAGGGATTGTTCTATAAAGAGGAGACGTTGTCTCAATAAAGACTCTGTCGTCCCTATAAAAATTTATATAGAAAGGGGGGAGATAAAGGTCGACAAGTTGTATTTTGGTGTCGTTTCCCCTCTTGCTCCTAAACGTGTTCAGGTCTCCGTGGAAAGTGACAGAGAGATGGTCGACGACAAGTTCCTTATCGATGTCCTCCGTGACGTTCACTTTCAGACACCGATTGCCTCAGAAGGTGTAGCGTACCTACGGTGACGTGGTCCGAGGAGACAGGTACCTTAAGGGGTCCGTCCTTATGCCCTCGCCCAACGGTAAGGGAAGAGGCCCCCTAGAAGGGGTGGGTCCCTAGTGGGGACGTAGAGGACGAGACCGTCCGTCTACGAAGTGGTGACTCGGTGACTTCCACAATGACGTTCCGTAAATTTATGAAGCAATAAACTTTCCTCTGTTTGAAATTTTCGAACTTTGAAGAGGAAGATCTTCATGTTTTCTCTATACATAGATAAAGTTAGTCAACGAGTTTATTTTTTTTGAAACTACCTTAAAAAACAAGGAAGGAAATGAGGTTGTGGATGTGTATATATTAGTTGGGAGTTTACGAAAATTTATAAAGAGGAGAAAGACTACATGAACGGAGTATGGAGGGTGGTTGGATCCGACTCGGTGTTAACCGGTCGAATGGAGGGGGTTATGTCGATGGATTAATCAGAGTTCAGAAGGGGGAGGGAGTTAACGGGGAAAACAGGGGGGTAGTAGGTAAGTCCTCGAATGTCCCGGAAACTTCGTACGGGTTCGAAGATAAGATCGGCATGCTCTGGTGGACATTGTCTCCGACTGACGTCGACAAGGCAAATCGGATAGAGGTGACACCTGCACGTATAGGGGGGTGGTCGGTCCAGGAGAGACAGGGAGTTGGGACAGAGGTATGGTGCCGTGAGTCGCCCACGTACCCCGACTTTTACGGGTGAAGTGGGTACGTTTCGGGTAGGGCGGACCTTTGGGACCGAGTCACAGGCTGACGTGACACTTCGGAGGGAGTTGTGGGTTTCGGTGTTACTGAAGAGAAGAGACTCACTTAAGAACGTAATTTGTGCCAAACTGGAAATGATCGGAAATTGAGAACTTCAAAAAGATTCAGTGCAGTCTTTGTCTGACGTTTGAGGAACTCCTGTCCTCGTGGAAAACGTAGGAAGGACTGTCGGTCAGGTGACGACCTGTGTCTCGTCCACGTGTGCTTGTGTCCCTACCTGCCTGGTGTGTGTCAATGATAGGAGAATCCGTGGTGTAGACGGTAGGTCGCCATGTTTCCGAGTGAGTAGTCACAGCTGTTGGGGCCTTTCTCTGTCGACTTATAATGTGGTCCACTCTTAGTTGTCACTATGTATATAGGGGACTCTGTGTATATGGGGGAAACGAAATCACCGAACCGGCATAGGTTGTTATCTTTGTCCTCGTCCTTTCCTTCTAGGTCGCTGAGTTTTCCAGTAATAAATCGACGGTGGCTCAAGTGTCAAGATTCGTCGACCCAAGGTCACAGTAAAGATTCTACTTGTTTGGTTACCGCTCTGTCCTTGGACAAAAGGTTCGACGTCCACGATCCGGACCTCCGGACGACTGACTCGACTGTCGGACCTACCAGACTAGGAGGAGTCGGTCCGTCTCCCGTCTCAGGAGATCCCTTTTAGACTACTCTTTTCTTGAGATGAAGATGAAAAGTAATGTAAGAAAACCAAGGTAATTGTCCTATACGAAGTCTAGTTTAGTTTCTAAAAAAAATGTGTGTGTGTGTTTAAATAATTTTTTTTCTTTTTAGTTTTACGTCTCGTCAGTTCAGGACACGAATCGACTTTGTTGTATGTTCATGAGTCTGTAATAGTGGAGACTAAACCCACTCCAAAGGAAAAGTCATTGAAAATTGAAGATGATTGTATTTCGTTACAAAAATTCCTTCTTTCTGGTGAATGTAGAATTTAAATTACGTTTTCTCTGTTGGACATATAAAGATGTGACTGACATTTAGGACACACTTTTATTCGAGGTAGGAGTAGTCTTCCAAAGATGTTTGTTATTTTATCAATGTCTATGTCTTTTTTCCGTCAGAAAAGGAGGACTTTTTCTTTGATGAAACTTAACAACGAATAGACAAATGAGTAAGTGAGTGAGTAGGTGAACACATGCCGGATGGAGGACCTTGAGACTTCTTGACGTAAATGAAACCTCTTTACTTTGTCACTGTCATCTTTGCTTCCCTTTATATTAAGTTTTGTAAATGGAAGAAGTATTTGAACAAAATACCGAGAGTCAAGAACTCCACAGGAACTGCGTTACTAAAGACAGTCCTGAAAAAGTAGACAGGGTCGAGGGACAAACCTCTAAATAAAAAATATCTTAAATTTTTTTTTTTTTTTACGATTATTCTAATTTTTCTTTCGCTAAAAGGGTCTTATCGACAATAAGTTTAACGTTTTTATGTCTTTATAATAGGTTGTATTGTAAGTGAAGAACATATACCCAAGATAATCAATATCTTTATATTTTAAAGTATAATTAAAAGAAAGATTTCTGTTAAAATAGTAAAAAAACAGATTATTTTTTACAAATAACATACAATACACATATATATTATATATTGTCTAGTGTATTTAAACATTAAAATAGCCAAATTAAGATTTATCAAATTTTTACTTTGTAAAATACTTTGTCCTTTACTATTTTTATCATTTTATAATTTTACTTTTTAAATGTATTTAAATGTGTCTACTTGTAACTATGAATTCAGTATATGGAGTTTCGTATTCGTCAAGACGGGAGTTTAATTCACGAGATACCTAGTGTCCCTTTAAGATATTACTTCCATTGTTATTTGCATGGTACCGAATCGATAATCCTTGGTCAATAACCTAGTCATATTTCCTTGACCGTGAACGACAGACATCAAGACTTCTCATTAACATCAAACAAGAGGAAGGACTATTTTCAGAATAGATGTAACGATTTGATCTTCTATGTTCTTACTGCGTCGACTTGAATTAAAATTTTCTATTGTATGACCTCTGAACTAAAGAAATATAAAGACAAAGAAATGGTTTTTACTTTGTAACTTTTTTTGATCCAAATACGAGACCGTTTTAAAATCGATGACCATCGAGTCTCCAATTTCGTAGACGGACGTTCCGTCCTCTGGACCCAAGCTAGGGACCCAACCTTTCTAGGGGACCTCTTCCTTTACCGTTCGGTGAGGTCATAAGAACGGACCTCTTAGAGTACCTGACTCCTCGGACCACCCGATGTCAGGTGTCCCAGCGTTCTCAGCCTGTCCTGACTCGTTGAAGTGAAAGTGAAAGTGATTGTAAGGTCTTCCGACTTCTTTCTAAAAGAAATAAGGTCTCTTAGTGACATTCTTTTACTTCGTCGTATCTTTCCGAGATTGAACTGTTCGGGAGAGAAGGGAGGTGGACTCGATGTACTCCTAGATCAACAATTAAACAAACGAGTACGTTTTGGATCTATGATTTCCGACTCAATGAAGGTGAGGGTATTTGTATTTGTTTACTAAGTTACATCGGTATAAAGTATGTTGTAAGGTTTGTCCTTCGTTCCTTTATACGTAAATTCAATGAACGATGTTACTTTAATATAGTTCGAATGGTCGACGAAGTAAAATCACAAGTCTTCATGTCTTTTCATGTTTTCCCATGATCTTTTAGAAATAGAGTTTCAGGGTTTCAAGAGAAGTGAAGTTTTGAAGTAGAAAATTCGATTTTGATAAGTGTTATAACAAAGGATTAGTCCATTGAAAGGTTTGATGGGTCAGGTCATAAGAACGGACCTCTTAGGGTACCTACCTCTTCGGACCACTCGATGTCAGGTACCCCAGTGTTTCTCAGTCTGTGCTGACTCGCTGAAGTGAAAGTGAAAGGTTTGATTTCCTGACTTATTGATTAGACATTGTAAA
This sequence comes from Capra ibex, assembly GCA_006410555.1. Classification (NCBI taxonomy): domain Eukaryota; kingdom Metazoa; phylum Chordata; class Mammalia; order Artiodactyla; family Bovidae; genus Capra; species Capra ibex. The sequence goes on along the minus strand of SJYO01041852.1, from coordinate 3,845,845 downwards.
ACTTTTGTATAGAGTTTTAATCCTTTGTTCGTACTTTATTTTGTATCTCCAGACATTTTATATAATTTTTAATATTTTTTTTTGTGATAATAACTCAATTGATATGTTTTCCCAATTTATTATATGTACAGTAAAAAAGGGAGGAAAAGAATAACGGAGGATGTTAAGACAGCAAGTTCTTTGGGAGTCACTTTAGTCAAACAAAATTATATTTTTTGTGGTAGTTCATTAATGGTTGTGTTTTATTATAACAAGTACTGTTGTTACAAGGAACGTGAGTAGAAAAATGGAATTCTCGTACGAAGTCAAGTATCCGTAGTATTTCGGCTCTCCCAAAGTAGTCTCGGTGCTAATTAAAAAGTTTAAAAGGTCAGTCAAGACTAAAGTCCAGTAGGTCTTCCAGGATCCTATGTCTTTTATATTTCAACACTTGGTCCATCTTTGAAATTCCTCTAAGAAGAATTTGTACTTGTTGTCGGGAAACGTGATTACTTAAGAACTGTAACGATAGAGGTTCATTCTACGTACTCTATTTGATATGGGATGTCGAAACGTACTACGTGAAAACTATAGACTGGATGGTACACTTGTTTCATTTCTGTGAGTATACAGTTCCATAAACAAAAATTCTACAAAAAGAATGAAAGTCTCTAAAATTTTTGATAAAAATTTCATTCGATTTTTATAAAATTTTTATGACAAGACTCTTGGTACAGATAACGTTTGAGGGGGGGTGGTTTTTAGTATTTACGTAAAAATGTTCCTTATTTTAAACCGGATAACTTAGATTTGTTACAAAAGAGAAGAGAGGTATAGATTATTATGATATTATGTTTTGTATGATACAAGATTATGTCTTATACAAGATTTTGTATTACCAAATACATAAAGTCTTGTATTGTCTAATACAAGTAATGATACAGGGGCTGATGACGTCCTGTCAACGATGATACCCCTTGAACAGACACATTAAAGTTTCTATTTTCGTCATGAAGAGTTGGTAAAGTCAAAGTCCTGTGTCCATTTGTCTTGAACACAAATTTTATGAAAGAAAAAAAGGGGAAAAATAAACAAAGAGCTTTATTACTTGTTTTTAACAGTCTTACTGTTTTCATGTAAGTCGAAAAGTGCAGACATGATTAAGTGAATCATTGTTTAAATCAAAACTCAACAATTAGTTCATTCTTGTAAATTTGGTTACTTAATTTTAAGTAAATAATTTTGTAGGGAGGTTACCTTGGTCTGACACTGACGCAGCATTGTTTTGTACGACGTTATGTCCAAATGTGGACCCTCTATTATGTTGTTAGGACTGATACCTTGTGTCTTCCCTTCTCCCGACAATCGTGGTACTCTAGAAAGTCGCTGAATACCACAGTTCGTTCCTTTTAGTTGGTGTACTTTCATTCGACCCACTCGTGGAATTGGTTGTCGAGTATTGATTCTTTGATCTTTTCTCTTTTCCCCCTTGTCCTAAAGTCCTAGTATTTTATTTACTATAAATGTTTTCTTATAGTCATCCAAAAGTTTGGTCAGAATTTTCTATTTCGACGAGAGTGTCAAGATGGAACCCTACTTCATACCAGAATGGGACGGTTTGTCTCAAAATTTTCGGTGTCGTTAGAGGACCGCGACTCGTAATGACGCCCTACAGTTGTCTCAGTCCTACGAGAGGAGTAGGCACGGACGTTAATGCAAACTTGGTAATGTGGTACCGAGGGCACGGGGGAGAGAGTTTTTGGAAACATTGGTCTAGGGGTCAGTGAAGTTAAGGAACGCAGTATTTTTTATAAAATAATTTGGTAAATAATTTTACGTTTTGAATGTTATACTTTTACAATGATAAAGGTTGTTACGTATGATGGGGATTTGTACTATTTCATCTATGTTTTTAAGAAGAGTGAAAAATTTTTGATTACGTGGATAAAAAAAGAACTTTGTTTTCAATAAGTTTATTGTGAAGAAGTGTTCCATATTACACAACCCTCAATATCCTATAACTCTTTCCTCTTTCCTATGTCTGGGACCAAAGTTCAATGTTTGTTACATCCCTTTTTTTTTAATGTTTTTATGTTTATTAGAGTTCGATTCCATTTTACACTGTTCCTGGAATCCTCTCCAGGTCCACAATCTGCCCCCAAGTCTCCTCCAAGAGATTCGACTATTCATCACCTTCTGTCAAAACCCTTTTCGAAGAACCTTTTCCATTTAAGGTGCGTTTTCTCAGAATTTCCTACTTTTCTAAAACTGTCCGAAAACTGTCACTATATTTCTTCCCTTTGACCGAAAATCTTAAGTCCTTTTCGAGTCGTCATCCTTCTACGTCCAGAAAGGAGTAGTGGCCTCTCGTCGACCCAGTCCCCTGTGTGGTCCGCCACTACACTCGACCACTCTTTCACCCGACCTTGCGGTCCCTTCCGGCACGTTCCGGTCTTCCGGACGTGGACCGGGACGATGTCGTCCTGCAAGTCTTGTGTCTCGCGACCCTAGTCTCGTCCTTCTGACTCGTTCTACCTCGGCAAGTGTACCTGTAATCACATCCTCCTCGGACTCCTGCTCCTTCTGGAGTGCTCTGTAAGTCTTGCGACTCGCGACCCCAGTCTCGTAGTTCTGACTCGTTCTACCTCGGCAAGTGTACCTGTAATCACATCCTCCTCGGACTCCTGCTCCCCTCGTCAATAGACGCCCTTAAGGGTACCACTCTCCAAAGGTTTTCCCTTTTTTTTTTTTTTTTTTTTTTTGTCGTTTTCTCTTCTGTCACTCTACATTCTGTGAATGTCTTGGTCTATAGACTAGCCTGTGACTCTCATTTTCCGATGTGTAGAGTAGTGGGAGTCTATACAGACGAACAGATGAGTTAGTCGATGACACGTCCATTTCGACTTTTCGATTTTTTTATTTCTCCGACTTAAATTGAGGACAGGTCAAGATGTCTGACTTATAACTACCAATCAGTAATAAAAACAATAGAATTAATGGATAAGGAAGATACATGTAAGTCGAGTTTTGTAAGATTTTAATCAGAATGACAGTTTGTTCTGAAAAACAAGTCTTTTTGTTCACAGTGTAAAAAAAATCTTGTTTTTCTTTCGACTTAAATGGGTCCGGAAAGTACCGGAAGGCCTCTCAAAGACGTAGTCGGGCGAGTAGCTTAGGTCCCTTCAGTCAGTGCCACGGAGACTCTTGGACCGAGCCCTTGTAAAAAATAATAATTGCCGTACCGATTCTGGTGTTTGTCGTATTTAAAGGAGACATAGTACAAGTCTGAAATGTAATTAAATCATTCTATGTATCGAAGTAAACTTTACCCTTTATGTGGTAATGTTGCACCTAGTCGTCACGTGCCTAAGTCACGTACCTAAGTCGTGTGCGCGAGAGGCCCGGGTGGACGTGAGGGTCCTCACCCTTCCGACCACAGGACGGACGTCCGTGGCGGGGTCACTCGTTCGGGGTGGTCGTACAGGACCAAGTGCCTCCCGCGGAGGAATGTCCGAACAAAGGGTAAGTCAGAGAGTAGTGAAACTAAACGTACGTACGAGTCGAACATAATCTTAAACTACGGAATGGGATTCGTGAGTTGAGATTCGTTACGAAAATTATGTAGATCAGGAGAGAATCCCTAAACTTCCAAGTCGTTTTGGACTTTTCTATGAGTCAACGAGTACACGGGCTTCTTATGTTTAAAGACTTAAATCTCAACATATTTCTATATAATCTTAATAGTCTTATAATATTCTAACGGATAAAATAGTATATATCATGAAAATTAGTAGGTTCATAAAATTATAAAATTTTTTACAAATATTATAGTAATCTAGAAATCTTAGGTTTCCGAAATGATTAGGACTCGGTATTTAAAAATAGAACACTATTTTCCTCCGAGGGTCCTAAATAAAAATGATTATTTACAAGGACTTCATGGAGTGTTGAGGACCGTTCCAAGGTAGATTTTGACTCTTTATTTGTCAATGTTCCTTACCTCCAACTCTTACGAACAGACCAAATATTAGTGAACACAAAATAATACTTCCGTACCTTCGCGTTAGAGGATGTTCCTTTTTTTAAGAGAAGATGGAATTGTAGGTTGACGACGTAAACGGTTGTTATAGTATTGTGGTTGGTTACTTTGTTTGTTTTTTTTCTACTGTTTTTTTTCTCGTTATAGGAACCCCTTCTTGAAGGTACCCTGTGTCGTGGTCTCCAGTCGAGTCACTGGAGCGAAGTCACCTTACTTAATGTGGAGGTCTTCATCGTGAACTCTGAGTCCTCTGTCTAAGAGAGGAACTGGTTTGAAATCTGTCTTTGGAGTCTCGGAAGAAAAACTGTTCAGGTCGACGTGTTCAGGTCGGACGGTTCGGGTCGACGTGTTCTTAGAACGACTCAGTCAAATACCTCTTAGGGGGGTTATGAATCATTGATAAGTTCAAGGAGGAGAAGGTGGAAACTACTTACTTAGACACCTGACGGAAATCGTGTTTAGGATAAGTCAAGTCAAGTCAGTGAGTCAATACAGGTTGAGATACGTTGGGGTACTTAGCGTCGTGCGGTCCGGAGGGACAGGTAGTGGTTGAGGGTCTCAGGTGGGTTTGCGTACAGGTAGCTCTGTCACTACGTTAGGTCGGTAGAGTCGGAGACAGCAGGGGAAGAGGAGGACGAGGGTTAGGGAGGGTCGTAGTCTCAGAAAAGGTTACTCAGTTGAGAAGAGTACTCCACCGGTTGCATGACCTCAAAGTCGAAATCGTAGTAAGGAAGGTTTCTTGTGAGTCCTGACTAGAGGAAATCTTACCTGACCAACCTAGAGGAACGTCAGGTTCCCTGAGAGTTCTCAGAAGAGGTTGTGGTGTCAAGTTTTCACAGTCGAGAAGCCACGAGTCGAAAGAAGTGTCAGGTTGAGGGTGTAGGTATGTACTGGTGACCTTTTTGGTATCGGAACTGATCTGCCTGGAATCAGCCGTTTCATTACAGAGACGAAAACTTATACGATAGATCCAACCAGTATTGAAAAGAAGGTTCCTCATTCGCAGAAAATTAAATTAGGATAATCCGGTCAAGTTTTTCTTGGAGAGACGGGAACTACAGAGGAGAGTCATTGAGGGGTGGGTACCCGTGGGAGTCAGACGAGTCACCAATATGTAGGGGTCGACGGAAACGAGGTAAACGTGAACTTGAATTAGAGAAGATGACTTTATCAGTACTGGGAATGACGTTATCAGAACTTTAAGAAGGAATGTAAAATTGTTGACACTCTTATTTAAAAATTGTCATCAAAAGAGAGTAAGTTTCTTTCTTCTTTCTAAGAAGAAAGGAGATTTGTCAATCGGAACTCTCTTGGATGTCCTTCTAGAATCCCGATATTTCTACACCGGTTTTCATGTATTAGAGTCCCTTCTCTACAAAGGGTCAAACTAGAGGGTTGGGTCTGATGACTGACCGTCGTTGAAAGTAGGGGTGGGGATGGAAGAGGAGTGTGCACCTTTTGTTATTAAATACCTGGACCGAACTGGTGCATCCCTACTCTTTTGAGGGGACGGGTGGGACCTCCTCCTCGACTACTACCTTTGTACTACAGATGAGTTCCTTCTGTTTCTTCAGAAGAGGGAGAGGGGTGAAAAGGAAACTAATATTTTGACGTCGGGTCATTTGAGAGCCGTACCGTAAAGAGGGGGTAGGTGAACATTCGGAGTGTTCGCAGGATAAGATTATTTAGTGAATAGATAGTGAAATGGAGAATGACTTAAGAGAAGACGTGACTCTGTATTTCCTGATACCATGGGCTCGAGAAGTCTGGGGCATTTACTGTGTGCTACGAAAGAAAGGGCCTATGGAACGGGATGCATAGAGAAGTAGACCGACAAGGACTCAACATAGGAAAATATTAGTTGGTCACTAGATCATTCATTTCACAAAAAGACTCAAGATATTCGGTTACTACGTCAGTGACCTTTGAGGTTAGTCAGTCAGCCTTCGTGTCCACTGTCAGGCCTGAACGTTGGTCGTAGACTTTACCGACCTATGGTCTCCGAAGTTTACCAAGTTGCATTAATTTTGTTCTTGTAATCCAACCCTCTTTTTGACCATTCTAGACTCCGTTGCCCGGGAAGTTTTAATCGTACCCAATCCTTTCAATAAAGAGAGTTCAGGTTGACGTTAAAGACAAATCATTCTGGTGAAGTTTAGCCACTCTTTCTATGGTAGTTGTAGTAGTGTTTTTGCTTATTTACGGTACCCAAAAGAGTCACACTCTTGAACTTACTGAGTCAAGTGGACAGACGAATAAATAAGTAAGTTTTGGTAAAAGACTTACCGAAGGAGTACGGTGAGTAGTGATCCTTTTTCAGTACTAGGGGATTCTCTTTTACTGTCTGTACATTTATTAGTTCACGTTATCTCATATAAGTGTGTCTTCAAGGTAATCCCACTACACTCGTGTGCTTCTTCCCTGATTCTACCCTTTTCACCCTTCTTTTCTTTAGTCTTTTGGAAGGGGTATCGTTCCCTGTCAATTCCTCAAACCCTATCTGCACACGTGCAACGATATAAATTTTGCCTAGTTGGATGATATATCGTGTCGTTTGAGACGAGTTAAAATACACCGTCGGACCTACCCTCCCCTTAAACCCCCCTCTTATCTATGTACATATACATACCGACTCGGGGAAGTGACAAGTGGACTTTAATAGTGTTGTAAGAATTAACCGATATATGGTTATATTTTATTTTTCAAACTTTACACAGTTTTTATTTTCTTTCTTTCTCTTTGAAGGGGGGTCACAGACTTCTCTACGGACACTAAAACGGTCCGTTCGAGTCCTTTTGTCGCTTCCCGTCCGTCCATAAAGTTCCCCGTATGTCGACACTCTCTTCCTTGGGTGCACCGTAAAACCTGTTCCCCAATTCGCAAAGTTGTCGGACCTTGTTCGTCCTTCTGACCTCTCTTTGTGTTTCTTCCCTTTCCAGCAGTGGTGTCTCCCTTTTCCTTCCGACCTTCGGTGTTTCGGTCTGAAGGGGCCAGCCGTTCCCTTCGGGGACCTCCCGTAAAGTGGTTGTCCCTTCTAGTTTCGACTGAGGCGTCCCGTCGTCGCCCCTCTTGTCCTGTCTTGACACGTACTCACCTCTGTCTTCCTGACCGAATTTTTGCTGATTTGTCTTCTTCGAATTTTGTCTGGACTAGTTTCAGTCCTCGTCCTCTTTACCTTTCCCGGCCCCGGTTCCGTCTTTCTTTGGTAAGTCCTACTGAACGAAAAATCTTTCCCTTCTCCTACCGACCAAGACGGAAAGAGGTGTTTGACTTGGTTGTCGTCCGAACAGTCAACGACCCCGTGTAGTCGCCATTGACCTCGACACGCACCACACGCACCGCGGACAGTGGTTTCTGTTATGATTACCTTACCTTTCTTCTCGGTCTCCTCTTCCCCTTCAGTAGCTGTTAGTCTTCTCGTCTATTATAGTCGCTCTCGCCGTTACTCGAGTCTCGAAGTGCCCCAGGAGTCACTTTAGGGTAAAGTGTATACTTCTTTGTGCGACCGATCTTCCCAAACCGTCCAGTGAGTTCACTGGCCGTTCGTTTGTGCGTCGTCTCGACCCTGCCTTGTGTCCGGTACCCTGACACCCGAGAACTGATCCTACGATAAGTCGGAGAGTTTCCGTTTTTCTATTTTAGGTTTCTTCCACTACCTTGTCTTCGGTTTCGTTCCTTTCCTTCTTTTCCGTCACACGTTTGTCCCACACTCGGTGCCCTCTCTTTTCCACCCTTTCCCAGGTGACCCGGACCGTTGGTCCTCCAGAGACCACCACCACTCAGACCGACTTCCTGTGGCTGCTGACTTGACTCTCCGTCTCGTAGAGACACTTGAGGGTAGGATGTTTGTCCACCCCAAAATATATATATATATATAAAAAAAAAAAAAATTTGTGAAATAGGTCAAATGTCCGAGACTTCTTCGACGGTCATTATTCTCTTCAATTTTTATCCCTTCTCTAATTCTTGTCCTCTGTCCTCCCCAAACGGAATCTTTTCTCTCTGTAAACTGGGGACTAGGACTTCTTTTACTCCACTTCTTACCTTTTTTCTCTGTCCCGACAGAGGAGTGCAGAATCGTGACACTTCTTCTTCTTTGTCGACTCTCAAAAGATCTTTGACCCCTTTTGAGAATGATGTAAGGTGCACTAGTCAGTAGCACTTTCGAACGTTTCGGTGCGTCGTCGTAATTCCCCGGTCGACACTTAGTGTCCTGTACTCAGTGTGTCTGTCTTGGGAACGAACCTGTCGGCAAAGGTCGAGGTAGGGGCGGGAGCGGGTGTGGTTTGGTAGATACAACCCGGTTGCCCTGAGACTCACTGAGTATCTCCCGAATGGGACGAAGGATCGTAGTGACGATCGGAGTTCGAGGTGTGCGTGTGGAAGGGGTCTACTTAAGGTTCCCATTCGTCGGTGACAAGGGACATGGACAGGAGTCAAGTGGAGTAAATGGGACTAAGAGACGGTGGTCACGGTATTGGTTCCCTTAATAGTATATACGAATCTGTTATCCACCGGTTTTGTACATTAAGTGAGATTGAGAGTTGAAGTTTTAATGGGTAAGAAGATCCAGATATTAAAACGCCCGAAACAAACAAACAAACGAGATTAACTTTTTCAAAAAATGGAAGTTTCTCATCAATACGTTTTATTTTACTTATTTTAATTTGGTTTTGTGTTCACCTCTCGACGAAAAGATCTTAAATTCTGTGTTCTTTTATTATGGTCTTTATGGGGAAGTTTAAATTTCTACTCTTTTGTAAGTCGACCCAGACCTTGTAAAATTTGACTTCCGTGTCTCTTGATTTGAGAGAAGTCCAGACAGTAGATCAAGATACTTTAGTTATGGATTTGTGGATGGTTAGTAAGATGTATCATAATTAACTCGGTCTTTAGTAATTCGTTTCGGTACATCGACTCGTCGATATGTCACCCAAAATTCATGTCAAGAAGACTCCGAGTCCAAAACGTCTTTCGGAAGACCTCCGGTGGTTCTTTCCCCGTTCCCCCCTTCCGGTTCCCGTCAGGACGGAAAGGAGAGCTCAGTCTCGTCGAATCCAGAGTAGATTGTCTGTTTCATGTCCGGGTAATTATAAAGGACACTATTACCCTGAGTCTCTAGTCGTCTCCTTTTTTTTTAACTTTTAATGACATGACCCTTCCTTTACTCTATTCGTTCTTTTCCCTTTTCGGTGCCGTCGTACTAGTACTAAACTCTGTGTTTCATTTAATTATAGTCTTTTTTCGTCTTAGAGGTTCTCATCACTCTCTGTGTCCTGTTTGTGGATAGTGCTCCCGAGTCTTTGATGCATTGAATGGAAGGGGTAACGCGTTACGGTAGTTTTGTCCATTTTTGATGTTAAGTTTCAGAGTTTAAGTTTGATAACGATAACAATTCAAAGTGCATCGAAGGAAAGGGAAAGTACGAGGAAAAACCAAGGAAGGTAAGACAGATCAATAAGTTGATGGAGACTGGAAATTTACAATCCACATTCATTTTTTTCGTAGAGATATTTCGTCAAATGTGAGTCGCCATTTCTGAGGACGTTAACTCCTCTACGTCCAAACTATGGACCCAACCCTTCTAGGGACTCCGCCCGTACTGTTGGGTGGGGTCATAAGCACGGACCTATTCGGGTACCTGTCTTCTCGACCGCCCGATGTCAGGTACCCTGACGGTTCTCAGCCCGTGCTGACTTCGTTGACCCGGGCGTGCGTGTGTGTCATCTTCTTTTCCAAATCATTGAATTAGTTCTAAAAACAGTTAAATTCAATCTGAAGACAACATAAGGAAATTACGTGGATACCGATGGTGGAACGATTAATATTCTTACGGAAGGGAACCGTTTATGATTATTTTACCTTTCAAATTGACAGATACTTATTACCACTACCAAAACTTAGTCAATTCACCCGTTTAAGTAATAGGAGACTACTTCCCCGATAACATAGATCAACAAGTTACCCGGTAAAACGTGTGTCGCGTACTTATGGATAAAATGATTGGTTAAGTAAGAGTGGTTTCGAAGTCTTTTATTAGTTCAAATATCTAAAGAGTATAATCTCTTCTCACATGTTCCTAAGTGTTGAAGGAAAACGTAACTTTGTTCTCTGTCTTACTTGTACCGACCAGGATGTGTCTCCATCTTTTATTCGAAGTTTAGAAATCAAAGTTCTTCTCTATTTATTATGTATTGTTTTCCTACTGGATGTCTCTACTTTGTAATATCAGGTACCTTAAGAGGTCCGGTCTTATGACTCACCCATCAAAAAGAGAAGAGGTCCCCTAGAAGGGTTGGGTCCCTGCCTTGGGTCCAGAGGGTGTAACGTCCTCCCTAAGAGATGGTCGACTCGGTGTTCCCTTTAGGTTTTTATGACCTCACCCATCGGATAGGCAAGAGGTCGTCTAGAAGGACTGAGTCCTTAGCTTGGTCCCAGAGGACGTGACGTCCGTCTAAGAAATGGTCGACTCGATAGTCCCTTCGGGAATATGCATTTGTTTGCCTACTGGATATCTCTACTTTCTCCCATTTTAGCATATGTGGGCGATGTGTTGGATTTACAAAATATTTCTTGAGTTCCAGTTGTTTAGATGTTTGACAAAAAGAGAGTGGAGTTTGGACGCAAGTAAAGAGTTTTCTCTTTGTGTTAGATGGTGAGTAATTTGTTCGGTGAGTAGAACTTCCCACCACAGGGAAGTGATTGGGGGTAAGTAAGTACGTAGGTTAGACGGGTGAAAGAGGATGTCAGGGGAGGATGGGTTTCAGGGTCGATGACGGATCCAATTGTAGAATTTTAAAGTGTCACCAATGTCGTTGTCTAAGGGTTCATCGGCAGGTCGGAGGGGAAGGGAGGAGTTGAGGGTGTGGTGGTAGGCCCGTACTGGGACCCCGGTAGAAGCAATTACGTTTACACGGACTGCTACCGTGTCGAGTCGGAGACTGATATGCCATCGGGGGGTAAGGGATGTCTTACAGGGCACAATTGAGACCGAGAACCTGTCGGAGAGGTCGTGGGAAAGGGTTCCGTCCGAGGTAGTGGGGTGGACGGACGGGGAAGTTAGGTCGTCTTGGTCTGACGGACTTCGCGACCCGGGACGGAGGGTTTGAGGAGATGTCGGGACTCGTACTCGAAAACGAGAGTGACGGAGTTCCATAGTACGGAAAGGAGAAAACAGGGGATACTGATTGTGGTCGATTCCTTGGAGGTAAAGGAGAAGACACTTTACCTTTGTCATTATGAATAAAGGTTTTGACATGTCATTCGTGGTTTGTGTCTCCTGTTACCGTTGAAACATAGTTATTTAGAGTCAAGGTAAGAGGAGAAATATAGGGCGGAGATTCTTAGGACCGTGTCTCTTCCTTAAGTTTTCGAAGTTTGCAAGTGTTTATATACGTACTTACCGTTTCATTTCTCTTGTCAATCCTTGACCTCAGGTTTCTTTTGCTGTGGCTGACCTTATACGTGAGGAAAGTTTATTAGTTGACGAATGTCTAAATGTATAAGATGTTTGGTTATCTGCACAGGTACTTTGTGTTTCGTTTCCACAATCCTCGTGATTAAAAACAAATTTTTTTTTAGTTGACTATATAAACACTTCAAAATCTTATCATATAACCAATATACTTATTTAAAATAAAGTCTTGATCTGGAGATTGAACGGTGGACACAGTTTGCCCGTGATCAAGTTCTATTCTCTTAATCCAAATGACTTGTTGTTTAACGAAACGGTTGTTTCCAGCTATATCAGTTCGATACTAAAAAGGTCACCAGTACATGTCTACACTCTCAACCTGGTATTTCTTCCGACTCGCGACTTCTTCACGACGAAAACTTGACTCCACGACGTCTTCTGAGAACTCTCATGGAACCTGACGTTCCTCTAGTTTGGTCAGGTAGGATTTCCTCTGGTTGAGACCTATGAGTAACCTTCCTGACTATGCCTTCGATTTCGAGGTTATGAACCCGGTGGACTACACTTCTCGACTGAGTTAACCTTTTCTGGAACTACGACCCTTTCCGATTCCCGTCCTCCTCTTCCCCTGTTGTCTCTTTCTCTACCAACCTACCGTAGTGGTTGAGTTGCCTGTACTCAAACTGGTTTGAGGTCATTTATCACTGCCTGTTCCTCCGGACCGTACGACGTCAGGTATCCCAGTGTTTCTCAACCTGTATTGAATCGTTGACTTGTTGTTTTTACTTAACGAATCACCGAACGTTTCGACAGTTTGTCGAACCCTAGCTCAAGAAAGAGTCGTAGGTTTTACTTCCTTAATCCTTGATTCTCTCTGATTGGGTTTCGTCGTCTCCGATACCCATTTTCCATTCGATTGGATTCTTGGTGCTTCTCTCATTGATGTCTCTGTAAACTGGAATTTCACTTACCGTTCTTTTTTCCGTGAGTTTTAGGTCGGTTGAGGAGACCTTCCTTCCAGTAAAGTTTAAAGAGGTAAAGGTAACTATGACGAACGAGACGTGTCCTGGAACAGTTGACAGTAACTTGTTTCTACAGTTCGTTTAGTTTTGTTAAAGAATAAGTTTAGAACCTCTCAAATTTGTACTTAGTCCGGCTATTGATACTACAAGTACTTCGAAGATCGGTTTTTAATACGTCGGAGGAAAACGAAGTACTGTAAGGATTACGGGACTTCTATAATTGAGAAACATTTGTTGTGATTCATTTTAAAATAAAATAAAAATATTTATTTTGATTCAAATCTGTCAGTTTTTAGATTGAAAAATTTCAAAGTAATAGAAGTTTCTATCGATTTACTGTATTTTTGGAATTCAACTTAATTTTACATAATATACCTAGTAAACAGATACTTTGTCTCGGTTGAGAACTAAAAGGTTTGGTTTCTTGTGTCTTCATGTGTTACATGAAAATTCATGAATTTATTTAATCTGATAGATACTTCATTAAACCAAGATCGATTTATGACTCTAAAATTTTTGGGACACATTCGTTCATTTCGGTCTCCTCTCTTTGTCCAGTCCTGAGATAAATTCTTTAGGTTGGGTTTTATAACGTATAGTCTAATTTCTCTACTGGGATTTTGTATTACTTTTTAAGTGAAAATATTAGTCTTCAACTGACAACTCTCCTTTTTTCCACTCTTTTCTAAGTTTTTATAAATGATATATATCATTAAGTCCGTTAAAATTATCGAGAAACCAATAAGGAATCATTTATAGAAGTTGGTCGAATATAGGTTTCAATTGTATCATCTAATACACTGACTAAGTTATTAGTATTATTAAATAATAAGTAAACCGTGAAATACACTTTTATTGTACTTACGACACCAAAGTTTGGTATATTTTTATTTTGGTAGGTCTACTTATCAAAGTTTAGATTTTTTCTTTTTCATTTATAATGGGTCCATAACAAATGTGTGTCCGTGTAAACATTAAATATAAGAAGAACATACAGTACTCATCAAATGTCAATTGGTCACACGAGAGAAATTCTTTTTGACCCTTCGAAGTCCAATCTTGTGAAGAGAGGGTATTGTCAATTTACCGACTTAGAGTGTATAAAGTTATGATTGCCTGTTCCTAATCCTGGTCTTTCTCCAGTCTCGAGTTCGTCATCGACGGGGTGTTTACGGAGATTGAGGTGTGTGTAAATAGATTGTAGTACAGTGACAAATTTTTAAAATAAAAATAAAATAAAAAAAATGTTATTCTTTTCTTGAAATAACAAGTAATTACAAAGACACATTTTGAATTCGAAACAACAACAACAACAAAAATTTTTCTTTGGTGGTTTTCCGCTAATCGAGTCAGGTAGGGAAGGAGTCAGTACACGAAGGATGGTAGGAGGTTTATGGTAGGGTTTGTAAAACCCCCGTCCCTCCTCCCCCTCCGCCAATTAGTCTCAGACTCTCGTGCTACTAGAGGAGGCCTAGTGTGACACACCGGTGTGAGTAGACGTCCCCTCACTCTCTGTTTCTCAGTCTTTCCAGACCTTGTATCACCTCCTCTTCGGTCCCTTCCTGAAATAGTCTCTAGTTTTGAATCCCACCCCTTTTTTCTCTCCCTCCTCCATTACCCACATTGTAAGTCTGTCTCTTGGGGTTTACTTATTACTTTCCCTTACTTCAATCCTTTGTGTCGGTGGGGGAGAATGGAATATTCATGGTCCGGACCTCCCAACACTGACCCCTCACACCCTGTTGGCCCAACCTTCACCCGATGTCTCCCTCGACCAGTGGTTCGGTACCGATCCTCTCAGGTGGGAACACCTCCTTAGTCGTTGACCTCGGTATCTTCGGTTTCCCCTTCCGCCCGACCGGTCCCATGTACAGAAGACGGGCAAGAAGACGTGACGGGAAACGTAAAGGTGTACCGATCTCTGTCTTTGTGTGTACCCTCCTCTCCATACACCTCGGACTCCGACCTCCCCCTTACACGTCAAAAAGGGGTCTGAGGAAAGATGTTATAAAGAGAGTCTTTCGGGGAAGTCGGGGAGGTACCGAAGGGAGAAAGAGGAACAACGACAATGGAGCAAGGATTACCGGGTCGAAGACAAACGAAGAGGAAGGCTCTAAAGAACGCCCCCCCTGACCTTAGGGGGGTCCACACTCCTCTCTGTGGGGGTAACTTCCTTCACCTCCACTGGTACCGCCGGGGTAAGAGGTCGTGTCACCATTCCTCCAGGAGACTGAAGAACCTTCTCCTTTGCAGGGCGAGGAGTCCCCTTCCCCAGCATAGGTCCCCGTTCCGAAGTTAGAGATCGAGCTTCTCGACTCTGTATCCCGAGAGAAGGAGGTCCCCGTTGAGGAGCTCCACGAGAACGGAAAGTCGTTGATGTGACCTCCCCCGGCCCCCGAGAAGACGGCCACTTCTACCACTGAGACACTCAGAAAACAAAACGACGAGGAGACTTCTGGGTGACAAGGGAAATACTCCAAGGTCCAAGAGAAGTCACCTCTGGCCATCACCCCTGTACCCCGAGAATAGAGGTAGGAAGAGACCTTTTTGTCTTTTCTCGTCTAACCATCGTTTTCGTGACCCCCTTTCTTTTGACGACTCTCCTGTGTCTCACTCTCCTTCTTCCTTTCCTAGAGTTTCTCCCCCGAGCACGGGTTGTCTCATCTCTCTTGACTGTGTGCTCTTCTACCAAAGGAACTGTATGGACGAAGGAGGAGGAGGAGGAGGAGAAGTAGCAGGGGGACTGGAAGGAAGTAGACAAGGTCTAGGAGGAGAAGAAGCCTTAGACACCGGAGTAGAAGAAGGAGGAGCAGAAGGAGTAGAAGGAGGAGCAGAAGGAGCAGAAGGAGAAGGAGGAGGAGGAGGAGGAGAAGTGAAAGGAGTAGAAGAAGTAGCAGTTAGAGTCGGAACCTTCACCATCCTGTGAGGACCCTACGGTGAGGTGATCCCGGGACGTCTCCTGTTTGCTCAAAGGACTTCCCTAGACAACGGGGCAAGAGGTTCCTTACGAAGAACGTAAGGAAGACGTGTGCGGTACTAGTCAGTGGGGTCTGAGGGACGACCGGTCACGTCCCCTCCCTGCTCCAGAGAGGCAAGTATGGAGTGGTCTTAGGTCGCTCCTAAATCCCCATAGAAGTCTCACGCTTCTCCACCGAACCCCCTCGGCCCGAGAAGAGAAGACAGAGAGTGAGAGGAGTAAGGACAGAACGTAGTAGCGCATGAACCTCTACTGGAGTAGGTCGGCCGAGTATCGGTTCGAAGCCAAGAGGGCGTCCGCGGCCCGGTCCTGTCCTAGACTCTCACGCCCTAGTTACGGACACACCCTTCTATATTTCAGTCACATCAGTGCGTCTTGAGATCTTCCCTGATTTCTCTACGGGGGAGGTGGTGTGTGTGGACTGCTTGCTCCCAATGGTTCCTCATAGAGTGATTACGGATGGACCGGATATCAGTAGACACTCCACTGTCGGCTTCAACATCTACTCTAGGTCCACCGCTGCGAGGACATTGGACTACGGGTGTAGCGCCTTCCGTAGGACTCGGTACTCGACCTCGACGACAGCCCCCTCCGGTTCCGACACGGCTCGTCGACGAAAGAGATGCCGGGCGTCATGTAGAGGTATCAGTCCCTTCCATAGTCCGGGACCGAACAACTACTCGGCGAGTTACGCGGACAACTGGAGACCCATTGCCCATGGTGCCATCCCCTACGCGACGAGATACTGGGCCGGACAGTCACTTCTCGTCAGAAAGTCGAGTGTGTCGGCGGGTTTCTCTGCCTAGTCGAATGCGAAGTCGGAACGAAGGACGTCCATTCACCTCAGACCCAGTAGGTCAAGACTCTAGGTTGAGGAAAAGAACGTCGGCGGCCTAGAGACGGTGTATGTCACGGTCGTCGACGAGGTTCGCGACCTAGACGGCGGCCCTTGGTGCCCAGGAACCCCGGAGTCTCGGTCACCAGAGTCGTAAACCCAGGCTCCTCCCCAGACCCCCTCCCAATAAGGGTCTCCCAAGTGATCTCCACCACCGTCGTCCCCGGTCCAAGTCGAAGAAGAACCGACTCACCCGGAACTCTTGGCACGTCTCGAGTAATTACATCTGTATCTCGAATCGACCGGCCAAGACCCGGGCTCTCTCCTACAACGTCTTGAGGCGGCTCCGGTTTTTGTCTCCCACCCGGGCGACGACGGCCAATATCTCCTTGCCCTGGTGGAGCCCCACCAGGCGGCAGACGCAGAATGTGTCACGTTCCTTGAGAAGTTTGTCGAAGAGTAAGAGGTTGAACCTCGTAAAGAACGGCGGGCTTGATGACGAAGGAGGTCGGGGTACCCCGACTCTCCTCGGTCCCCGAAGACGGGACCCACTCCGGCCTAATCCCCCACCCACCCTCTCGGGACCGTCTCGTCGACGAAGTAGAAGTAGTAGTAGTAGGTCGTGCTACTACGACAATCGCCATCGGTATCCCCTAGTTTAGGGGGCCTCCCTCCTTCACAACCCCTAAAGGATTAAGGACGAGTCTTTGACAGAGAGCTCCGCTGGGAGAGGCGCCTAGAGTCTTGGAGCGTACCAAGGGAGGCAGAAGGAAGGGGGAGGGTGGGATTTTTAAAATAAATAAAAAATTAACTTCCTAGTAACGAAAAACAACAAAAGACAGTTTGGAGTTGTACTTAGTCGGTATCCATATGTATACGAGACATAGTCGGGTGGGGGATCCAACTATGTCTCGGTATGTCGTTAAGGGTAACCGACGGATAACATGTGTGCCATTACATGCGAAGGTACTGGGAGAGGTGTGTAGAGTGGGAGGGGAGGGGAGAGGGACACAGGTGTCGAGACAAGAGATACAGACGCAGAGGTGTCGACGAGACGTCTATTTGAGTAGTCGGTAGAAAGGTCTGAGGTATATATACGTAATCGTACGTTATAAATAGAAAGAGAAAGACTGATTGAAGTGAGACATATTATTCGAGATCCAAATAGGTGGAGTAATCTTGACTGAGTTTACACAAGGAAAAGTACCGACTCATCATAAGGTGACACATATGTAGTGCAGTGAAAATTCATCAAAGGTTGTAAACGATATCGAGACAGGGGGATGTGACTGTAGTAATCCCATTTTAAATTGATTTTTCCCCCGTAACTATACTTAATATAATTACAATAGTTATATTTATACGTGTTCTCATATTTTATAGGGATCATAAACAAATGTATTTTTTTCTTTGAGGTCCCATAGACAGTTTCTAAGTAGTTATGATAGACAGTTTCTAGATAGTTATCTCAAAAAGAATTATTTTGTCAGTCCTGTAAGTAGATCCATACACTATTGACTAAGGACCCATAGACGACAATAGACGTCCCACCAGAGTTATAATTCACTTTTCTCTTTTGGTAACCATACCTTCTAAATCAAGTATAAAAGTAAAAAGTCATTCATTCTCTGTGAGTGTAAATTGTTATGCAAAATTTAACGGTCTTACACGTGGAGAAGTTCGGTCCGTACTAAGGTAATGAGATGTCTACCGGTGTCACACCTCCGGAAACCAAGGGTGTGGTGTGTAGTTGTCTACCTTGATGGTACCTTTGACAGACTTTGGATTGTGACTTCACGAAGTCGAAAGGATGTTAATGGAGTCTTGGGTTTCCTTTAAAATCTGTCAGTTTCACGTTAAGGTAATACACGCGTAAGTCGTGTGGTAGTTTACCATTCATGTTTCGGTTGTTTTGAGGGTAGAATTATAATTTATAAAATTGTTAAAGTGAAGGTACCAAAGGTTCCTATTATTGTTTCAGTGACATTTTAAGTTGTGACATAAAGAATTATAATGAACATTGAAAATACTATTGATTTTTGACTGAACCGATCTTTTGTCAGGACCAATATGACATTATCTCTAGTGTATGTTTTAAGATATTATATTCAGTGGTTAGAGGGTCCAAAACGTATATGTTTCCGAAAATGTAATAAAAATTAATTACATTAATGTAATTAAAAGAAACTTTAATAATTATAGGTGTAAACCTTTTTTACACAAGTAAATACGATAAAACCCATTCCTCAGATGTATTAATTTCCTTAACTAACCTTTTGAAGTCCTTAGTGCTCCATTTGAATGTTTTCTCTATTCTCTTTGTCGGCTTACTCGATCTTATTTCTCTTAATAAGAGACTACGAACGCTTTAGTAGTAAATGTAGTTGTGGTCGTATAGTTCTATCCTTTTTATTAACAGTCGCTTCAATTAGGGTATATTTCCGTCTTAGATTTGGTTTCAAAGGTGAACTTCATTATACTCTTAACCAAACGACATTAAGAATTTACGTTTTCTCCTTCATTCTTACCTTCATGACATATTTAAATTATTTTAATGGTTGAAGAGAATTAGGAGGGTAAAAGAGAACCTCTTCTGATATTTTGGAAAAAGTTGAAACCATTCAGCTAGACTAAAAAAAAAATTCACTTGATATGTACTTTCTCCCGTAACAAACTCGTCAAATTTGTGAACAAATTTATTTTCAAAGACCTGAGATTGTTCGGTCAATCTAGCTACTCGAGACACTTTAATCAAAGCCCCACCTCGACAGAATTCATGGCTAAAAAAATAAGTGACAACTTCTGACATACTGTGTCAGTTGACAATTGTCTCAAGCTGTATTAAATCTGCTGGAAGAGAAGGGATGTGAAAACTATTTATATACGTGTCGTTTCTTTCGTTATAATAATCCATTAGTTTAAGACTTTGTCAGGCTTCCGTCTAAGTTAAGTCTTGAGCAACGTGCTCAATGAATCCTTTTCGTCGAGAAACCAAATTAGAAAACCGTACCCCGGCCCGCCTTAGTCAAGGAAACCCACTCCGATCTAACTCGTTATCCTTTTTCGAGGTGATGTTGAGATGATCTTTTTCGGTTGCGGGTGGGGATCATAATTTCATGTTTTGTCAATGTCTTTTATTTTTTCAGTTTTCTTTTTTCTTTACGCAAGCGTAGTCTACTGGTCACTCGACGTAAACGGAACCAAGATTGAAGTCGTTGAGACCCGAAAGACTTTCCGAGGGAAAGTGTATAAATGAGTGCTTTTTTTTCGCGTGTTTCAGGCCGGTGCAGTGGCCGCCGACGCGGGCGCCCGACGTCGCGGCCCACCCTCGTCCAAGGCCACCTGAAAGGGGTCCGTCCCCTCGTTTCCCCCTTGCTTTGTCCTTATCCTCCCAAGGGCGTCCGTCTAAGTCAAATGAGAATTTGAAAAGACTGAAGGGTTGTTTAAGACCTTGAGGACTCGTGAAATGTTTCGACCATGGCTCGCGACGCGCCCCCGCGTGGCGGAATGGACACGGTACCGCGGACGGGTCCAGTCCTCTTCCACTCGCTGTGTCCTGACGTTGTTTTCTTTTACTGGCGCCGAAGTCGCCTGGACTGGGGAGGTGCTCCGCGGGTGTGTTTGGGGGCCGCGGGCAGGAGGGGCGTTGGCCCTGGCGGCAGGCGGGTCGCCGGCGCGGGAGGGCCGCGGGGGCGAGGGAGACGCCCGCGCCGCTCGCGAGTGAGTGGGTCTGGGTTTGACGCCCCTTGCGCCGCCCCGCCGTCTCGGCCGCTCCCACTCGCCTCCTGCGGCGCCGTCGACGAATGACCGACGAGGTCCGTTGCCTTTGTGTCGCCGAGCCGGGCCGGGGCGGGCGGGCCGCGACGGGCCGCGACGGGCCGCGAGGGGCGTGGCGGGGACGCGCGGGGGCTGGCGGCGTCCGGAGTCACGCGGACGCGCCCCGCGCCGACGAGGGTCGGGAGTGGCGGACCCACCTCGGGCCGGCGGCCGGCGGCGACGAAACCGTGGGTCTCCCCCAGCCGAGGCGTCCCGTCGCCCGTCAGACCGGAGCCACGACGCTCCTCGGCAGCCCTTGCCGCGTCCTGAGGCTCAACCCGCACTCCCTACAAGGAGGCGAGACACCGGCGTCCTCGCACCCGGAGGGGGTCACGACCCCGCCGTGCCACGTACGCGTAGAAAAACCTTCTGGCCTGACAGTGACAGCACGTCCTCTCGCGCAGAAACTGGTGCGAGAGTTTAAGGGCTCAAATAAAAACGAATTTTTTTTCTTTCACAGTGAAGAACGAACAATCTATCGGTACAGAAAAGAAACCACAGAATGAACCTTTTAAAGTTTTGGAGACAGTGCGCTCACATACAAGGAGTCAACAAACAGAGGTGAGTTGTTTCTAAACCTCACTGCCTGTAATTTCGGGGGACCCGCACAGTGTCGAGAGTCCAGAACCTATCTGGCACAATATCGAGAGTCCGGAGCTTACCCGGTACAATAGCGAGAATCTGTTTAGTCACGATGTCGAGATAAAATAAATCTTATATCGTCCTTTTAGGTAGAAACTCCGCACTCTCGTGGAGCTAGGTTTCCCCGCTCCTCTTCTCGCGGGGTCGCGCACCCCCTCTCTCTCGATCGAAACCGAGGAGATAAATATACAAATAAAGAGGGACCCGGACAGGGTCCATTTAACCCGGTCGGTCCTCACAACAAATAAAATGGACTCCAGGAGTGAGGCCAGGAGCCTGGAAGAAAACAAGATAAAAGTGCCCGAAAAGGGAAGGAACAGAAAATCGGTGACGGTAGAACCTGAGGAAAAGGGATAGGATGGATGGATTTTGGAGGCGGACCCCAGTCAAAGATATGAGTCTTGGTCGGACGACGGCGACGACGACGGTTCAACGAAGTCAGCGCTGAGAGACGCTGGGGTATCTGCCGTCGGGTGGTCCGAGGCAGTAGGGACCCTAAGAGGTCCGTTCTCATGACCTCATCCCACGGTAACGGAAGAGGTTCTTGGTCGGATCTTGGAAGTTTATTGAATTTAAACCGAGTAAAGGATAATCATTAATTTGCATTTTATATACGTATAGACACCGCCCCCTCCCCCCAAACCTGTCTCTGTTTTTGTGTCTGTGTTTTCCCATGACATCATCCGACTATGTCTCTTCCGTCTGTCTTTCTGTCACGGGAAGAGTCTGAGCGTCCGGACCCCTCCCCTCTATGACCTCACCCGAGGTCCTCCGTTCTCGTGTCTCGAACGTTGAGATCTGTGTCATTATATAAGATCCTAGTCTTCTCGTTTCAGGACACCGCTATGTTCTATCTATTCGATCAGACGAAACCCCTTATTTCTCCAAAAAGCGTATTTAATAATTATTTACATCTTGATCACACCAAGAAACATACCTATTTTGAAGAAAGTAAGTGCATACTCGGTGTACGAAGTAGGCCGGGACTGTGTCAGTGTTGTCTCACTAATAAACGACCTTTACCTCCGTTTTGAAGTTTCATACACCTCGAACGGCGTGTCCTTCCGTGTGTGTGTGTGTGTGTATGTGTGTGTGTGTGTGTGTGTGTGTGTGTGTGAGAGAGAGAGAGAGAGAGAGAGAGAGAGAGAGAGAGCGGAGAAAGTCGAACGGAAAGGAGAAGGGACCTTCGGAGAAGAGTCCACCGGGTCGCAGAGACGTCACCGGAGTGCGACGGATTAAACTTGGAGAGGGCCTCGCGACATCTGTCCGCGTCCTCACACTTCCGTCGGGACGCGCGACGTAGATCAAGAGGCGTCATTACGAAAAGTAAAATGACTTGAAGTGGTTCTCCTCGAGGAAGTCGTTCCAGACTTCGTAAGAGAAGAGGAATGTGTAGGCGAATAAATTTCAGGAAAAGAAATACCAGAAAGAGTGAAAGATGAGACTCTCACTACCACGTCCCCTGACGGGCACTTCCCAATTCAGAACCCTCGACGAGCCGCAATACGTCTCGGAATCCGTGCAGGGATTCGAGGGACAGGGCGGGGGGACTTCTCAAATGATGGGAATTCCGAGGCCCTGCAGATCAAGAACGTTGTAAAGTATCTTCTATCTAATCGAATAACAATCTTCTATCTAATAGATAAACACTAGACATGTGTTACCATTCCCAGAACACTAACATAGACCTCTAATTCTTGTTAAAACACTTACAGTCTTCAGTGCATGAAATAGGATATATATGACGTCGTGTTATTTCCTTCCGTAGTCGGTAAAACCAGACTAGGAGAGTTGGGGTAGAAAACAGAGAGAGAATAAAAAGAATCGCCCCTGCGAGGCAAGAGAGGGACACGTCCACGCTGAGAACGAACACGACCGGCGCCGTC
>SJYO01041852.1:3802003-3823003 GCA_006410555.1 Capra ibex | reverse complement strand
GAGAGAGAGAGAGAGAGAGAGAGAGAGAGAGAGAGCGGAGAAAGTCGAACGGAAAGGAGAAGGGACCTTCGGAGAAGAGTCCACCGGGTCGCAGAGACGTCACCGGAGTGCGACGGATTAAACTTGGAGAGGGCCTCGTGACATCTGTCCGCGTCCTCACACTTCCGTCGGGACGCGCGACGTAGATCAAGAGGCGTCATTACGAAAAGTAAAATGACTTGAAGTGGTTCTCCTCGAGGAAGTCGTTCCAGACTTCGTAAGAGAAGAGGAATGTGTAGGCGAATAAATTTCAGGAAAAGAAATACCAGAAAGAGTGAAAGATGAGACTCTCACTACCTTACGGTGGTCTGGAGTCGCTAAGACAAGAATTGTTACAACAACTAAAATATCCTCTTACTACGGATAATATCCAATTGTTAAACGAGACACAGGACGCCGATTTACTATCTCAGTTACTTAATAATTTGTCGTAAAACTATATGTATGAGTCAACCATAAAGAAAGTGAAAGTCAGTGAACCTAGATAAGTTGAGGATGAGATCTAGTCCGTATCAGGATCCGCGACCCCCATCCTACTACGTTATTTACTTCGTTTCACGGACGCGAGTGTCCAGTATGTAAGACACGTCCTCTGTCTGTTATATTATTATGAATACAGGTCATACTTCAAAAGATATTCCTTTTATTTCACCCCGACCCCTTAGTCCGACTTCCCTCGAAACAAAACGTTTCCACCAGACTCCTCAAAGACTCTCTGAACTGTTCTTTGAACTTAACTATAGTAAATTAATGTAAATTGTTGTTAAATGATCCATGGACACCTTTTCCAGATGTGTTCTTAGATCGGCAATCATAATATCTGTCTCGTACTTATGTCTATGATGTTGCCCTGTCGTTGGATTTAAAATTCTCTCTATATTTTGTGTTAGTTTTAGGTCAACCACAGCCTTCAAGTCAAGTTAGCGAGTCAGCACAGGTTGACAAACACGCCATTACGGGTTTGATGACGTGTAAACGTGAGTAGAGTGTGCGATCGTTTCATTACGATTTTTAAGAGGTTTGGTCCGAATTTGTCATGTACTTGGTACTTGAAGGTCGACAAGTTCGACCAAAATCTTTTCCGTCTCCTTGGCCTCTAGTTTAACGGTTGTAGGTGAGATAATAGTTTTTTCGTTCTCTGAAGGTCTTTTTGTAGATAAAGATGGAATAACTGATACGGTTTCGGAAACTGACACACTTAGTGGTGTTTGATACCTTTTAAGACTTTCTCTACCCTTATGGTCTGGTGGACTGGACGGAGAACTTTTTGGATATACGTCCAGTCCTTCCTTGTCAGTCTTGACCTGTATCTTGTTGTCTGATCAAGGTTTGTCCGTTTCCTCATGTAGTTCCGACATATAACAGTCGGACGAATAAATTGAATATACGTCTCATGTAGTACTCTTTGAGACCCGACCTTCTTCATGTTCGACCTTAGTTCTAAAGACCCTCTTTATAGTTATTGGAGTCTATACGTCTACTGTGGTGGGAATACCGTCTTTCACTCCTCCTTGATTTTTCGGAGAACTACTTTCACTTTCTCCTCTCACTTTTTCAACCGAATTTCGAGTTGTAAGTTTGATTCTATCACCGTAGACCAGGGTAGTAAATTACCGTTTATCTACCCCTTTACCACCTTTGTCACCAACGGAAAGAAAACCCCCCGAGGTTTTAGTGACATCTACCACTGACGTCGGTACTTTAATTTTCTGCGAATGAGGAACCTTCTTTTCAATACTGGTTGGATCTGTCGTGTAATTTTTCGTTTCTGTAATGAAACGGTTGTTTACAGGCAGATCAGTTCGGATACAAAAAGGTCATCAGTACATACCTACACTCTCAACCTGATATTTCAACTCGCGGCTTCTTAACTACGAAAACTTGACACCACAATCCCTTCTGAGAACTCTCAGGGAACCTGACGTTCCTCTATGTTGGTCAGGTAAGATTTCCTTTAGTCAGGACCCACAAGAAACCTTCCTGACTACAACTTCGACTTTGAGGTCATGAAACCGGTGGACTACCCTTCTCGGCTGAGTAAACTTTTCTGGGACTACGACCCATTTTGACTCCCGTCCTCCTCTTCCCCTGCTGTCTCCTACTCTACCAACCTACCGTAGTGGCTGTGTTACCTGTACCCAAACTCATCCGAGACCCTCAACCATTACCTGTCCCTCCGGACCGTACGACGCCCAGTACCCCAGCGTTTCTCAACCTGTGTTGACTCACCGACTTGACTTGACTTGACTTGACTTAGACATTTTTACGTATCGTTACTATTTTCTTAACCACAAGGAGAATACTTTTTGGCCCATTAAGAGTCTACTAAGTCGACGGGGGGGAAGTGTAAATATTGTTTACTTAGAGACTACAAGGGTGACGAGGGGACGTCGTACTGGGTAAGATAGCCGTCTGCTAGGGAGTCTGGACTGTCCGTTCGGGGTTGAGAGGTCCCGATTCGACTACGAAGGGCCAGGGGAGGATGCGAAGGTGTGACCTCAGTGGGTAGTCACCGGAGGTAGTGCATGTCGATTTCCTCTGAGGGTGGGAGATGAGAGGAAAGTTATACGTGCGGGGGTGCCAGGGGTACACGACCCCGGTTTCCGTAGTCTTCTTTGTAGAGTTGGACTTGAGTTCGGGGGACGGACCGGAGCAGAACAGGTAGGGACTTGGAAGACCCACTCTGCCTCCCCTCCGGCGTAACAAGACGTCTAAGACGGGGTAGGTAAAAGTGGTAGTAGAGAGAGGGTCTGCACTATGGCTTGTATTGGTCGTAAGATCACCGAGGGGTTGGAACGGGAAATATAAACTTCACCAACATTGCGGGGGACCCCTTGGTCCAGGTCTGTTTGAGCAGGACTCGGTTGTCACACTTTAATAATCCTCTGAAGAAGTAAAGGGGGAATAACTCTAAGTGTACGAGTGGTCTTTGATTTTCGTCTCTGGGGAACCCTCTATAAATCGAAATCTTCAGGAAGGTGACGAAAATAAGTTTTGTTATAAACACAAATAGGTCATTTTCGATTCAGTTAAAGGGATCGTCCTCTGACCTTACATCCAGAATCCATTTATTAATACATTTTTTCTAAAAATTTCCTTAGAAAGTCCGTCTTACAAATCAATTCGAACCAATTTAGAAGTATCTTTAATCATCTTTCTGAGTGTCTTCATGAGTCGTATAAATATTTACCTGTTCGTAGGACAGGGAGAACGAGCAACGATTTAGGGGTCGTGGATCGTGTCTCGGGAATCATCGGGAATCATGGATGACTCATTGTCAACCCACTTACAAAGTTTATTTACTCACTTACCGACTTACTTAGGTGACACCACAACCAATAATTGACGTTCGACCACTATAAGTCTTTCTACTCCTTCTGTACCCTTTTTCAATCTTCCTTTGGAACATTCACTCTTAAAACGGTCACCTTATTTACATAACAGTCTGACCCTAAGACTTAAGACCTCTCCTGAGTAGAGGCCCACCCACTTCAATACGAAGTACTAAAATAAGTACACACCGAAGTCTGTTACTAAACTAAAAAGGATTAAACCTCACCACCAATCCTAACGTACGCGATTGAACAAATTTCAAATTTTTATTTGTTCTCCCGACCAAAGTTGAAGAGTAATGAGAAGAAGGAAGGTTTTGGAGAATGGTGATTTGGGATGGGAGTAGATAAGGTACGACTACTAAGTCAGGGATGGTCAGAGGGAGTCTTAGGGTTTAATTTAGGGATACTTAGGTCACGAGGCGACTCCGTCCGAAGTGGGTAGTTGTCTGTCGAAGAGTCGTGACCGGGGGATATGGGTCGGGTGGGGGTGAAGGTCCCGGTCACAATTCAGGAGAGTCGTGACCAAAGAAATAGACTTGAAATAGAAGTAAGTAAGTCACTGAAATAACACACAGTGTAGAACAGTAACCGTGATTCCTTTGTCATTAAAATTTTTTTCTTAGATTAATATCACGAGCCAAATTGTAATTTACTCTATACAGTCGTCTTAGAACAATTGAAATCTCATCCTCCGTTCTCGTCCTTCATCCGAACTTTGTTCCTTTCGAAACGTCCCACCCATACAAACACACTAACCCCCCGACCCACCCCCCGCAACAGGAAGGGTCTTCAGTCGGATTGTCTCTATAGGTCCGTGCACTGCCTACCTTCGTCTCGAGGAAGAAAGGGGAAGTACGTCAGACTGATAAACCTACGCTACCCGTACTCCCGAGCGACACAGTGTGGGGCTTGTGACGATAGGAGAGGTGTCAAGGAGGAGATTATGGAAAGAATGATAAAGAGTCGGGGTCGCCGAGGGAAGACAGGAGGTGCAAAAGAATGGAAAGGTTAGCATTTAGACGATCACAAGAGTCTGAAGTGGGTGGAGATCGGAGAGAAAGGTGGGTCCGACGGCAGGTAGGAAAGAGGACGAAACAAAGAAGAGGTAGGATGGATACCGGACATCTGATGGGGGGGGGTGGGAGTAGAACAGTGAAAGGAAGTCAGCCGGATGAGAGAAGTGTACAGGGCGACTGGTGATAGGGTGGTAGTATACGGGGATAGCTGAGACTTTCGAGTCGAAGAGACATGTGGTCACGGTTTAGTTTAGAGTCTCTGTCTCAAAACCCACTTCAAGTCAAGTCAAGTCGACGAGTCAGCACAGGTTCAGAAACGCTGGGGTTTATGACATCGTACGGTCCGGAGGGACAGGTAGTGGTTGAGGGTCTTAGGTGGGTTTGGGTTCAGGTAGTTCAACCATTACGGTAGGTTGGTAGAGTAGGAAACAACAGGGGAAGAGGAGGGTGGAAATTAGAAAGGGTCGTAGTCCCAGAAAAGGTTACTCAGTCAAGAAACGTAGTCCACCGGTTTCATAACCTCAAAGTCGAAGTCCTAGTCAGAAAGGTTACTGATAAGTCCTAACTAAAGGAAATCCTACCTGACCAACCTAGAAGAAGGTTCCCTGACAGTTCTCAGAAGAGGTTGTGGTGTCAAGTTTTCGTAGTTAAGAAACCACGAGTCGGAAGAAATACCAGGTTGAGAGTGTCGGTATGTACTGATGACCATTTTGGTATCGAAAAAAATTATATTTAAATAAATAAAATTAACCTCCAATTAATGAAATGTTATAACATAACCAAAACAGTATGTAGTTGTACTTAGGTGGTATCCATATGTGCACAAGGGGTAGGACTTTGGGGGAGGGAGGAGGGAGGGGCATGGTAAGGAGATCCAGTAGGGTCACGTGGTCGGGGTTCGTAGGTCATAGTACGTAGTTCGGACCTGACCGTTAGGTAAAGTATATACTATAATATGTGCAAAGTTACGGTAAGAGGGTTTAGTAGGATGGGAGAGGGAGAGGGCGTCTCAGGTTTTCTGACAAGATATGTAGACACAGAGAAAACGATAGAGCGTATGTCCCAATAGTAATGGTAGAAAGATTTAAGGTATATATACGTAATCATATGACATAACCACAAAAAGAAAGACCGAATGAAGTGAGACATATTGTCCGAGGTCCAAGTAGGTGGAGTAATCTTGACTGAGTTTACATAAGAAAAATTACCGACTCATTATGAGGTAACACATATACATGGTGTCGAAAGAATAGGTAAGCAGACGACTACCTGTAGATCCAACGAAGGTACAGGACCGATAATATTTGTCACGACGCTACCTGGAAACCCATTTCATCTTTTCCTATCTAGATAACGGAGGGTTCCGTTTCTCCCTGTTTCGTCCGAGTACGGGAGTTTTGGTACAAACCCCTTTTATCACGGTCCAAAATATCATTAACAAGTTTCTCCCGCACTAGTCGAGTACCCGTAAAAGAATGACATGACTATAGGCCGATACGAGCCAGGAGTCACGGGGGACACCCGGAAGAGACCAACGTCACTCGTCCCTGATGGTAGATCGACGTCTCCCGTCAGAAGGGTAATACCGACGGGGAGGTCAACGTCCCGTATCCGAGATCCGTGCACCCGAGTCATCGACACCTCGTCCCCGAATCGGCGAGACGCCGTACACCCTAGAAGGTCCTAGTCCCTACCTTGGGTACAGGGAACTCAACCGTCCGCCTAAGAATTGGTGATCTCGTGGTCCCTTCGGGTACACTTGTAAGAAGTCTGCTTACTCCACCGTTCATCCTCAGGTGCAGCAGTTGGAAGTCCAGGTTGATCAGACCCCAAAGTGTACGAACACCGTCGTATCGTAGTACTTAGTAACTGAAGAGGATGGACCTCCCCCAAAGTTATAGACGTTTTATCGAGTCTCTATGACACACAGAGGTGACTACCCCTTTGTCCTGGAACGGGGCAACGAGAACTGACAAAGAGGAACGGGAGGGTAAGAGAGGGAAGGGATTACTTGTTAACGAACTTAGAACGGGTAACCTTGAGTCCCTTCCAGTACTTCTGACGTGTTTCCGACAAAGGATATTAGTTTCTTCACCCTCTGTACTTCCGGGGTGGGTCCTCGGGGTGTCCCATAGTGATATACGTGCGACGACTCGTCAATCTGTGTTGTTGTAGTGTGCTATCTAGTCGCTTTTTGTGTCAAACCTCAGTAGTCGGAGTTGACCCGGGAATCGTAGGGTATCACTACGAAATTGTACAGGGATAAGTCCGGAGAATGGTAGGGCGGAGTATAAACTAGAAGTGACGAGAGGAAATGTGGGAGCGGGAGTGGGAGTGGGAAAGAGGGTCGTCTACTAGAATTAAGGATGAGTCGTTCAGATCAACGGGACTTAAGAGTGGGATGTGGATGTTTGTGTAGAACCGGGTATGGGTAAGAATGGAGGAGTAAGTCTCCCACTTTGCTGGGAGAAGGATAAACAAGACTCTAAATTTCAAGTAAGAGGTCCTAACACTAGAATAAGGGTGGAATGTGATCGAAGAAGAGTCCGATTTAATTGTTTCGACAAATTTAGTCCTGAGAGAATCAACGTTAACTGTTTTTAGGTTGAGTTCGATAAATCCATTTTCCGTCTCTCGATTCTTAAACAGTAGTCAGTATGAAGTTCCAAAACCCTTCACTCACGATCAAAGTTGAAATACCTTCGTTATAGGAAGGAAGGAAGGGTGTAGTTAAAGTATCTTCGATTTTGTCTTTTTTTTTTCTACTTCTTCTTTGCAGTTATTTTCCTTTCATACTGACTAGTGTGTAAGAATCGAGAGAGAGCCAAAGGAAAAGGACAGAGTCTCTGGTCGAAACAAGAACACCGTTTTATACCGATGTTCTTTATTATCAAGTCGTACTTTGTCTCGGGATCGAGGAGGAGTTCCTTGTGTGTTGTTAAACGATGTATAGAAACTCTAGACGTCCTTTATTTCGGGGTGTGTTCTCCTCCTATCTTCTTCCGAGGACTGGAAACGACTGAAGTCAGATGATTTCGAACCGGAGACAACTGGATACGGGGTTAAGATACGACTTAAAAGGAGACGAGTTCGGGGAAGTACTGATACATAGATTGGAATCGAATTTTAAAGGGGTTAGAACGACAAGTTCCTTTGTGACGAAGCGACGCAACCCTCTCTAGGGGCCACAAGAGAAATGAACGAGGCACACACACACACACACACACACACACACACACACACACACACACACACACACTCGGACGAGTCAGCGTGTCAATGTACGGTGAAACGCTAGCGTACCTAACATCGGGCGGTCCGAGGAGACAGTCCTTATGATCGGTATCGTTTCATGTGAAGGTGCAGAAGCAGACGTCGAATCTGGAGAGAACACGAGATCCGAGTGTATCGATGGACGAACGAAGAGAACAAAGTCGGTCCTACCCGGTATCTATTTTGGTTGTGTAGGTTTGGTTTAAGTAGTAAAAAGGAAGTTCTGGTCTAAAAAAGTAGAAGGGGCAAGACCAATTTCTTAGGGACAATTGGTCAGTGACCTCTACTTAGGTCCGTTACGAAGACCCAAGAAGTGAAAGGGAATGGTCGAGACGGTGGTGGTGTAAATTCCGCCACCTAAGATTATTACGGGAAGGACAGAACAGGACCGAGTGAAGATGAGTAATCGATGTCGTTAGTAAAAGATGACTGGAGAATCAAAGAGAAGAGAGATTAAACAGAAGATTTACGTTTAGACTAACACAATGAGGTACGGATTTTAGTTATCTAAGAAACGTTTAGGTTTAAGGAACACCCTTTATAAGGCTTAAGAGATCGTTCTTCATGTTTCCGGAAGGTTTTTAAAAAGAAGTTGAAATGACTGTGATAAAAAAAAAAAAAAAAAACGATTACTTGATGAATTTTGAGGTAGAAAACGCAAATGGAGGAGACAGACGAAGTTTGTGTGAGGGAATGTAAGAGAATCGAGAGGACCACTCGAGGATAAGGAGGAGTCCCAGGTGACAATTCGTAGAAGAGTTAAAAAAAGGGATTCTGAGAAGAATCCCCGAAGGGACCACTAAGTCACCATTTCTTAAGTGGACAGTTACGTCCTCTGTACCCGAGACAGAGACTAGGCCTTTCTGCGGTGTTCAGTACCTCGTTGATTCGGACACTTTCACTTTCAGCTCAGACTGAGAAACGCTGGGGTACCTGATATGTCAGGTACCGTAAGAGGTCCGGTCTTATGACCTTACCCATCGGAAAGAGAAGAGGTCCCCTAGAAGGGTTAGGTCCCTAGTTTGGGTCCAGAGGGCGTAACACCTACCTAAGAAATGGTCGACTCGGTGTTCCCTTCGGGTTCTTATGACCTTACCCATCGGATAGGGAAAAGTTCGTCTAGAAGGGTTGGGTCCTTAACTTGGTCCTAGAGAACGTAACGTCCACCTAAGAAATGGTTGACTCGATAGTCTCTTCGGGTTGATTCGGACACCTGGTGTTGATGACTCGGACACGAGGTCTCGACCCTTGACCTCGACGACTCGGGTGCGCGACGTCGATGACTTTGGGCACGTGGACCTCAGACACGAGCCGTCGTTCTCGTCGCTGGCGCCACTCTTCGGGCGCGTGGCGCTGATCTCGCGTTGAGTTGCCCGGTGTCGACCTCTTTCGGGCTCGTGTCGCTGCTTCTGGGTCATATCGACGTTTGTTTATTTTCCGAAGAAACCGGGACACAGGGTTGTGGAACTACCGTTGGAGTGTTGTCTGAGGTTCGGAGTGGACCGATTCGACGAGGACTTAAGCGCTGGCTGTCTTTGCTCCTTTATTTTTCATAAATGACGACATTCGGTCGTTCCAAAAAAGACCTATGAAACGCTCTCTCGTTATCTTTTGGTTGACTTTGTCAAGTGAACGTCTCCAGTTGTACTTACTTTAAGATCTGGGTTCAAAGAAAAAGAAAAAAAAAAAAAAAAAATCCCAATTCTAAAAAAATAAAAAAATAAAAAATAAAAAAAAAGTTCACGTCCCCGAGCCAGAAGGATTGAGTTAGGAGTCCCCAGAAATTTGTCATGGTTGGTTTACGGAAAATAAAGAGGTTAAAGAAAAATTTTGTATCATTTTGATTAATACCCAATCATCACTTAATTGATGAATTACGAGTATGTCATTATACGTTTCATTCTCAAGTTTTAAGATAATAATAATAATAAATTATACCGGAATTTCTGAATTTAACTTCTTTCGTCCCTTTTGGCGATCTGGTAAGTCCATACTGGATTTAGTTTAGGGGATACTAATATGTCACCTTCACTCTTTATCTAAATTCCCAGATCTAGACTATCTATCTCACGGACTACTTGATACCTTACTCCAAGCACTGTAACATGTCCTGTGTCCCTAGTTCTGGTAGAGGTACCTTTTCTTTACGATTTTTCGTTTTACCGACAGACCCCTCCGGAATGTTTATCGACACTTTTCTTCTCTCCGTTTTTCGTTTCCTCTTTTCCTTTCTATANATCTCACGGACTACTTGATACCTTACTCCAAGCACTGTAACATGTCCTGTGTCCCTAGTTCTAGTAGGGGTACCTTTTCTTTACGATTTTTCGTTTTACCGACAGACCCCTCCGGAATGTTTATCGACACTTTTCTTCTCTCCGTTTTTCGTTTCCTCTTTTCCTTTCTATACTTGTAGACTTACGTTTCAAGGTTTCTTATCATTCTTCTCTATTCTTTCGGAAGAAGTCACTAGTTACGCTTCTTTATCTCCTTTTGTTGTCTTACCCTTTCTGATCTCTAGAGAAGTTCTTTTAATCTCTACGGTTCCCTTGTAAAGTACGTTTCTACCCGAGCTATTTCCTGTCTTTACCAGACCTGGATTGTCTTCGTCTTCTATAATTCTTCGCCACCGTTCTTATGTGTCTTCTTGACATGTTTTTTCTAGAAGTGTTGGGTCTATTAGTACTACTACACTAGTGATTAGATCTCGGTCTGTAAAACCTTACCCTTCAGTTCACCCGGAATCTTTCATAGTGATGTTTGTTTCGATCACCTCCACTACCTTAAGGTCAACTCGAGAAAGTTTAGGACTTTCTACTACGACACTTTCACGACGTGAGTTATACGGTCGTTTAAACCTTTTGAGTCGTCACCGGTGTCCTGACCTTTTCCAGTCAAAAGTAAGGTTAGGGTTTCTTTCCGTTACGGTTTCTTACGAGTTTGATGGTGTGTTAACGTGAGTAGAGTGTACGATCATTTCATTACGAGTTTTAAGAGGTTCGGTCTGTAGTCTTTATGTACTTGGCACTTGAGGGACTACAAGTTCGACCAAAATCTTTTCCGTCTCCTTGGTCTCTAGTTTAACGGTTGTAGGCGACCTAGTACCTTTTTCGTTCTCTCAAGGTCTTTTTGTACATAAAGACGAAATAACTGATACGGTTTCGGAAACTNACACCTAGTGTTATTTGACACCTTTTAAGACTTTCTCTACCCTTATGGTCAGGTGGATTGGACGGAGAACTCTTTAGACATACGTCCAGTCCTTCGTTCTCAATCTTTACTTGTACCTTGTTGTCTGACCAAGGTTTATCCTTTTTCTCATGTAGTTCCGACATATAACAGTGGGACGAATAAATTGAAGATACGTCTCATGTAGTACTCTTTGTGACCTGACCTTCTTTGTGTTCGACCTTAGTTCTAACGGCTCTCTTTATAGTTATTGGAGTCTATACGTCTACTGTGGTGGGAATACTGTCTTTCACTTCTCCTCGATTTTTCGGAGAACTACTTTCACTTTCTCCTCTCACTTTTTCAACCGAATTTCGAGTTGTAAGTCTTTTGCTTCTAGTACCGTAGACCAGGGTAGTGAAGTACCCTTTATCTACCCCTTTGTCACCTTTGTCACAGTCTGAAATGAAAACCCCCCGAGGTTTTAGTGACGTCTACCACTAACGTCGGTACTTTAATTTTCTGCGAATGAGGAACCTTCTTTTCAATACTGGTTGGATCTGTCGTATAAGTTTTCGTCTCTGTAATGAAAAAGGACACCAAAAAGGACACCAACACATACCTACACTCTCAACCTGACACTTCGTCCGACTCGCGACTTCTTAACTACGTAAACTTGACACCACAACCTCTTCTGAGAACTCTCAGGGAACCTGACGTTCCTCTAGGTTGGTCAGGTAAGACTTCCTCTAGTCGGGACCCGCAAGAAACCTTCCTTACTACGATTTCGACTTCGAGGTCATGAAGTCTATGGAGTACGCTTCTCAACTGAGTAACCTTTTCTGAGACTACGACCCTCCCTAATCCCCGTCCTCCTCTTCCCCTGCTGTCTCCTACTCTACCGACCTACCGTAGTGCCTGAGCTACCTACACTCAGACTCACTTGAGACCCTCTACCACTACGTGTCCCTCCGGACCACACGACGCTAAGTACCCCAGCGTTTTACAGCCTGTGCTGACTCACTGACTTGAGTTGACTTGATTTCTGAGTCCTACCTTTAACTCTCTTGTAATTATCTAAAATAAAAAGAAAAGGAAAAA
The DNA here is from genome assembly GCA_006410555.1 of Capra ibex. Lineage (NCBI taxonomy): Eukaryota > Metazoa > Chordata > Mammalia > Artiodactyla > Bovidae > Capra > Capra ibex. The sequence continues at coordinate 3,811,071 of SJYO01041852.1, read as the reverse complement.
CCGGTGTGGTGAACCGAACGTCCTAGAATCAAGAAGGTGGTCCCTAACTTGGGCCCGATAACCGACACCCTCACGTCACAGGATTAGACATCTGGCGTCCCTTAAGGGTCCTGTAAGAACAAACTGTAAGTTCGTAGATAACAAAAGTCATTAGCTAAGATATCCTATGTATCTTAGATTAAGGGCATAAAATCTATTAGTCGATCCCTACATTAAAAATTTTTAACTACACATTCACGACATGTCATATTATGACCGTATGTTATAACTACATGTTATATCACTAAGTGTTAAAATTTCCGATATAAGGTACATATTAATGATATAATCAAGATAAGACGTACAATATATTATATGGAAATATCGAATAAAATGCGTCTTATCGAACGTGGAGATTAAGGGAGGGACGAACGAGGAGGGATGAAGGAGAGTAGTGACCAGTGGTGGTCAGACAAGAGTCAATCCCTACGTTGAAACTAAAGTACTTGTGTGAGGCGACATTGTGAGAAAGATATGTTAATCAAACGTAAAATTTTTAATCACACATCCTCGTTGACTTTACTAGTAGTTTTACTCTTATCTATTTATTTGACACCATATCAGTAGATTACCCTACCATAAGTCGTCATTTTTTTTTCTTGTGTTGTCCCTTATCAGAGTTTATACACAACTTGTTTTCTTTTTCTCCGTCTTGTTTTATTTCTAAGATAGACTAGGGTGAATACACTTCAAACCCTTGTACTTTTGATTCGACGACGACGACAACGATTCAACGAAGTCAGCACAGACTGAGACACGCTGGGGTATCTGTCGTCGGGTGGTCCGAGGGGACAGGGGCCCTAAGAGGTCCGTTCTTGTGACCTCACCCAACGGTAAAGGAAGAGGTTACGTACTTTCACTTTTCACTTTCACTTCGGCGAGTCAGTACAGGCTGAGACACGCTGGGGTACCTGACGTCGGGTGGTCCGAGGAGGTAGGTAACCTAAAAGGTCCGTTCTCATGACCTCACCCCACGGTAACGGAAGAGGCTTTTGATTCGATTCCACTATCTTTAGTTCTCATCAAAAAACATCCTAACTTCAATAATTGTTGATTTCCTCCTTTTTTTTAAGACCTTTCCTGACTTTCCAAGAAATAGAACTAAACTAACATTAATGTCCCCACATTTATAAATAGTTTTTAGCGTTAAATGAATACAAGTCAAATGAGATACAGTAAAATTCGAGTTAGAATTTTTCTGTTGTAATTTTTTTATCACGTATTGTGGTTTGTTTTAGTACAAAGGGAAAACTTTCCTATTAGAGAGAAAATCTTCTTCTTTTAACCCCTAAGTCTTTGGTTTATCCTTCTCGAAAGTGTAGTGCGTTCACCTTGTTTCATTTATAAAGGTTTATAAAAGGTTTATGATGGAAACTCTTTTCCTTTGGGGTCCGGGACTCGGTACTATTTTTGGGTGACCAAGACTCGACTCAACCCCTCCCTTTAGTCGTAACTTGAGAGAAGTGAAACCTGTCCGACACAGGTTTATAATTATCGTGAGACGTTCTACCCCTACGAGGTGCGTCGTCTTTTGGGGTCTTTTTCCTTTTTTTGACCTCCGTCTCGTTTCATCAATCCCATCTCCCGTCCCACGGTACACACTGAGTCGTACGTCCTTAGGGTGTTCCTACCTCCTCCTCCCGAAAGAAACTCGTGTCTTTTCTTTACTTCTTCCTTTTATATAACTGTTCCCGAAGTGTCAACGTCTGACCCCGAGGGACTCTCTGTCCACCCTACCGATACCTTCTCCTTGACTCGTGACCTACGACTCGGGTCTGACCCCTCTCGACCCGGAGGTTCCCTCGTTAATCTTTGTTCCCGTGGAACGAGGGGAGACACGACCTTCCGCCCTTTTCCGTTTTTGTCCTTCGAACGGTTCCGTCTTTTCCTGGTACAATACCCTTTTGGGGAAACATTTCTGAGACCACCACCAACACCACCACCAAAGGAGGGATTCAGACAGACCTGAGAACGTTGGGGTTCTTGACATTAGGTGTTCCGAGGAGACAGGTACTCTGAAAGGTCCGTTCTTCTGACCTCACCTAAGGGTACGGAAGGAGGTCCTCTAGAAGGGGTGGGTACCTAATTTGACCACAGAAAATACAGAGAACGTAACCATCCGTCTAAGAAACGGTAATCGCGGTGGACCCTTCTGAAGTGTACATGATGTTTACAGGGATTGAACCAAGTCAAGTCAAGTCAGTGAGTCAACACAGGTTGAGAAACACTGTGGTACCTGACGTCCGTGCGGTCCGGAGGGACAGGTAGTGGTTGAGGGTCTCAAATGAGTTTGTGTACAGGTAGCTCAACCACTACGGTAGGTTGATAGAATACGAAACAACAGGGGAAGAGGAGGGTGGAAATTAGAAAGGGTCGTAGTCCTAGAAAAGTGTACTCAGTCGAGAAGCGTAGTCCACCGGTTTCATGACCTCAAATTCGAAGTCGTAGTCAGGAAGGTTGATCGCGGGTCCTGACCAGAGGAAATCCTACCTAACCAACCTAGAGGAACGTCAGGTTCCCTGAGAGTTCTCAGAAGAGGTTGTGGTGTCAAGTTTTCGTAGTTAGGAAGCCGCGAGTCGAAAGAAGTGTCAGGTTAAGAGTGTAGGTATGTACTGATGACCTTTTTGGTATCCGAACTGATCTACCTGGAAACAACCGTTTCATTACAGAGACAAAAAGTTATACGACAGATCCAACCAGTATTGAAAAGAAGGTTCCTCGTTAGCAGAAAATTAAAGTACCGACGTCAGTGGTAGACGTAACTAAAAACCTCGGGGGTTTTATTTTAGTCGGTGACAAAGGTTACAAAGGGGTAGATAAACGGTAATTTACTACCCTGGTCTACGGTGCTAGAATCAAAAGACTTACAACTCGAAATTCGGTTGAAAAAGTGAGAGGAGAAAGTGAAAGTAATTCTCCGAGAACGCAAGAAGTGAAAGACGGTATTCCCACCATAGTAGACGTATAGATTCCAATAACTATAAAGAGGGCCGTAAGAACTAAGGTCGAACACGAAGTAGTCGCAAAGTACTACATGAGATCGGGTCGCAAAGAGTACTACATGAGACGTATCTTCAATTTATTCATCCCACTGTTATATGTCGGAACTACATGAGGAAAGGGATAAACCTTGGTCAGACAACAAGGTACAGGTCAAGATTGATAACGAAGGACTGGACGTATGTCTAAAGAGTTCTCCATCTAGTCCACCAGACCATAAGCGTAGAGAAATCCTTAAAAGGTCAAACAACACTAGGTGTGTCAGTTCCGAAACCGTATCAGTTATTTCATCTTCATCTTCAAAAAGACCTTGAGAGAGCAAACAAGTTATTAGATCGTCTACAATCGTTAAACCAGTGACCAAGGAGACGAAAAAGATTTTGGTCGAACTTGTCGACCTTCAAGTGTCAAGTGCATGATAACTTCGGACCGAACCTCTTAAAACTCGTTGTGACGACAGACGAGTATAAATTTTTATTTCGTTAAAGAATTTTGACGGACCTTATCTGATCATAGGTATGTACATGCCGTTAGACTAAACCAAAAGTAAAAAAAAAGTTAATTAAATAAAAAAATTAAAAATTTTTTTAATACATAAAAATTAACGTCCTATTAAAGAAATGTTACAACACAGCCAAAAACTGTATGTTGTTCTACTTAGTTAGTATCCACATATATATACAGGGAAGGGAGAACTTGGAGAAAGGGTGTAGGGTGGGAAAGTAACAAAGAAACGAAAATAAAAGTAGACCGAAGGGTGTCTCCTGAGTCGGTGTGAGAGTGGTTCTTTCATTTTCAAACCGACGATTGATTAAAGAAAATGTCTGGACGGACGTTGATTAGTAGACTAACAGTAGTGGAGGACGTGGGAATAAGATTATCAAGATTCACAAAGACTCTAAGACATCAAGTTTAGTCGGAAGAAGAATCGAAAGGAATGACGGTCGAAACCAAGTCAACAATTCAGTCGAAACGGTGATCAGATGGATGAAATCAAACGTTGTAGGGTGACGACAGTATAGGAGACAAATGTTGATAAAGTAAAAAACGGAAATATTCAAGTACCGAAAGTAATTAATTCCTTTTCAAGAAATGACAATGAAAATACATTAAACCCCTCCCTCTTTTGTACACAAATGAGACGGTATAAAATTGGTCTTTAGAACTTTAACGAAGGAAGAACACACGACTCCTGACGTCGAGTAAATAGTACTGTCAGACCTCAGATCGGATAACGGACTGCATTTAATCCTTAAGTCATTCTTTCATTCCCAGATAACTCACTTATGTGTACATCGTGTCACTGAAAGAACTTTATCATTGGTTACAAAACGAAACAAAAAGAGAGATCATAGAGTAAAAGGGGAAAAGTCGATCCAGTTATACAATAGATTCGAAGTCCCTTACGTATCCTGTTATCTCTCTTTTAAGACGGACCTGAAACTTAAAGTTTATAAATACAGAAATCCTTTTAAGTTTCACGAATACCGTATTTGTTTTACAACCCCGTCTTTCAACACTTCATATGGAGATAGAGAGGAAATTTTGACTTTCTTACTAGGTTTTCTATCAGTCTCGTGTCAAGATCCCTCCGTGGTTTCGGGATGTCTTTTTTATTTATCGTACGGGTCCGTTACCCCTAGTGAAGAAGGGGTGACCCCTTCTTACCCCTCTGTCCTACCACAGTACAGTCTCTAGTGCCTGAGACCCTAGTCCCGTAGTACCTGTCCCCTACGGGTACACCCGTCTATGAAGTACCTGTCTACTGTGACTCTAGGGAGGGTAGGGACTCCGAAACTGTGATACATTCGGAGAGTAACAAATTTGTGTTGGGATCCCTCTCGGAGTTTAACCGACTCTAATTCAAATACGGTGGATTTATTTTACCTTCGAGTTCTGACTTTAATTGAACTCAATAATTTTTTTTTTTTCATAGACATGTGGTCTTTGATTGTGTCTTAACATGAGATGAGTCAAATTTTTTAATATAAAGGAGTTATATAACACAACGAGTCAATTTTAAGTACATGTCATGGATTTTCTACCACTAATACTGGTAATTTATAAGTAAAAATATATTTAAGTACTTTTGTAGGTATTCATGAATATATTGTCTATTAGTTTCTACAATTATATCACTGTAAGATTTAATTTCATGTCTAAATATGAACACTTTCTGTTGAATAGGTATTTTAGTTCGCACATCCATCTAACATCTAAAGAACCGATTTGAGAAAGATAATAAACAATTATTATTGTTTATCATCTTATTTGTTTAATATATATAAATATATTAAATGTATTATCAGATATACTAATTTTTGTTCTATATTAAGAATTTATTATATAAACGATTATCATCTTACTTACTCTTTTATACCTATGTGTGCAGTCCTTACATACAGTCCTGACGACGAAAGACGACTCTACTTCCGGTCACGAGGGTGACTCTTACTGATCTCTTCGACCTATTTTATGTGTTTTGTCATGGACAAACTTCCGTTTCTTCTTGACGTCCCCTTTGAGTCTGAACTCGTTAGTCTAAGACCTCTTCCTGCTCCGAACCTCTCCTCACGACTGTAAGAAGTCAACTAAAAAGGAAACCCCGTGAACGGTTAAGACTCATGGACCGTTCTCCGCTCCATAGGTCCGTTCTCTAAACCCGTCCTCCAGTGGTTCCCGTCTCTTTCTCCGTCTTAAGAATCGTCAGACCCCTCGATCTCTCTTTTTAACCTTAAAAGACTCCGACCCTACGGTCACTCTTCCCATCCATCTTTTTGCTCAGATTGTGAATGGGACAAAAGGGTCCAAGGTTACGACGTACCTAGTTCGATTTGATTCGTCTTCCAGAGACATTTCATCTCGCCTCTTAACCTTTTGAGGGAGGTCCTCCTCTCCCTGTGTCACTCTTGGTTCATGGGTCCACCTTGGGGTCCTCCACAAAAACAACCCACCCTACCCATACGGTTTTTGTGGTACCGACACACTAAATTTGTAAATAAAGAGTGTCAAGACCTCCGACCTTTCAGGTTCTAGTTCTTAGACCGTCTAAGTCACAGACGAGTCCCGGTTGACGAACCAAGTGTCTGCTGGTAGAAGAACGACAAAGGAGTGTACAATCTCCCCACTCGAGGTGTCCCGGATAAAATATACCCGTGATTAGTGTAAGTACTCCCGAGGAGACAGTGCTGGGTTAGTGGAGAGTTCCGACGTGGAGAACTATGGTGGTATAAACCCCCAATCCTAAAGTTGTATTACCCGAAGGGATCACCGAGTCTGTCATTTCTTAAGTGGACGTCCGTCCTCCGGACCCGAGTCAGGAACCCATCCCTTCTAGGGGACCTCTTCCCTGAAACCGTTGGACGAGTTCATAAGAACGGACTCTGAGGGTACCTACCTCCTCGGACCGTCCGATGTCAGGTACCCCAGCGTTTCTCGACCTGTGCTTACTCGTTGATTGTGTGTGTGTTTTATATAGAATTGCATACTTAAAACTCCCCTTGTATTTGTAGGTCAGACGTCGTCTCCCGATGACGGACCCTTGTCTCTACCTAGTCTCTACCTTAACACCACGAGGTTTCACTAGTGACACGAATCGTCGAGTCAACGTAGACTGAGAGACGCGGGGGTACCTGATATCTCTACCTTGTTTCGGAGTGTTTTGATACTACGTAATATACAGTAAGACCTTTTCCGTTTCGATTTTTCTGTTTTTTTTTTTTTTTAGTCATCAAAGGTACCCAATCCCTATCCCTCCTTTCTTACCTACCTTGTTTTCCCTAAAAAAATCCCGCCACTTTGATGAGACATACTAGGATATTACTACTTATATACAACAATATGTAAACAATTTCAGACATCTTACATGTTGTGGTTCTCACTTGGCATTACATTTGACACCTCAAACACTAATTTCGACACAGTTACCTCTCAGTAGGGACCAAATTTTTTCAGGGTAAGACCCTATTTTTTCTTCAACATGTATGTATGTTGCCTTGCATGAGTTAGTATTCTTTTCTCTACTTTATTGCCGTAAACGTCGTTGTACTCACCTGGATCTCTACTAGTATAATTCACTTCATACTTTTTCTTTCAGTTTATAGTATACTATATTGAAGATATACTTTAGCTTTTGTACCGTTTTTACTTGAATAGATACTTTGTCCGAATGTCTGTTCCCCCGTTCGATCCCCTCCCTACCTAACCATCAGACCCTGATCGTCTATGTTTGATAATATATGGTTTACCTATTTGTTGTTCCAGTATGATATATCGTGTCCTTTGATATAAGTTATAGGACCCTATTTAGTATTACCTTTTTTTAAACTTTCTCTTACATATATATGTATTTGTAAGTCGCTAGTTACGTTTCTTTATCTCCTTTTGTTGTCTTACCCTTTCTGATCTCTAGAGAAGTTCTTTTACTCTCTATGGTTCCCTTGTAAAGTACGTTTCTACCCGAGCTATTTCCCGTCCTTACCAGACCTAGATTGTCTTCGTCTTCGATAATTCTTCTCCACCGTTCTTATGTGTCTTCTTGATATGTTTTTTCTAGAAGTGGTGATTCTATTAGTTCTACCGCACTAGTGAGTGGATCTCGGTCTGTAGGACCTTACACTTCAGTTCACCCGGAATCTTTCGTAGTGATACTTGTTTCGATCACCTCCACTACCTTAAGGTCAACTCGAGAAAGTTTAGGACTTTCTACTACGACACTTTCACAACGTGAGTTATACGGTCGTTTAAACCTTTTGAGTCGTCACCGGTGTCCTGACCTTTTCCAGTGAAAAGTAAGGTCAGGGTTTCTTTCCGTTACGGTTTCTTACGAGTTTGATGGTATGTTAACGCGAGTAAAGTGTACTATCATTTCATTACGAGTTTTAAGAGGTTCGGTCCGAAGTCGTTATGCACTTGACACTTGAAGGACTACAAGTTCGACCAAAATTTTTTCCGTCTCCTTGGTCTCTAGTTTAACGGTTGTAGATGACCTAGTACCTTTTTCGTTCTCTCAAGGTCTTTTTGTAGATAAAGACGAAGGAACTGATACGGTTTCGGAAACTGACACACCTAGTGTTATTTGACACCTCTTAAGACTTTCTCTACCCTTATGGTCTGGTGGACTGACGGAGAACTCTTTAGACATACGTCCAGTCCTTCGTTGTCAATCTTGACCTGTACTTTGTTGTCTGACCAAGGTTTATCCTTTTCCTCATGTAGTTCCGACATATAAGAGTGGGACGAATAAATTGAAGATACGTCTCATGTAGTACTCTTTACGACCCGACCTACTTCGTGTTCGACCTTACTTCTAACGACTCTCTTTATAGTTATTGGAGTCTATACGTCTACTGTGGAATACCGTCTTTCACTTCTCCTCGATTTTTCGGAGAACTACTTTCACTTTCTCCTCTTACTTTTTCAACCGAATTTCGAGTTGTAAGTCTTTTGCTTCTAGTACCGTAGACCAGGGTAGTGAAGTACCCTTTATCTACCCCTTTGTCACCTTTGTCAGAGTCTTAAATAAAACCCCCCGCGGTGTAGTGACGTCTACCACTAACGTCGGTACTTTAATTTTCTGCGAATGAGGAACCTTCCTTTCAATATTGGTTGGATTATTGTATAAGTTTTCGTCTCTGTAATGAAACGGTTGTTTCCAGACAGATCAGTTCCGATACCAAAAAGGACACCAGTACATACCTACACTCTCAACCTGACACTTCTTCCGACTCACGGCTTCTTAACTACGAAAACTTGACACCACAACCTCTTCTGAGAACTCTCAGAGAACCTGACGTTCCTCTACGTTGGTCAGGTAAGACTTCCTCTAGTTGGGACCCACAAGAAACCTCCCTTACTACGACTTCGACTTTGAGGTCATGAAACCGGTGGAGTACCCTTCTCAACTGAGTAACCTATTCTCAGACTACGACCCTCCCTAACCCCCGTCCTCCTCTTCCCCTGCTGTCTCCTACTCTACCGACCTACCATAGTGACTGAGCTACCTGCACTCAGACTCACTTGAGGCCCTC
>SJYO01041852.1:3771031-3801239 GCA_006410555.1 Capra ibex | reverse complement strand
CCTAGTACCTTTTTCGTTCTCTCAAGGTCTTTTTGTAGATAAAGACGAAGGAACTGATACGGTTTCGGAAACTGACTCACCTAGTGTTATTTGACACCTTTTAAGACTCTCTCTACCCTTATGGTCTGGTGGACTGACGGAGAACTCTTTAGACATACGTCCAGTCCTTTGTTGTCAATCTTGACCTGTACTTTGTTGTCTGACCAAGGTTTATCCTTTTCCTCATGCAGTTCCGACATATAAGAGTGGGACGAATAAATTGAAGATACGTCTCATGTAGTACTCTTTACGACCCGACCTACTTCGTGTTCGACCTTACTTCTAACGACTCTCTTTATAGTTATTGGAGTCTATACGTCTACTGTGGAATACCGTCTTTCACTTCTCCTCGATTTTTCGGAGAACTACTTTCACTTTCTCCTCTTACTTTTTCAACCAAATTTCGAGTTGTAAGTCTTCTGCTTCTAGTACCGTAGACCAGGGTAGTGAAGTACCCTTTATCTACCCCTTTGTCACCTTTGTCAGAGTCTTAAATAAAACCCCCCGCGGTGTAGTGACGTCTACCACTAACGTCGGTACTTTAATTTTCTGCGAATGAGGAACCTTCCTTTCAATACTGGTTGGATTATTGTATAAGTTTTCGTCTCTGTAATGAAACGGTTGTTTCCAGACAGATCAGTTCCGATACCAAAAAGGACACCAGTAATACCTACACTCTCAACCTGACACTTCTTCCGACTCACGGCTTCTTAACTACGAAAACTTGACACCACAACCTCTTCTGAGAACTCTCAGAGAACCTGACGTTCCTCTAGGTTGGTCAGGTAAGACTTCCTCTAGTTGGGACCCTAAAGAAACCTCCCTTACTACGACTTCGACTTTGAGGTCATGAAACCGGTGGAGTACACTTCTCAACTGAGTAACCTATTCTCAGACTACGACCCTCCCTAATCCCCGTCCTCCTCTTCCCCTGCTGTCTCCTACTCTACCAACCTACCGTAGTGACTGAGCTACCGGCACTCAGACTCACTTGAAGTCCTCAATCACTACCTGTCCCTCCGGACCGCACGACACTAAGTACCCCAGTGTTTCTCAACCTGTGCTGACTCGCTGACTTGACTCGACTTGACTTGACTATGTACGCATATATATATATATATATATATTGATTTAGTGAAACGAGATGTCATCTTTAATTATGTTATATATGCAGTTGACATGAAGTCACTTTTTTTGGTGAAAATTTTCCATGGTAAGACCACTCCCTACAACCATTACCTCCCCCGATACGTTACCACTCCCGCTCTTCGTTTACCCTTGAATCATGAAAGGAGAGTCAAAGGGACACTTGATTTTTGTCGAGATCTTTATTTTTGGACAGTACGTCCGACGTCAACCAAGATGGAAACTGACCTAATTTCACTAGTCAAGAGATCATCTTTTCCATTCCGGAGAGAAACACCTTCTAAAGTGGGGTTTCGGGAGATTAAAAACTTGATGTTGCAGACCTAGTTTAACCTAGTTATGAATGGTCCGTAAGGTCCTGTGTCTTTGTCAATGATTTCTGGTATTTCGTTTACAACCTTCATCTGTGTAACTAGGTCTATAAAATCAATAGTTTTTTATAAATTTTATTCATACTAATTATACGAGTCCGTTTTGTTTACTTTTCTTACATACAGTAATCAATTTTGATATCGATACTTGACATCTCACTTTGTGTACAGGTTTTTCATTATTATTGTCATAAAATGTAAATGGTTTGCCGATGAAATATAGTCCGTAGCAAAATTCACTAAGAAACTAAAGAGTGTTAAGGTACTTCATCATAATACCTTTGACTACATGTTTTATCAATTTATTTACAAATACCAGTGTCTTGATCATTTACCGTCTCGATCTTAAACTTGAGTCACGTCACAGTCTCGGGAGTGAAAATTAGTGTTACGACACATCTCATGTGTGGAACAAGGTGATGTTGTCGGTATCTTATCAGATACAAACCCAATTCCTCTATATCTTAAGACTGCCAAGTTTAATAAATCCAGTCGTTTTACAATAAAACAAGAGAGTTCTGGGGTTTTGTACTCTTACACTCTCAAGGTTAACTCGGATTTAACGTATCACTACATAAGAACTTAGGTTCGTCGGGTTATTACAAATAGACTTTCATGTCTTCCGGTTCCTCTTTATAGATTAAAATTCATCTGTCTTTTATCCTTGATCTTTGTTCATACACTTTAGACTGGGTTTTATTATGAGTTATGATTGGTGGTGAATTCAATAAAAACATTTGAGAACGGACCTGTGGGAGATTAATAACATTCACGGGGGACACTTAAGAAGCGACGTCTTGATCAATTAAGTGAATTTGGGAATACCCATCTATTGGTACTCTGTTCTAAGGGGGTGTGTGTAATTCGGAGGTGAGAAAATCGTCATGAGGGACTTCGTGAGGACTTCATGTAAGGGATTGTGTACGACAAGAACAACTGTTTGTGTGTATAGGCCGTTTGTAAATTCTTTACCAAAACTTTCATTCCACCTGATGTGTCGTCCTTTGGGTGGGATAGAGGACGTGAGGGTAAGGGTCGTTACAGAAAGTGACGGTCTCTTTTAGATGGTAATCTAAACTAAAGAGAAGATAGTATAATCACTGAACTAGAGTACCCGTCGATCGACACTAGCCTTCGTATTTCCTCAACCAAAACTGGCCCCACGCCGTTTGTGTCCAGTACTGTTAACACTTGTACTTGATGTCCGACGACAAAAGAATTGGTGAGTTTTACTTCTGTTCTTACGTTAGATGGAGTGTTTCGATTTTACTTCTAACACATTCCTATTACTCGTGTTTATACGAATTCTATTATAATCGGTGAGTCGTCCACCACTTATTTACTACTGAAAATATTAATTAATATTACTGGAACCGTTATTACCTCTTTAACAATTTGTAGTTTACATAAAATTTTCTTAACCGTTCTACCACTACTGTCATCCAGACTTATTTCAAATTTCTTTCTTATTTTAATTAGGGAGGTCGGTGACACGTTCTCGTAAAAATGATGAATCCTACTACACACTTTCTGAACCTTCATAGAACCCTCGATTTACAAATCGTATGTCTGGGTTTATCAGGGTCTAATTGTTTAGATTGTATAAATTCTTTAAGATATCTTAGTTTTACAACAAATAAGAGAGGTAAATAACTCACCAAGTAGAGAGGTGTATAGATAAATGAACACTTGTTTTATGCATGGATTGTATTACGGGTGGGTGTGTTCCTATCCACGTAACAAAAACAGGACACTTTTAATAGAAGGATTGAGTAATCGTTGTACTACACGGGTGACTCCATATAAAAGGTTATTATGATCGCCTAACGTGTACATTTGAGGTCGTAAAAGAGTGACTCAGGAAAACGTTGGTAATCCAGTAATTCTCCAAGATAGTCACGGTAAACCTATGTCTAGTTTTTATTCGGTTGACAGAGGGTCCGACGTTCTTGAGTCCTCAACGGAGTAATTACGAAACGAGATTGATTGGAGTCTTACTAAAGGGGACCCTACCAAAAGACCAATTGCAACACCTCTTATGCAAATGTGTCAGTGGATTCTTCATACACAAATACTTAATTATATTGACCTCTTTTACTACCTTTCTCCACCTTCGGAGAAAAATTTGATCCTCTGGTACGTCCCACTGTCCCAACCGACCTCAGGACTTACTTAGTAACTAGTAACCAATCACCAGGATGGTGAATGGACGACAAACTAGAACTTATTCAGTAAGTGTCCGTAGAAGGGAAAAGAGTGTTTTATTTGTTATGACAAGTAGACCTTCCAAAAATTAAGGGAAAGATAATTAGAATAAATTCATTCCCTTTTAACTTTAACTTCTAAAAACAAAGAATAATTCTCTACGGTGAAAGTTTCCGACTCTACTATCGATGGATACACTATTATTTTCTAATACTATTTTAATTTAATGTGTTCGATCATCTTTATTTTAGTCAGTTAATTAAAATTCTTAGTAAGAGTTCGCATGGAAGTTAATTTACTTAATGGGTGTGTTTATAACATTTGATTAAAAATGTTTCCGTTAAACTTCCCACCAAACATTTGTCACGACGTTGTTGACTTGTAGGTGTACGTTTTTATTTATTTTGATCTATGTTTGAAATACGTAAGGTGTTTTTAGTCGAGTCTTACTTAATATCCTCCATCTTGTATTAAGGAATAAGAAATGTTCACCCGATGTTTATCGGTGAAGAAAGATGTCTGATGTTATACCTTTCCCCCTTTTTTTCTTATTAAAATACCACCTCTTTGGATTGTTTATGATAGAGACGATTCACTAGTTCTAATTATAATTGTCGATATTCAGTGTGACTGGCGTATACGAGGACTATGTTAACAACTCTTGACACGAAATGGAGTATCGTTTGTGGGAGAAGGTTGTTTCGTTCTCTTCGGAGATGTGTACCTGTAGTGGTCTACCAGTTATGATTTTAGTCTAACTAATATAAGAAACGTTGGTATCTACCTCTTCGAGATATGTCAGTCGTTTTCGTTCTGATCCTCGACTGACACCGTGTCTAGTACTTGAGGAATAACGGTTTAAGTCTGAATTTAACTTCTTTCATCTCTTTTGGTGATCCGGTACGTCCATACAGGATTTAGTTTAGGGAATTCTAATATGTCATTTTGACTGTTTATCTAAGTTCCATGATCTAGACTATTTGTCTCCCGGAGTACTTGATGCCTGTCTCCAAACACTGTAACATGTCCTCTGTCCCTAGTTCTGATAGGGGTTTCCTTTTTTTTCGTTTTATCGACAGACTCCTCTGGAATGTTTATCGACACTTTTCTTCTCTTCACTTTCCGTTTCCTCTTTTCCTTTCTATATAAGTAAACTTACGTCTCAAGGTTTTGTATCGTTCCTCGCTATTCTTTCGGAAGGAGTCACTAGTCATGTTTCTTTATCTCCTTTTGTTATCTTACCCTTTTAGATTTCTAGAGAAGTTCTTTTATTCTCTATGTTTCTCTTGCAAAGTATGTTCAAATCTAGTCAACGAGTCAGCACAGACTGAGAAACTCTGGGGTGGTTGGCGCCGTACGGTCCGGAGGGACAGGTAGTGGTTGAGGGTCTCAGGTGGGTTTGGGCACAGGTAACTCAGGCATTACGGTAGGTCGGTAGAGTAGGAGACAGTAGGGGAAGAGGAAGACGGGAGTTGGGAAAGGTCGTAGTCCCTGAAAAGTTTACTCAGTCAAGATGCGTAGTCCACCGGTTTCATAACCTCAAAGTCGAAATGGTAGTCAGGAAGGTTACTTGTGGATCCTGACTAGAGGAAATCCTACCTGACCAACCTAGAGGAACGTCAGGTTCCCTACGAGTTCTCAGAAGAGGTCGTGGTGTCAAGTTTTCGTAGTTAAGAGACCGTGAGTCAAAAGAAGTGTCAGGTTGAGAGTGTTAGTATGTACTGATGACCTTTTTGGTATCGGGACTGAACTACCTGGAAACAACTGTTTTTCATTACAGAAACGAAAAATTATACGCTAGATCCAACCAGTATTAAAAGGAAGGTTCCTCATTCGTAGAAAATTAAAGTACCGACGTTAGTGGTAGACGTTTCTAAAACCTCGGATCTTTTTAATTCAGTCGGTGACAAAGGTGACAAAGGAGTAGATAAACGGTACTTCACTACTGACTTACGGTGCTAGAATCAAAAGGATTACAACTTAAAATTCGGTTGAAAAAGTGAGAGGAGAAAGTGAAAGTAGGTTTCCGAGACATCAAGAAGAAGTGAAAGACGGTATTCCCACCATAGTAGACGTATAGATTCCAATAACTATAAAGAGGGTCGTTAGAACTAAGGTCGAACATGAAGAAGGTTGGGTCGTAAAGAGTACTACATGAGACGTATATTCAATTTATTCGTCCCACTGTTATATGTCGGAACGACGACGACGACGATGACGACGATTCAGTGAAGTCAGTACAGGCTAACACACTCTAGGGTATCTGTCGTCGGGTGGTCCGAGAGGGTAGGGACCCTAAGAGGTACGTTGGTTGGTTCCTTCCTTTACCTTACTAAACGGTAAAGGAAGAGGTTACGTACTTTCACTTTTCACTTTCACTTCAGAGAATCAGTACAGGTTGACAAACGTTGGGGTACCTGTCGTCGGATGGTACCCTAAAAGGTCCGTTCTCATGACCTCACCAAACGGTAACGGAAGAGGCTATGTCGGAACTACATGAGAAAAAAAGATAAACCTTGGTCAGACAACAAGGTACAGGTCAAGATTGACAACGAAGGACTGGACGTATGTCCAAAGAGTTCTCCGTCCAGTCCATCAGACCATAAGGGTAGAGGAAGTCTTAAAAGGTGGCAAATAACACTAGGTGTCTCAGTTTCCGAAACCGTATCAGTTATTTCGTCTTTATCTACAAAAAGACCTTGTGAGAACGAAAACACTACTAGGTCTTCTACAACTGTTAAACTAGAGACCAAGGAGACGAAAAAGATTTTGGTCGAACTTGTAGACCTTCAAGTGCCAAGTGCATAACGACTTCGGACGTCAAAGTACGTTTCTACCCGAGTTATTTCCTGTCTTTACCATCCTTGGATTGTCTTCGTCTTCTATAATTCTTCTCCACCTTTCTTATGTGTCTTCTTGACATGTTTTTTCTAGAAGTGTTGGGTCTATTAGTACTACCATACTAGTGAGTGGATCTCGGTCTGTAGGTCCTTACACTTTAGTTGACCCGGAATCCTTCGTAGTGATACTTATTACGATGACCTACACTACCTTAAAGTCAACTCGATAAAGTTTGGGATTTTCTACTACGACACTTTCACAACGTGAGTTATACGGTCGTTTAAACCTTTTGAGTCGTCACCGGTGTCCTGACCTTTTCCAGTCAAAAGCAACGTTAGGGTTTCTTTCTGTTGCGGTTTCTTACGAGTTTGATGGTGTGTTAACGTGAGTAGAGTGTGAACTCGTTTCATTACGAGTTTTGAGAGGTTCGGTCCGAAGTTGTCATACACTTGGTACTTGAAGGACTACAAGTTCGACCAAAATCTTTTCCGTCTCCTTGGTCCCTAGTTTAACGGTTGTAGATGACCTAGTACCTTTTTCGTTCTCTCAAGGTCTTTTTATAGATAAAGACGAAATAACTGATACGGAAACTGACACACCTAGTGGTGTTTGACACCTTTTAACAATTTCTCTACCCTTATGGTCTAGTGGACTGGACGGAGAACTCTTTACGTCCAGTCCTTCGTTGTCAATCTTGACGTGTACCTAGTTATCTAACCAAGGTTTATCCCTTTACTCATGTAGTTTCGACATATAACAGTAAGACGAATAAATTGAATATGTGGCTCATGTAGTACTCTTTACGACCCAACCTGCTTCATGTTCGACCTTAGTCCTAACGACCCTCTTTATAGTTATTGGAGTCTATACGTCTACTATGGTGGGAATGCCGTCTTTCACTTCTTCTTGATGTCTCGGAGGACTACTTTCACTTTCTCCTCTTACTTTTTCAACCGAATTTCGAGTTGTAATCCTTTTGATTCTAGCACCGTAGACCAGGGTAGTGAAGTACCCTTTATCTACCCCTTTGTCGTTGTCTGAAGTAAAACCCCCGAAGTTTTAGTAACGTCTACCACTAACGTCGGTACTTTAATTTTCGGTCAACGAGGAACCTTCTTTTCAAAACTGGTTGGATCTACCGTATAAGTTTTGGTCTCTGTAATGAAACGGTTGTTTCCAGGTAGTTCAGTTCCGATACCAAAAAGGTCATCAGTACATACCTACACTCTCAACCTGAAATTTCTTTCGACTCACGGTTTCTTAACTACGAAAACTTGATACCACACCTCGTCTGAGAACTCGTAGGGAACCTGATGTTCCTCTAGGTTCGTCAGGTGGGATTTCCTTTAATCAGAACCCACAAGTAATCTTCCTGACTACGATTTCGAATTTGAGGTTATCAAACAGGAGGACTGTACTTCTTGACTGAGTAAACTTTTCTGGGACTAAGACCCTTTCTAACTTCCGTCCTCCTCTTCCCCTGTTGGTTCGTACTTTATAAACATACCGCAGTGGTGGAGCTACCTGTACTCAAACTTATTTGAGGTTCTCAACCACTACCTGTTCCTCCGGACCGTACGACGAGAGGTACCCCAGTGTTTCTCGACCTGTGTTGACTCACTGACTTGACTTAACTTCACTTGGTACGAAATGGAGAAACTAGTAGAAGTAGAAGGTATTTTAGGGTTTAGGGTCAGATTACTATTCCTTTTCAGTCCATTTCAAGGTCAACTCTCTGAATGTTTTATGAACCGGTCACCCTCAGGGGACCATCGGATCACCAATCCTAAGGACCGACAGTACGAACCGTGTCCGAGTTAGGTACCAGGTTCTTGTCTCTAGGATACTCGACACACTGTGTTGGTTTTTTTTTTTTTTCGAATCTTTTTTTAAACCGGTCACATTCTTTGACATTATCGGTTCTGTACGACTGATTTACATTACAATATAGGACCCACCTTAGAACATTCTCTTTTTCCTGTAATCTGTTTTTGTTTCCTTTTAGACTTTCTTCTTTCCTAAAACTAATTATTATTACATAGTGATAATCAAGTAATTAAGACAATATACATATTATGATTATACTAGTAACATGCGACAATTATTATCTTTAATATACACGTCATATACCTTGAAAGAGATGATAGAAACGTTAAAAAACGTTTAGAATATGATAAAATTTTAAATGAAATCTTTTAATGTACTTGAAAAACACATAAAAGTCGTTTTACAAATGTGATTATTATAAAGAAACTTTAAAGAAGAGAGACAAAGGAAGTCTCATTTACTATGTCGACAATACATTGTGTTAGGATGGGACATGATAAACCAGGAAATTATTCGAAAGTTAAAACTTTTATTAAACGTAGGTTTCTTGATATAGAAACTTCCATTTTATGGTGGTTGTCTTTTATTCCCCCTTTCGTTGAGTTAAATACTCCTAGAATAGTCGTTTTGTTATTGTTGGTGTTTGATAGTCGAATTATTATTCTTTGTTCGTAGGAATCCTCGGGGTCACCAAACTCCTACTAGAATAGAATATTTTATCTTTAGATACATTATTACGGTTGTATCCGTTTTCTGACGTCGTCCGACCTAAGATGTATCGTGACAATCAATTGGGGTCGTATAAGAAACTAAACGACGGACAGTTTCACAAAGGTTGGATCATATAAGTTTTCGTCTCTGTAATGAAACGGCTGATTCCAGGCAGATCAGTTCCGATACCAAAAAGGTCACCAGTACATACCTACACTCTCAACCTGACACTTCTTTCGACTCGCGGCTTCTTAACTACGAAAACTTGACACGACAACCTCTTCTGAGAACTCAGGGAACCTGACGTTCCTCTAGGTTGGTCAGGTAAGACTTCCTCTAGTCGGGACCCTAAAGAAACTTTCCTTACTACGATTTCGACTTTGAGGTCATGAAACCGGTGGAGTACGCTTCTCAACTGAGTAACCTTTTCTGAGACTACGACCCTCCCTAACTCCCGTCCTCCTCTTCCCCTGCTGGCTCCTACTCTACCGACCTACCGTAGTGCCTGAGCTACCTACACTCAGACTCACTTGAGGTCCTCTACCACTACCTGTTCCTCCGGACCGCACGACGCTAAGTACCTCAGTGTTTCTCAGCCTGTACTGACTCACTTACTTGACTTGACTTGACTTTCACAAAGGATCCTCACACCAAACCGTGTACGGGACGATATGACTCCTGAGTCTTTAGACACAACACCAGGATCAAATGGGTGGTTGTTGAATGCACTGTGACTTCGAAGGACACCGTACTCCCAACTCAACTCGACTAGAGCTTCCAGAGAAGGACAAAACACTAATATCTGAATCCACTGGATCACTGTCATTTCCTCTGTGTTCTCTGGGTCCAAGTCAGGGACCTAGCCCTTCTAGGGGATCTCCTTCCGTGTCGTCGGATGAGGTCATAA
This sequence comes from Capra ibex, assembly GCA_006410555.1. Classification (NCBI taxonomy): domain Eukaryota; kingdom Metazoa; phylum Chordata; class Mammalia; order Artiodactyla; family Bovidae; genus Capra; species Capra ibex. The sequence goes on along the minus strand of SJYO01041852.1, from coordinate 3,791,192 downwards.
GAACGGACTTCTTGGGGTACCTGTCTCCTCGGACCTCCCGATGACAGGTATCCCAGGGTTTCTCAGTCTGTCCTGACTTCGTTGAATCGTGTGTGAGTCTGTATTCTCATTGAATAATGGTGAGTGACTGTGTCGTAGTACCTAAACGAAAAGTCTAATGGACCGGAGTGGACGCCCCCTGACGGGCACTTCCCAATTCAGAACCCTCGACGAGCCGCAATACGTCTCGGAATCCGTGCAGGGATTCGAGGGACAGGGCGGGGGGACTTCTTAAATGATGGGAATTCCGAGGCCCTGCAGAGCCAGAACGTTGTAAAGTATCTTCTATCTAATCGAATAACTATCTTCTATCTAATAGATAAACACTAGACGTGTGTTACCATTCCCAGAACACTAACATAGACCTCTAATTCTTGTTAAAACACTTACAGTCTTCAGTGCATGAAATAGGATATATATGACGTCGTGTTATTTCCTTCCGTAGTCGGTAAAACCAGACTAGGAGAGTTGGNCATAGACCTCTAATTATATGTTAGAACACTTACAGTCTTCAGTGCATGAAGTAGGATATATATGACGTCGTGTTATTTCCTTCCGTAGTCGGTAAAACCAGACTAGGAGAGTTGGGGTAGAAAACAGAGAGAGAATAAAAAGAATCGCCCCTGCGAGGCAAGAGAGGGACACGTCCACGCTGAGAACGAACACGACCGGCGCCGTAGTGGGTTGTGTCTCACCGTACGACTCCCTACTCTCACATCCTACCCACTCTTTTGTTTATCGTTCCTAAAGGAACTACCAGGTCAACAATTCTGACACTAGAGGGTTGAGTCCCCTGTGTCTAAACTAGGGACCAGTCCCTTGATTCTAGGACTTACCATGTTCCGTACCGATTTTTATTTTTTATTTTTAAAAATTTTTCTATTAACCGTTTTATTAACTTTTTTCGAAATTATTGTGTTCAAATTACACCTTTTCTCTTCAGACTGAGGACCATAAACTTCTTCCCAGTACACCCTTTCCCATCGTCTACACAAACCCCTTTAAGGTCTCTTGAATCCTGGTTGTCTATATATCGTCACCAGAGGCACACTTGGTCGCATTGGACTCCCCACCCTCGTAGCCGGTGTCTGTGGGTGTTCTCTCCCCGAGGGACCTCGTGACCACCGCGGGTCCTCCGACTCCTCCGACCAAGGGCGAGTGGACCAACCCAAAAATTCTAACAGAAAGAAGGGAAGGGGTGGAGCAGGGAAAAGGACGGTCACAGGGGTAGAGGTGGTCAAAGACTATGAGTCGGGACGTTGTCAAGGATGATGTTTACGAAACACAGACTGTTCGTAAATCCCCGTCTCTTTATTCTTTTCCACTCCTTTCCGTGACTAAGCCTAGTACATTTTCGGGAAACGGTGCGACTTTAACAGCAATATTGTCTTTCGGAGGCGAGACACACGGAAAGGGGCGGAGTCGTCCGGAAAACAAGGGAGTCGTCGGGGAAGAGAAAGGTCAAGGGGTGGTGTAGGGACACATTGTAGAGGAAAGTATTGTGTTCTGCAACGTAGTATTGCTTCAGTGAGAGTGGTACGAATCTTAAGCAAATATAACCACAAAAATTTACGAATTTTAAGGGCGTCTAAAATTGGGTCGATGGATCCTCTAGATACATTCTCAGAGGGAATTTAAGCGTCCAAAACAACAAAACCTAAAAAAAAAAAAAAAAAAAGGCCGTCCCTTTTCGGACACGACGGTTTGTCGTTGTGACCTTAGCTCCCTTCGAATAAAGAGACGAGTAAACCTTCGGGTGTCCGGGGTTCATGGACCTGGCCAAATGGTAGGCATTTCACTACGTAACCAACTTCCGGTGTCACGTAGTATCTGACCGTAAGGACCTTAGACCGAAAAGGAGGTTCTGACGTCAAGAGAAGGTACCGTAGTCATTTTAACTCTTCTCGTGTCTATATACGAGCCACCCGTCAAAGAAACTCCTCAGGACGGAAAAGTGTAGAAGGGATTGTTGAGTCTTCTGTTCGGGAGCGGCCCCCTCCTGTATTAGACTTTGCAAAGAAACATTAGAGGAGGACGAGTCTGGAGTTCTGGAGTTCTGGAGTTCTGGTCGTAAAACGTCGGATTGTACCTTTTTTGTCACAGTAGTGTCTTGTATTTGTGGTTTCCTATCGGGAAATAAAGATATCTTGTTCGACCTATGGACGAAGTGTCAAATAGTCAAAATGACTAATACTTTTGTTACCTTCCTTGATGGATCGAGACTCAGTGTACTTTAAACTAATAGTAAGAAAGAGGTCTATGTCTATTAGGTAGACATGAGATCACCGTCTACAGACACCAAAAGTCAAGACCGAAGGGGTGAAACTTCACATACTTTACCGTATTAATTGGGTAGACACCCAATAACCTTGAAGGACGTATCCCAACAACTTAATCGCATATACTTCGTACATCTTTTTACGTCCATGTGACTACAAATTGTGGACAAATGACACCAACTATAATAGTAATTATACTAATACTAAGATATATCCGTTATTATTTGTGGATAATTATGACCTAATTAAGGACTGTACCCAAGTACCAAGAAACGTCGTGTCGGAAACTATCTTTCCTCCGTTCGGCCTACATAAGGTATATCACCTGTGCCACTGTTCACTACAAACTTTACGTAAGACAGTAGACACTTTTTGACATCGATTATGACTCGTTCATGAAGGATACTTGATCCTTCAAGATCCAAGGGTTGTTTTAACTCCCCTTCCATGTCTTCAAAGAGAAATAAAAGACGGTGGTGTGTACGTATCGAAGAGGTCAATAGTTGTGGGGTTGGTTTGTCCATGTAAACAATGTTGACTGCTGGGTTGTGACTGTGTAGGCGTTAGTGGATTTTGATATAAACGTAAACCCAAGTGAGAACCACAACGTGTAGGATACTCAAACCTGTTTACATATTACTGTACATATGTAATGTGTCTCATCAAAGTGACAGGATTTTTAGGTAACATACACTGGAGAAAAGTAAAAGTTTTGTTGATACTCAATAATAATAATAATAAGGGTATAAGTTTTCTACTCTTTTTGTTCCGAACCTCTCCAGCTTGTTAAATGATTTCTAACCTTTTCTTTACGTTTTTTCGTTTTACCGACAGACCTCTCCGGAATGTTTATCGACACTTTTCTTCTCTTCACTTTTTGTTTCCTCTTTTCCTTTCTGTATTCGTAGACTTACGTCTCAAGGTTTCTTATCGTTCCTCTCTATTCTTTCGGAAGGAGTCGCTAGTTACGTTTCTTTATCTCCTTTTCTTGTCTTACCCTTTCTGATCTCTAGAGAAGTTCTTTTAATCTCTATGGTTCCCTTGTAAAGTACGTTTCTACCCGAGCTATTTCCTGTCTTTACCATACCTGGATTGTCTTCGTCTTCTATAATTCTCCTCTACCGTTCTTATGTGTCTTCTTGACTTGTTTTTTCTCGAAGTGTTGGGTCTATTAGTACTACCACACTAGTGATTAGATCTCGGTCTGTAGGATCTTACACTTCAGTTCACCCGGAATCTTTCGTAGTGATACTTGTTTCGATCACCTCCACTACCTTAAGGTCAACTCGACAAAGTTTAGGACTTTCTACTACGACACTTTCACAACGTAAGTTATACGGTCGTTTAAACCCTTTGAGTCGTCACCGGTGTCCTGACCTTTTCCAGTCAAAAGTAAGGTTAGGGTATCTTTCCGTTACGGTTTCTTACGAGTTTGATGGTGTGTTAACGTGAGTAGAGTGTCCGATCATTTCATTACGAGTTTTAAGAGATTCGGTCCGAAGTCGTTATACACTTGGCACTTGAAGGTCTACAAGTTCGACCAAAATCTTTTCCGTCTCCTTGGTCTCTAGTTTAATGGTTGTAAGCGACCTAGTAGTTTTTTCGTTCTCTCAAGGTCCTTTTGTACATAAAGACGAAATAACTGATACGGTTTCGGAAACTGACTCACCTAGTGTTATTTGACACCTTTTAAGACTTTCTCTACCCTTATGGTCTGGTGGATTGGACGGAGAACTCTTTGGACATACGTCTAGTCCTTCGTTATCAATCTTGACCTGTACCTTGTTGTCTGACCAAGGTTTATCCTTTTCCTCATACAGTTCCGACATATAATAGTGGAACGAATAAATTGAAGATACGTCTCATGTAGTACTCTTTACGACCCGACCTTCTTCGTGTTCGACCTTAGTTCTAACGGTCCTCTTTATAGTTATTGGAGTCTATACGTCTACTGTGGTGGGATTACCGTCTTTCACTTCTCCTTGAGCTTTCGGAGAACTACTTTCACTTTCACCTCTCACTTTTTCAACCAAATTTCGAGTTGTAAGTCTTCTGCTTCTAGTACCGTAGACCAGGGTAGTGAAGTACCTTTTATCTACCCCTTTGTCACCTTTGTCATAGTCTGAAATAAACCCCCCCGAAGTTTTAGCGACGTCTACCACTAACGTCGGTACTTTAATGTTCTACGAATGAGGAACCTTCCTTTCAATACTGGTTGTTTCTATCGTATAACTTTTCGTTTCTGTAATGAAACGGTTGTTTCCAGGTAGATCACTTCCGATACCAAAAAGGTCACCAGTACATACCTACACTCTCAACCTGACACTTCTTTCGACTCACGGTTTCTTAACTACGCAAACTTGACACCACAACCTCTTCTGAGAACTCTCAGGGAACCTGACGTTCCTCTACGTTGGTCAGGTAAGACTTCCTCTAGTTGGGACCCACAAGAAACCTCCCTTACTACTACTTCGACTTTGAGGTCATGAGACCGGTGGATACGATTCTCAACTGAGTAACCTTTTCTAAGACTACGACCCTCCCTAAACACCGTCCTCCTCTTCCCCTGCTGACTCCTACTCTACCGACCTACCGTAGTGACTGAGCTACCCACACTCAAACTCACTTGAGACCCTCAACCACTCCCTGTCCCTCCGGACCGTACAACGCTAAGTACCACAACGTTTCCAGTCTGTGCTGACTCGTTGACTTGACTTGACTATGTAATTGTTCACCTAGTAAACCGGGGTCTCAGGTACTAGAAAGACAAGGACCAACGGAGGGTTACCTGGCACGTCTCTCTTTTACTTAGTGTCCTCACACTATTATAAGGGAAATCCTCGTTGGTTAACTACTCCGACATTCGGTCACAATGGTCCATCGAAGTCGGGCACCACGATTACTCCAGGGTGCTTGTCAGTATATACGTTTATTACCACCAAGATCCGGAGGAAGGCCGGGACTTACTTCGGAGGACCTATATGAAGACTTTCAACTTCATGTGTTAAGAATATGTGTTAAGAAAAAAATTTTTTGTAAATTACGTTTAATCAGTTTTTAGTTTATTATTACGTATTTTAAAGGGTTCCTCAGGAATCAGACTTGATACGAGACCGGTCGATGCTTTGAGATTCCTACCAGAAGTATATGAGATCGGGTAATAGTCGGTGTCGGGTAAAGAGTTACTCAGTAACTACATTGACCCACAAAAATTCAGTGATTTAATAATTCAACATTTATGATAATACAAGTAAAATACGTACTTCTTGGACGGAAAAACTCAATTGACGGAACAGATTTCAAGATGTCAATTATTCTTCGTCTCATCTTAGCTTCGAGCCTAAACATGAAGGTGTGACACAGAGACTGTTAGTCGAGAATCGGTAAATGACACCTTTTTGAAACACCGTCCGTAACACCATTCCCGACCTCCACCTTTTCACTTCTGTTGTTTCGAGGATAGGAAAACCCCTCTGTCTCGATACTTATTACTATTATTATACATTCTTATCACCATCTTATATATATATTCTATGGAGACCTTGTGTACCTTAAGAGAGTTTCTCACACTGTAAACTCGACCCACAACGTCCCACTCATCCTCAAACGGGTCTTTCCCTTCGTGTGACATTCGTCTTCCGTTCCGAACACGTACCTCACATGCCCCTTTTGCCCGTCCCCCGCTAAAGAACGAAGTACGACGTAAAATTTTCCGTTCTGTAAAAATTTAATACGATAAGTGCTGTGTTATGATTATTTGGAACGTTTTCCTAGGAAATTTGTACAGATGAGTCATTCTGGACTATATACACACATACACATATTGGTTAATTTTCAGTAAATTCTCACCACTTAAAATCCTGATATAGAACGGAAAACACGAATTAGATAGAGTCACCAAAAGGTCACCCCGGAAAAGCTTGGATCTCCGGTAAACTATTATAGACTTTCGTAAAAACTAACAATGTTGAAACATCCCTTCCCCTTGTGATAACCTTAGATCACTTGTCTCCAGTTTCTACGACGATTTGTAAAATGTTACGTGTTCGGTCAGGGGGTGGAGTCTCTTAATAGGGTAATGTTTATAGTCAACACGGTTCCAACCCTTAGAGACGAGTAGACGAACCCTTCGACACTAAGACAGAGTCTGATGGTCGGGTCAGGTCCCGTGCTCGGGGAGACCCTACTTGGGTGTCTGTGACGCGCCAAAGTCTTCTCAGTCGTGACCTCGAGTACTCGGACAAGAACGAAGTGTTGGACCGTCTTTAGGACGAGACAAATAGACCCATCTCTCCCTCGTATCTCTTCGCCCTTCCAGTCCCCAGGACTCTTGGTCATCGTTGTGACTTTTTAGTTCTACCAAATGGATTTAGTAACTACCAAATGGATTATTTGTCTTTATGGTTCGATTCACGATTTCCGGGAAGGAGGAGGACGCTTCTCTGTGTTTTCGGTTGCTAAACAAGGACACAACCAGACGGAAAGGAGACAAATGAATTATTGCCGGTGTCCGCTGCAGTGACTCGTGAACCGGCCACGGGTCGCGAGACGACGGACGAAAGACACTCGAGCTTGACTCGGGAGCAAGCCCCGTCATAATAAAGGTCTCACATGTGACGGAGGACGACCTCTTCATGGGAACGACACTCTTTTTCGTGACTTCGGCCAGGTGTTTCTCCCGGTAATGTGGTGTTCTTTGTCGTCCATCTATAGTCAAAAGTGTCCTGACTCGTTCTCCCTTTTGGGTCAGTAGTCTGGTCACCTCGAGTTACTCGTCAAGGGCTCCTGTAGATGGACAGTCGAACGACGATAAAAGAGTCTTCTGGGAATGGGAGTTCCTCGAACGTCTCTCTCCTCTTTTTTTTATTTTAATATATATATATATATATAGTCGAAGATAAGGTACTTTCAAGTGTAGATCTATGTGAATACTATCTACTCCTGAAGGGACCATCGAGTCGTCATTTCTTAGGTGAACGGTTACGTCCTTTACGTCCAAACTAAGGACCCAGCCCTTCTAAGGGATCTCCTCCTTTATCGTTGGTTGAGATCATAAGAACGGACCCTTTAGGGTACCTCACTCCTCGGACCGTCCGATATCAGGTGCCCCAGAGTTTCACAACCTGTGTTGAATTGTTGATTTGTTGTCGTTTACTATCTGTTTGGCGAATATAAGGAGTCAATAAAGTCTCTTCTTTTCACAATAGGATATTCGTTTCTGTTCTACAAAGTCCCTTGAAACGAAATCGCGTCCGGGTCACGATCCCAAGTTCACCCTACTCAAATTAGCATTCTGATCACGAAAAACTCTCGGAACCAATCCCACTTTCCTCCGACCTCATCTCTTGCTGGGTGTTCCTTTCGTATTACCGGAAAGGGTTTCCGGGGAGACGTCCGATCGAGTCGGGATATCTCGCACTGAAAGTTTCAAAAGTAGGAACTGAGGTCATTCTTTACCCAGAATGGACGAGGGTTGTGTACAGCAATTGGTGATAAATGTGAACGATACCCGAAGGGACCACCAAGTTTCGTATTTTTCAGACGGACGGTACATCCTCTGCACCCAAGTTAGGGACCCAGTCCTTCTAGGGAAGCTCCTCCTTTACCGTGGGGTGAAGTCACCAGAACTGACCTCTTGGGGTACCTGTTTCCTCGGATGGTCCGATGTGGGGTACCCCCGTGTTTCTCAGTCTGTACTGAATCACTGATTATGAAGGCGAAAGTGTGAAAGGTATACACTGTGTGACTATAAAAGACAAGACTAAAGTGAAGTAAAAGAAATTAAGACTAAAACTCGATCGTCCATTCGTATACTTACCAAACAGGTCCTGTCAGGGTTAAATACGGACGACAGGGACACATTAATAATTATTAAGGGAGGAATGAGTGATTTAACCAAAGTATTGGATAGTCGAGTGCAAACCTTTTTAGGACGAATATCTTTTTCTTCGGAGTTCGTCGTCCACTTCCCTGACAAAGTGTCTCTCTTTCTCGACGGAACCCCGTCTCTTACCGGTTTTTTTTGGGTACTTCGTCAAATCGTTCCCCGACGGAAGAGGGTCAAAACTTTGGCTCCAAACGTCGAAAGCCCTCGGGAGGGAGAGCGTCCCAAGTCGGCGACTCTGACGTCGTTCTACAGCGGGGGTTCGCCAAAGAGTACACCGTTTTCCTCATTAACGAACCTGGGTCTCTGAGTGGCTCTGTGATCTCTTTCGAGGACCTCCCTGAACCCCGGATCTCCTACGTCCAACCCCGTTATTAGGTCATTATGTGATTACAAATTTGGGTCTCACACTTCTTTGTTCAATGGTAATTAAAAGTATATGGATTACTTTAAAAGTATATGGTTATGGATTGGTTTCATACGATCTTTATTTGATATCAACGAATTACTTAAAAAATTAAGAATTATTCAATGAGTTTTCGTCCTTTTTTTCAAAGGAAATTTTTTCTTTTCCTCCATGTTTGAAAGGTTATCGACACGACACTTATTGTAAATTTAAACTTTACTTGTCATTTTTATTAATTGCAATAAAGGAAAGGATACCTTTCCTTTGAAGCAATGAAATTTAACGGAACTTATAAGTAAATAAATTGATGAAGGAAGGTAAAGGGACAGAATTTTATATAAACTACAAGTACTTTAGTATGACTTACATTATACTGTGTCACTAAGTCCTCCTTTATAAACTAGGTATAAGAGGAGTTTGTAACATAAGAATATTTTTTTTTCAGTAGAAGTGATGTCAAAAAAATTTCACACAAGTGTAAAGACGAACTTCAATGATTATTCTTTTATTCAGTTGGAAAAACAGAAGACTTTTATAAAAAAAATTTTAAGGATAACGACGAAGGGAGACAAGTTTTCAGAATAAATTCTTTTCTCTTTTCGTAAGAGTTTCAGTCGACCATCGTTTACTTTAAAGGTCCAACAAAAATAAACCATAACGGTGAAGACTTGTACTGACATGGTCACGGGGTTACCTATAAGTGTGCAAGAAGAGTACATGACGCGATCCGACGTCCGAGTTCTGCTGTCTGTCGAAGACCGAAAAAAATCGAAAGGTCCGTTCTCAGGTTTTTGTTGAACAATTTTATCCACGAAAGTCTTTTTATCTTTACTTTATTGAAATCAGGACTAGTTTACGAAACTTTGTAGAACATATGGGAACTAAGTCAGGAGATCTGATAGTCCGAACAGAACCTTTACTACTCGACCTGAAAATAACGGTTGTGAGGTTTCCCTACGTTCGTACGTACGTGCAAGCCATTGGGAAGTGTATTCGGATCTACGACCGACTGCACCCAGTCCAAGTTTGTCGAGTCCTCGGTCGGGACCATTTTGTAGGAACTCTGGCACACGGACCGCGGGAGTAAGAGGACACGGAGGACGACTCCGTGCAAGAGGCGAACCGAAGACCCTATCGACAGACCGGACCTAAGGAGGGTGGTGAGGCTGATGAGGGCGAGAGAGAGAACGACCTCGACGGAGTAGAGGGGTGTGAGTCTGGCACTTCACGTGATCCAGGTCGGAAACCGAACCCAGATAAAACAAAAGGGATGAGTGTGAGTGAGGATTCGTCAGAGTGAGTAAGAGTGGTGTGAATCATTCGGTAGAGTAAGTAAGAATACCGAATTTTCCGGTAGAGATACCATCTCTAAGGATTTACGTATTGAGACTTGGGAAGGTACTAAAGGTCCAAATCTATAGACCCACGACCAGCCTACAGGTTGTCCGTAGCGTTCGAATTACACACGTGTTGACTCAAGGGCAATAACGGGAGTGGAGAGGTCGACGAGGAACGTGACAAACGAGGTAGAGTCACTTACCGTTGGGGTAACGGTCCACAACCGTTACGGTTGAACGGTTCCACAGTCCGGTTCTTGTGACTTCGGACCAAGAAGTTTGGTAAAGTCTCGAGGGACACTCCGTCCGACTCAGGAGGGAGGTCTGACACACTATCGGGTTGAAAGGAGAGACGGGTCAGTACGAAAGAAGGGAAGGGAAGATGTCCTCTGATAACTGAGGTTCTCAATCGGAATTTGACGGACGCAGGATTCGTCAAAGGTAGAGTCTAAGAAGAAGGTCCCCTTGGGTTAGATGGTCTGGAACTTTGGGTCCTTAGAACTGACGACGTATTATGGAGTATTAACATGGATCTTTTGGTCAAATCAACTGTTCCATGATATCCAGATATGTTACGGGAGTGAATACCTACAAGAAATTTTATGTTTCTCCTCTTCCTTTTTATGGTGTTATAATCTGGGATATACAGGAATAAATAGTTTTTCATTTTAAATTCTTTCCTAAAACGACTTTTATTAGTTCCTGATATCAGAGGTCGACGTAAAGGGAACGTACTGATTATATAAGTTCTATATCATCTATGTGATATAGTTTTTGGTAGATGGTAACGAGTACCTATCCATTTTAACGGACTATTCTAAAGTGACCACACAGTGTATCGGTAACGATCCAATACAACGACACTATTTGTTGGAGTAGAGTCGCCGATTTTTTAGCCTAAACAAAGAGTGCGTATCCCAGACAAAGTGTACTAGAAGAGTGAGGTCCTAGGACTAATTTCCTCTGTGGGAATTACACCCGTAGAAAAAGAGTACCATCTCCCTTTCTTGTCACCTTTTGGTGTCCCCCTGAGAATCGTCGTAGAAGAACTTACTACGAACACAATGAGGTCGAGTGTCGACAAACCGATTACACTCAATATACCGATTCGGACTGGTGATTTTAGGAAGGTGTCCTTCCCTCAAACGTCCTTATTTAGGTGATTACTCCCCGTCCGTTACAAAACTTCTTTACTATGTTAGATGGTGTTGACCATTGTACTCACAGATCCTAGACTGTAGAAAGTATTTATAAGCGGAGGGAATCATTAAGGTATGGTTTTAGTGTACTTTCAAGGACACAGTTAGTTTAGTTGTTTTATAAGACGTCGTGAGAAGACATCAGTAAATACTTAAGGTTGTAGAGTTGAAATAATTTCCTATTACCCCCACCCCATTTACTTCCGTCATTTTTTCTCAATATTTATTTTGTCACTTTGTCTTTGTGTGAAGATCTAAGTGGGTTTACACCAATATCAGTAGTCACCGTAAAGATGAGACTCAAACCGTTTTTAGGTCCTTCCGACAGACTTCTATTTTTGACCCGGAGAATCACTCTGGTACACTTGAGTACAAAAGGGATCGACGAAATGGTAGTAGTAGTAATATCTATAGTATTTGTCATATTAAAATAATCAGTGAAGTACGAAAAGAGAAAGAGGGTAAACACTACTAGAATACGCATAAATATCCTTAGTAAAATTTAAACAGGACCTTTTCTACATTCCGATGATGATATATATATATATAATAAATCAATAAAAATTTGTTCTAGACTGTTACACTTGTCACGATTTTACTCTCTCACCTTCTTACTTCTGTTTGGGTTCAAATAAGTCTACCCAAATTAAGTCTCTCCTCAAACCCTCAATAGAACTCAATTCCAATGGAGTTCTTACCTGGCCTCTTCCGTTACCGTAGGGTGAGACCATGAGAACGGACCTTTTAGGGTACCTGTCTCCTCGGACCACCCGACGTCAGGTACCCCAGCGCTTCTCAGTCCGTACTGATTCACTGAAGTGAAAGTGAAAAGTGAAAGTACGTGACCTTTTCCTTTACCGTTGGGTGAGGTCACAAGAACGGAACTCTTAGGGTCCCTGCCCCCTCGGACCACCCGACGGCAGATACCCCAGCGTGTCTCCACCTGTGTTGACTTCGCTGAATCGTCGTCGTCGTCGTCCCTACCTACTTTCCCGTGACCACTTCTGGTCTTTCTTTCGGAACAAAAAAGTTCTGAGGTAAATAAGTTTTTTATTAGTTTTATAATCAGTTTTGTTTCCGGTTCTACGTTTTACTTTCTACTAGATTCGTCGTTTCTCCCCAGTTTGTGCCTCTTCTATTCGTGTTTCTGTAGGACTACCTCCGTGTCTGACTTCTCGAGAGGAATGACTTCCTGTGACGTGTAGACCAGGGAAGGACGGAAAGTCTTCAATTTTGAGAAACTGGTCTTCAATGTATATAGTGCAAAGGGTCGGTACAATGAGTTACGATAAACACTTTAACTTTTGTGAATATATATGATTCCTTATCTTTCGGTTTGGGTATGTTGAACACTTCATTTTGAACCCTGAGAAGTTTCTGTCGCGGAAAAAGGTTTCCCAGTGGGATCCGATCAGACATCAAGAACCCTACGTACAAATGAGAGAGGAGACGACGACCCTCGTTCGACCACTTCGTAGCCGGGTCCTTTATTATTAGGGACACAAGTACCCTTGGTAGTCTTGATCATTGTTCTTGACATTTAACTTACAAACACGAATTCCCGTCTACACAATACCTCCACATATAAGATCTTTTAGAAGTTTTGTCACGTCATAAAGACTATATAAGGTGAGAGACCATAATAACTTTATCGATTTTATACGAAAATAATTTTTCCAAACCAAAACTAAAACTATTCGTAAAAGTGGGTAACTTTAGTATTCGTTTGACAAATCCTACCAAGTGGAGTGTTAGTGTCACTCAGATAAAAGACCTCTCAAGAAATGTTAAAGTTATGAGGGTGGACCCTGGTCTTTCTCAATTCCAATCAGTCCCACCGTTACACAAGGGATTTTGTGTAAACCCCCACAGTTCACGAGACCAGTGTTACCCCCTGGGACCCGGGTTCCCATTCCCGTTTGACCCCCACGGGGTACAATACCCATGTTTTACAATGTTCCTTTCCTCCATGCCCCTGTGTTGTGTCCGTACTCTTATCGTGGGAGGAACCCCACTACAGTCTTGGCTCAGTGACGTCTTGTCTCGGACTTTGTACCATTCATGAATTATAATTATCTACGAAAATAACAGTAATCAAATTCTTCTATACACTACCTACGGGTACCTTTATTTTCTGCTAGGGTTTGAGGCGAAAATTTCCCTTGACGTCAAAAGTTCCCGTCCAGCCTATTCATTCTACTTTATTTTTTCCGTCTGAGGGAGAGGGTCGTGTCTTCTCTTTATTCTCTTTTATTCTCTCACTCTGATACTTAAATTACTTTAAATTACTTACACCTCTCTTCGAGAGTAGTCTCCGTCCGGACTCGAATGTAGAACAATATGTAGTATTTGAGGGTGTCCTCTTTCCTGGGTCAATTCTAATATGCATACCATTTCCGAAGATAATATTAAGTCTCTAAGAAATGTACCTTATTTGGAGGTCCATATTACTTACACTCTTGTCAAGTCAGGAACAAGGGGAATAGGAGGTAGTGTGTTGGGTATGAGACTCGTAGAGGTCGCGGAACGACCCGTCCTTGGTGTGTTCGTATTAGTTACACACTGGGAAGTCTGAGAGAATCTGTACTTTCTCGAGTGTGATGTTCATAAGTCTCAAGTTGAAACGTAGAGAGAGGAGGGACTGGTGAGTCTAGGAGTAATCGACACACGGGTGTATAAAGACCGAGAGCTAATATAGACTCAATCCTGTTTCTCGGACAAGAACTAGTTTAGGAAAATCCTGATTGAAGATTACCGAGTGGACCCGAATATCTGGTAACAGTCTTGACAGGCTGTACAGGGAGACACGTTAAAAATTCAAGATCCGTCCTTCGACTTCCTGTAGTCCATATTCTACACAAACAGAAAGGAAGGTCCTTTTCCGACACTGAAACGTTCTATTTCCTCGTACACTCTTCACTGGTCAGTCGAAAGAAATACCCATCCCCACTCAAGTCTACAGACCCTGTCACCAGAGGACGTCTCCGGTCTCGTAAAAATGTACCCGACCTTCTTTATGTAAACTATCTTCTCACGGTTGGTCTTTAAGGACTTTAAAAGTCCTTTCCTTTTTACGGGTCTATTTGGTATAAGTATGTCTCTTACAGTCCATCCTGTACTCTTGTTATTGTAGTCTCTTCTAACTATTCAAGACCGTCTTTTATTCCTTGACTTACACTTGTTACGATAATAGAGTGTACACATATATTTAATTGTTTCATATCCAATACTTAATTCAATTGAACTTTAAAATTGGTTTCCTTTACGACACAATCTTTTTCTTCTACACCACTTTTCCCTCCTTGTCGATCTTAGTCATTACCTTCTCATATAGAACAGATTATCTTTATGATCGATTGTAAATACCTCGTGAATGTTTTTTCTCGAAGTACTGGGTATATTAGTACTACCACACTAGTGAGTGGATCTCGGTCTGTAGGACCTTACACTTCAGTTCACCTGGAATCTTTCGTAGTGATGTTTGTTTCGATCGCCTCTACTATCTTAAGGTCACCTCGATAAAGTTTAGGACTTTCTACTTCGACACTTTCACAACGTAAGTTATACGGTCGTTTAAACCTTTTGAGTCGTCACCGGTGTCCTGACCTTTTCCAGTGAAAAGTAAGGTCAGGGTTTCTTTCCGTTACGGTTTCTTACGAGTTTGATGGTGTGTTAACGTGAGTAGAGTGTACGATCATCTCATTACGAGTTTTAAGAGATTCGGTCCGAAGTCGTTATACACTTGGCACTTGAAGGACTACAAGTTCGACCAAAATCTTTTCTGTCTCCTTGGTCTCTAGTTTAACGGTTGTAGGTGACCTAGTGGTTTTTTCGTTCTCTCAAGGTCTTTTTGTAGATAAAGACGAAATAACTGATACGGTTTCGGAAACTGACACACCTAGTGTTATTTGACACCTTTTAAGACTTTCTCTACCCTTATGGTCTGGTGGACTGGACGGAGAACTCTTTGGATATACGTCCAGTCCTTCGTTATTAATCTTGACCTGTACCTTGTTGTCTGACCAAGGTTTATCCATTTCCTCATACAGTTCCGACATATAACAGTGGGTCGAATAAATTGAAGATACGTCTCATGTAGTACTCTTTGTGACCCGACCTTCTTCGTGTTCGACCTTAGTTCTAACGACCCTCTTTATAGTTAGTGGAGTCTATACGTCTACTGTGGTGGAATTACCGTCTTTCACTTCTCCTTGAGTTTTCGAAGAACTACTTTCACTTTCACCTCTCACTTTTTCAACCGAATTTGAGTTGTAAGTCTTTTACTTCTAGTACTGTAGCCCAGGGTACTGAAGTACCCTTTATCTACCCCTTTGTCACCTTTGTCATAGTCTGAAATAAAAACCCCCGAGGTTTTAGTGACGTCTACCACTGACGTCGGTACTTTAATTTTCTACGAATGAGGAACCTTCTTTTCAATACTGGTTGGATCTACCGTATTAGTTTTCGTCTCTGTAATGAAACGGCTGATTCCAGGTAGATCAGTTCCGATACTAAAAAAGTCACCAGTACATACCTACACTCTCAACCTGACCCTTCTTTCGACTCGCGGTTTCTTAACTACGCAAACTTGACACCACAACCTCTTCTGAGAACTCTCAGGGAACCTGACGTTCCTCCAGGTTGGTCAGGTAAGATTTCCTCTAGTCAGGACCGACAAGAAACCTTCCTTACTGCGACTTCGACTTCGAGGTCCTGAAACCGGTGGAGTACGCTTCTCAACTGAGTAACCTTTTCTGAGACTACGACCCTCCCTAACCGCCGTCCTCTTCTTCCCCTGCTGTCTCCTACTCTANGGTCAGGTAAGATTTCCTCTAGTCAGGACCCACAAGAAACCTTCCTTACTGCGACTTCGACTTCGAGGTCCTGAAACCGGTGGAGTACGCTTCTCAACTGAGTAACCTTTTCTGAGACTACGACCCTCCCTAACCGCCGTCCTCTTCTTCCCCTGCTGTCTCCTACTCTACCGACCTACCGCAGTGACTAAACTACCTGCACTCAAATTCACTTGAGGTCCTCAGCCACTACCTGTCCCTCCGAACCGTACGACGTTAAGTACCCTAGCGTCTCAGCCTGTGCTGACTCGCTACCTTGACTTGACTTGATGTACAGTGTATACTAGAACAGTATATATAAATTCCATAAAATGTCCATAATAACAATGGTTTCACGTTCACGTACATGGGTTACAGGTCACTCTGGTTTGTTATGGTTTTGCAACCTCAGACCTTGTCTCTTTCCAAATGATGTCCCGGTACGTTCCTCTGCCCACCGGGTACGAGATTTGAGGACGTGAAGTCTTTCGAAAGTCGTTTCAGGAAAAGATCCTTTCCACTCCCTCCCCACACCAATAAACACCTTTGAAGAACAGTCTAAGAAACAAGGTCTCCAGTTCGGCACCTGTCGATTGGTTTAAGGATATTTATAGGTGGTTTGTTTGCCATAAGAGATAAGACTGTTCTTTCTCGGTCCAGGGTTCCGTGTTGACAGGGGAAGACTCCGGGTCCAGGACCGATTCTCCTCCGTCCAGAGTCGACCACCGAGGGTGTCCCGGTCCGGGGCTCTGGGACGGGTCGCCAGTAACGACTCCGTCGGTTCATGGGTCCGGGGTCGACTTGACGTCCGAGGAGTCCGGTGGGTCTACCGTCTCTATCCAGGACGTGCGACGTCGGGTCCGTCTGCCGGCGACGGTAGTCCCGTGTCTCCGACCCTACCCGTCTCCAGGTGACGGCGGACTTCCGTCCGGACCCGGGCTGACCACCCGTCGCAACCGTTCCCGAGACCTCGGGGCGTCGTATGTCGGGGCCGGACAAGGGGTTCGGACTCCGTCTCTCTCGACCTCCGGACCCCCTCATCCGGTCCTAGGTAGTGAAGAGAGAGAAATGGACTGTTGGTAGTGAGACGACTGGTAACCGACTTACTGGGTGAATGTAAGCGAGTGACTGTCAACCAATAAACCCCCTCTCCGAGTGACACCGTGACTGACTACTGACTCGTCCCAGTAATTGTCAGAGTACGTACCTGTCAGTCAGGAACCCCCCGTCCGTCGGGGCTGGTCACCGACTCTCCTGGTGATTGCCCGGGAGCCATTGACAACGGACCATTCCCCTACGCCCCCTTGTCGGTCGTCGTTACCGTCGCACGATTCCCGAGGTGAGACGGGACACGATAATGTAATAATAGACATAAAACGTCTACCATGTGACTCCGTATCTGACCACTAGGTTGCTCCTAAATTTACGTTGGCAGACCTTAGTCACAGATTCAAAAATTCGTGAAAAAGAGATTCTAATCTCGCTGGTTACACCCGACTCTCTTTAGGTATTTGATTGTCTCACCTTAGTGACTCTACTAGAGTCAACCTTCATTTTGCTCTCTCTCTCTTCACTTTAAGAATATTCTAACCGTAGGACCGGTCTGTGGGATATATTATTACGTCAATTGAGTCTCCCTGTTGACCGTGTCTCTGCTTACATCATCTTACTAACCGTTCAAACCGACACCCCTTTCGACAACAGGTTTACGGGAGGGAAGGAGACGAACTCAAGACTCTTTGGTTCCGACCGTCTCCGCCAAAGTGTGGTTTTGACGTTCCCTACGTCTCCTCAGTGTCCTTGTCCCATCTTTGACTCAAACCTCCGTCCGTTTACCAGGACAAAAGTTTTTCGTCCGTCTCACCCACCCCCACTTCTCAGACGTTTAATACTTCCTTCCGAATTACAGTTGGGTGTAGTTTTAAGGTATAAATTTTTATATCAAACATACTCAATCTTTACTTCGGTAGACTTTCGATGACTTAGTATGAATAAAACGTCCCACTTCTATTATAAGGGGGTTGGATCTACATCCAGTTACCAAAGGTCAAGAAAGTTGAAGTCGGAAAAGACCGACCTTAGATGACACGGGTGGTCCACTCTGTCATGTGGTCGGTAGAGTCTCCGACCCACACGACCGTTACCCTTAGACCTTAGTCAGGAAGACAGTGGTTGACCCATAGGTCACTCGGACTTCAAGACGAACTGACGGATTAAGATGAGTAGTATCTTATTCGGATCTAGGATATTGTTCCGAAGTTCGGGGCAACGAAACGAAAACGGAAGGAGAGATTAAGATCTCACAGGACCTCCGAATGGGAAACGAGAGTGGGTGACCAAGTCGAAGGAAATCAAAGTCGGAGACTAGGTAACATTTACCCTGACTACCGGTCTGCGTGTCACAATAGATAAAATGTAAATGCACAAAGAGATATTGTCTGTCCTTTACCACCTTGACGAGGCGTACACGTTAAAGCCACAATCATCTATGATGGTTCGACGGGAGGTTACATAGGCGAGTCTAAGTGTGCGGACAGTCTCACATACTCTCCTGAACTAGTGGGTGTGGGTACGGTTGTCGTGGTGGAAAATTCACCTTATAATAGTTTAACTTCCGGAAGGTCTCTTGTCGTTTGTCTTACCATCTCACACCGTATAAGGGGTTTTTTGAAGTCTACAAATTGGATCTTCTCTCTTTAAAATTTCTCGAGAGTACACTTTCTTGAGTTTAATAAGAAGTAGTGGAGATTACTCCCATTTCAAGACGAAGGGGTGTGTGTAGATGTTTCGTTTATTCAGGTGAGTGTGGACCAAGATTTAAGGTACCACACTGAAAAGGATTTCTACGATTACTGAGTTTAGTAAATAAATTTATGACATAAAATAAATTTATTACTGAAATATTACTGGTACCAGAAACATATTACTGGTATCTCGTTTTATATTTGCCTTATTGGATAGAAAAAACCATAGTACAAACAATTCCTCGACTGAGGTAGAACATTGTTACATTATTGTAGAGTAAAAAATAAATGTGGGACTATAATTCTACTGTACAGGATCTATTTTCAGTAGGTTAATTGGACACTTTTAAACAAGTTACAAGTCAAGTCAAGACAAGTCAACGAGTCAGCACAGTCTGAGAAACGCTGGGGTACTTAGCGTCTTACAGTCCGAAGGGACAGGTAGTGGTTGAAGACCTCAAGTGAGTCTGAGTGCAGGTAGCTCAGTCACTACGGTAGGTCGGTAGATTAGGAGACAGTAGGGGAGGACGGGAGTTGGGGAGGGTCGTAGTCTCAGAAAAGGTTACTCAGTTGAGAAGCGTACTCCACCGGTTTCATGACCTCAAAGTCGAAATCGTAGTAAGGAAGGTTTCTTTAGGGTCCCGACTAGAGGAAGTCTTACCTGACCAACCTAGAGGAACGTCAGGTTCCCTGAGAGTTGTCAGAAGAGGTTGTGGTGTCAAGTTTTCGTAATTAAGAAACCGCGAGTCGGAAGAAGTGTCAGGTCAGAGTGTCGGTATGTACTGACGACCTTTTTGGTATCGGAACTGATCTACCTGGAATCAACCGTTTCATCATAGAGACGAAAACTTATACGGTAAATCCAACCAGTATTGAAAAGAAGGTTCCTCATTCGCAGAAAATTAAAGTACCGACGTCAGTGGTAGACGTCACTAAAACCTCGGGGGGTTTTATTTCAGACTGTGACAAAGGTGACAAAGGGGTAGATAAAGGGTACTTCAGTACCCTGGGCTACGGTACTAGAAGTAAAAGACTTACAACTCGAAATTTGGTTCAAAAAGTGAGAGGTGAAAGTGAAAGTAGTTCTCCGAAAAATCGAGGAGGAGTGAAAGACGGTATTCCCACCACAGTAGACGTATAGACTCCAATAACTATAAAGAGGGTCGTTAGAACTAAGGTCGAACACAAAGAAGGTCAGGTCGTAAAGAGTACTACATGAGTCGCACCTTCAATTTATTCGTCCCACTGTTATATGTCGGAACTGTATGAGGAAAAGGATAAACCTTGGTCAGACAACAAGGTACAGGTCAAGATTGATAACGAAGGACTAGACGTATGTCTAAAGAGTTCTCCGTCCAGCCCACTAGACCATAAGGGTAGAGAGAGTCTTAAAAGGTGTCAAATAACACTAGGTGTGTCAGTTTCCGAAACCGTATCAGTT
>SJYO01041852.1:3568693-3770513 GCA_006410555.1 Capra ibex | reverse complement strand
CGGTAGGTCCAACCAGTATTGAAAAGAAGGTTCCTCATTCGCAGAAAATTAAAGTACCGACGTCAGTGGTAGACGTCACTAAAACCTCGGGGGGGGTTTTATTTCAGACTGTGACAAAGGTGACAAAGGGGTAGATAAAGGGTACTTCAGTACCCTGGGCTACGGTACTAGAAGCAAAAGACTTACAACTCGAAATTCGGTTCAAAAAGTGAGAGGTGAAAGTGAAAGTAGTTCTCCGAAAAATCGAGGAGGAGTGAAAGACGGTATTCCCACCACAGTAGACGTATAGACTCCAATAACTATAAAGAGGGTCGTTAGAACTAAGGTCGAACACAAAGAAGGTCAGGTCGTAAAGAGTACTACATGAGTCGCACCTTCAATTTATTCGTCCCACTGTTATATGTCGGAACTGTATGAGGAAAAGGATAAACCTTGGTCAGACAACAAGGTACAGGTCAAGATTGATAACGAAGGACTAGACGTATGTCTAAAGAGTTCTCCGTCCAGCCCACTAGACCATAAGGGTAGAGAGAGTCTTAAAAGGTGTCAAATAACACTAGGTGTGTCAGTTTCCGAAACCGTATCAGTTATTTCGTCTTTATCTACAAAAAGACCTTGAGAGAACGAAAAAGTCACTAGGTCACCTACAACCGTTAAACTAGAGACCAAGGAGACTAAAAAGATTTTGGTCGAACTTGTAGTCCTTCAAGTGCCAAGTGTATAACGACTTCGGACCGAATCTCTTAAAACTCGTAATGAAATGATCGTACACTCTACTCACGTTAACACACCATCAAACTCGTAAGAAACCGTAACGGAAAGAAACCCTAACCTTACTTTTCACTGGAAAAGGTCAGGACACCGGTGACGACTCAAAAGGTTTAAACGACCGTATAACTCACGTCGTGAAAGTGTCGTAATAGAAAGTCCTAAACTTTGTCGAGTTGACCTTAAGGTAGTGGAGGTGATCGAAACAAGTATCACTACGAAAGATTCCGGGTGAACTGAAGGGTAAGGTTCTACAGACCGAGATCTACTCACTAGTGTGGTAGCACTAATAGGCCCAGTACTTCTAGAAAAAACATGTCAGGAAGACACATAAGAACGGTGGAGAAGAATTATAGAAAACGAAGACAATCCAGGTCTGGTATTATAGAAAACGAAGACAATCCAGGTCTGTTAAAGACAGGACATAGTTCGGGTAGAAACGTACTTTACAAGGGAACCATAGAGATTAAAAGAACTTCTCTAGAGATCAGAAAGGGTAAGACAACAAAAGGAGATAAAGAAACGTAACTAGTGACTTCTTCCGAAAGAATAGAGAAAACGATAAGAAGTCTTAAGACGTAAGTCTACGAATATAGAAAGGAAAAGAGGAAACGAAAAGCGAAGAGAAGAAAAGTGTCGATAAACATTCCGGAGGGATCTGTGGGTAAAGCGAAAAAACGTAAAGAAAAGGTACCCCTACTAGAACTAGGGACACAGGACATGTTACAGTGTTTGGAGGCAGGTATCAAGTAGTCCTCCAGATAGTCTAGATCCGGGAATTTAGATAAAGAGTGAAGGTGACATATCAGTATTCCCTAAACTAAATCCAGTATGGACTTACCAGATCACCAAAAGGGATGAAAGAAGTTAAATTCAGACTTAAACCATTCTTCCTCAAGTACTAGACTCGGTGTCAGTCGAGGACCAGAACAAAAACAACTGACATATCTCGAAAAGGTAGAAACCGACGTTCCTTATATTAGTCAGACTAAAGTCACAACTAGTAGACCACTACAGGTACACATCTCAGAAGAGAACACAACAACCTTCTCCCACAAACGATACTGGTCACGTAAAAGAACCGTTTTGAGATAATCAGAAACGGGACGAAGTAAGGCGTAAGGTTCCGGTTTAAACGGACAATGAGGTCCACAAAGAACTGAAGGATGAAAACGTAAGGTCAGGGGATCTTACTTTTACTGTAGAAAAAACCCTCAAGCAAGATTTTCCAGAACATCCAGAAGTATCTTGGGAAGTTGAAGTCGAAGAAGTCGTAATGACCAACCCTGTATCTGAACCTAATGACACTATAACGTACCAAACGGAACCTTTACTTGTCTCTAGTAAGACAGTAAAAACTCTAACGTAGGTTCATGACGTAAAGCCTGAGAAAACAACTGGTACTACCGATGAGGTAAAGAAGACTCCCTAAGGACGGGCGTCATCATCTATATTACCAGTAGACTCAATTTAAGTGGGTAAGGTCAGGTAAAATAAAGCGACTAAGGATCTTACAGCTGCAAATGAGAACGGTAGAGAACAAACTGGTGAAGGTTAAACGGAACTAAGTACCTCGACTGTAAAGTCCAAGGATACGTTATAACGAGAAATGTCGTAGCCTGGAACGAAGATAGTGGTCAGTGTAGGTGTCGACCCATAACAGAAACGAAACTGAGGTAGAGAAATAAGAAAGACCTAAATAAAGAGGTGACTGTAGATCATCGTATGACCCGTGGATGACTGGACCCCTCAAGGAGAAAGTCATAGGATAGTAAAACGGAAAAGTATGACAAGTACCATAAGAGTTCCTTTCTTATGACTTCACCGAACGGTAAGGGAAGAGGTCACCTGGTGTAAGACAGTCAGGAGAGGTGGTACTGGACGGGCAGAACCCAACGGGGGGTCCGTACCGAATCAAAGCAACTCAATCTTTTCTGACACCAGGAACACACTAATCTAACTGATCAAAGGACACTCATACCAAAGTCACACAGACGGGAGACTACGGGAGAACGTTGTAGATGGTAGAATGAGCCCAAAAAGAATGGAACCCACACCCCATAGAGAAGCACCGACGAGGTCGTTTCGCGTCGGTGACGAGGAATGGCACCTACTCCTCATCGAGGTATTTGATGTTTTCAAACGAAAGTTAGATAATCTAACCTTTTCTATATTTTCTGACTGTCTTCGAAAAACGTTTCCACATTCCTTTACTTGAGAAAGCACATGATGACTCATCTTATATTCACCTATATTGGGAAGCCTTTTATTCAGTAATTTATATACTTTTAATGTTTTACACGTTTACGGACTGAGTTGTTAATATAAAGATCCTTAAGTAGGAGTCTTTTATTAATACCTATACGTTTTACTGGAAATTGTACCTGTAGGTTTCAGTGAGTAAGTATAATTACTTATTAACTTGTGTTAGATTTCGATGTAGACACGTTCTGAACAATACGTTTAATACATAATCCATATTACCCCAGGCAGCCTGACGTTCCTCTAGTTTGGTCAGTTAGGATTTCTTTTAGTCAGGACTGAGAAGTAACCTTCCTGACTACGACTTCGACTTTGAGGTTATGAAACCGGCGGACTAAGCTTCTTGGCTGAGTGACCTTCTCTGGGACTACGACCCTTTCTAACTGTCTCCTACTCTACAAACCTACCGTAGTCGTTCAGCTACCGGTACTCAAACACGTCCGAGGTCCTTAACCACTATCTGTTCCTTCGGACCACAAGACGTCACGTACCCCAGCGTTTCTGAGCCTGTGCTGAGAATTATTACCTTATGTACACCGGTAATTTTACAACTTCATCTAGATACACGCCCTAATAAAGGGCAAACTGGGTGGTCTAGAAGTAGGAACAGAGACTCAAGACCGACCTAAACCAGGAACCCTCCTTGACCATCTTTTACTTGTCGGCCCGTCTAACACGTTAGACTCGTAAGGTAAGGATAAAGGAGGAACGACTCAGTGGGACCCACCACCACCAGGAGAAGATTTCGGGGACCGGAGACAGTTCTCTGGAAGAAGACGGTGATGGGAGGACCCAGGATCATTGGTGTGAAGAATGGGAAATCTGGATGCCACCATTATCGAGGTCAAGTGGTGACAGTGATACGAACCCATCCCCCGCAGTGGTCGGAAACAACAAAGGGAGCTGGGATGGGATATTCTGTCCAAATCGAAGACGGTAGATGATAACTGTCAAGTTTCTGTTGTCTCATTTTTATACGTCTCTTAAAGTAGAATTGATCAGGTTTTAACATATAGTTTTGTATACAACGACGAATACCCTACGTTGTTTTAAATCTACGTAAGTCTCAAATTTTACGTGTTTTTAAACGTCGAAAAATATGATTGATAACATGGAACAAAATCTCACGGTGAATTTTTCCTTTCATAGTTCGACTCTCAACTTCTTCCTTTTCATTACAATGTTTTGAGAATATTAGTTTACCCTTGTACAGGACCGTACAGTGCAACATTATTCCTGGGTGGCTGTTCGTACCTAAATTTATTTCGTCATTCTTGGGGTAACTCCCCCCTTTCCGGTCCGTAGATTTGTCACTGTACTAATGGAGGAGGTTATATACAAATTTTATTTTTATATATTCCACACGATTCAACGAAGTCAATACAGATTGAGACACGCTGGGATACCCGACATCTATAAGTCCGAGGAGACAGGTACCCCAATAGGTTCTTTCTTATGAACTCACCCAACGTTCCGGGAGGAGGTCCCCTAGAAGGGCTGGGTCCCTAGGTTGGGTACACAGAAGGTAGAGGATGTAACCGTCCTCTCAAGAAATGGTGATCGTAGTGGAACCTTCGGGTTGTATATTCCACTAGTATGAATTAAAATTTTGAAGTCCTTCTAAAAATTTACTCTTATGGAAAAAAGAGTTATAGTTCTGTAAAGAATAAATCTAACATTGACCCTACCCTTGTTAAAGATTCGTCGTAACCTAAAATAAAAGTTTCCGTCATACCTAAAGGAAATCGTTGTTCCGTCTTCAATGGGAGATTTAGACAAAATATTTTACGTCTGGTTCCGGGTCTTCATCCAGGACTTTAGTTAAATCACTAACCTCACCCTCTCCCGTTCGTCATCAAACAAACAAAAAAAAACTACTGTATTTTATCTGATCTTAATATAATTTATTTTTATAACTTTATATAAAGTATATTCATATGATCTATTACTTTATACAAATTAAATAAAAGTACATGTACAGACACATAACCTATTGTTCTGTTTTACGTTAAAAAATGACACTTAGAACCAGTTTTGACAAACTTTCATAGATAAAACCAGATTCTATTGGAGACTGTTATTAAAATGACGAAAGTTAGTTCGGACATATCAGTCCAATTATTTTCGTCGTCTGTCTTCCTTTCCACTTCTAGTTTCGTCTTGTTTAAATATCGTTCACACAATCTTATCTTGTAAAATCACAATAATAGGATTTTTCTTAGAAGTGTACCTATTTTCGGTACAATAAACTAACGGTGCTGATATGGAAAACTTCGTCTCACTTCGTCTACTTATCGATATAACCTATTGATCATTGAATAGAAAAGACTATCAAGAGGTACTGTCCGATAAATAAGTCAATAAAAGTTCTTTACGGACCACACTAATATTTATTGTACCAAGTTTAATTTTTCATTCACTTATTTTTAACAGTCTTGTAACAATATCTTCTGTTCATTTATCCTTTTGTTGTGTGTCTTATCCAAGGTTAAATACCAAGTTTTTTATATATGTTTATCGGTTGTCCATACACCTTTACATGCGTTGTAGTGAATTAATAGAAAACACTAGTCAGTGAGTCAACACAACTGAGAAACGTTGGGGTACCTGACATAAGGTGGTCCGAGAAGACAGGTACCTTAAAAGGTCCGTTCTTATAACCTCACCCAAAGGTACAGACAGAGGTCCCCTGGAAAGGTTGGGTGCCTAACTTGGCGTAGTGGACGAAACCGTCCGTCTAATGTTTAAATGGTGAAACGATGGACCCTTCGGGTAGTGATTAATAGTTCCTTTACGTTTAGTTTGGGTACGCTATGGTGAAGTGTAGATGATCCTGTCGATACAGAAAGGAAAAGAGAAAACGGGTACGGTTCTTACCCTAGAATCAGTGACTGGTCCCTAGTTTCGACACGAAGGACGTCACCTTCGTGTCTCAGAATTGATGATCTGACGGTCCCTTCGGGGATCCTACTTATAATAGTTTTATTTTTTCCATTGTTTACAACCTCTCCTTTTTTTCCTTGTGACCGTTACAATTAACCATATCGGTGATTCCTTTTGTCATACCACTAAGGAGTCTTTTAAATTTATATCTTAATAGTATACTGGGTCGTCAAAGTGAGGACCCATATATAAGTTTGTTTGTTTGTTTGTTTGTTTTTTTGGGGGTAATTAAATTTTTCTATGTACATGGGGTCACAAGTATGGTCGTAATAAATGTTAATGGCCCTATATCTTCATTGGATTCACAGGGGTAGTTATCTCCTTACCTATTTCTTCTACATCACACATGTATATGTATATACTTTACCTTTTGATAAGTCACTAAATTTTTTAATACCTTAACACAGTAAACGACGTTGTACCTACCAAACCCCTCTCTATTGTGATTCACTTCATTCAGTCTCTTTCTGTTTATGACATATGATAGTGATTATACACCTTAGATCTTTTATGTTGTTTGGTATTTATATTGTTTCTTCTTCTCCTGAGTTGTCTATATCTCTCGTTTTTTACCAATGGTTCACCGTCCCCCGTCCCTTGTTACATTCCCACCTCCTCACCGTTCATTTTTGATGATATTCGATTCGAGTTCCTCCATAGTGTGTTGTACTCCTTGTATTGGTTACAAAACATTATTGACATTTAACTCACTTTCACTTTCACTTCAGCGAATCAGTACAGGCTGAGAAACGCTGGGGTACCTGACATCGGATGGTCCCAGGAGGTAGGTACCNCATCGGATGGTCCGAGGAGGTAGGTACCCTAAAAGGTCCGTTCTTATGACCTCACCCAACGGTAAAGGAAGAGGTCCCGTAGAAAGACTAGGTCCCTAGCTTGGTCTCATAGGGCGAAATGGCAGACTCGATGGTCATGTTGGAAATTTTTGGTACATTTAAAAAGATATTTGTTTGTTTCTTGTTGAAATTGTCGGAATATGATTATGATTTCGTAAAATTCAGACTCGTATTTCTGAACAAAATATAACAAAATAAACCGGTCGTACTAGAAAATGTTTGAAGACTTGATCGTGTAAATTTTTCTCGTCCATGGTACGTCGGTATCACGACTGGAGATTGGAGTACACATACCCGTACGGGTACATGTACACACATGTGTCAGTATGTGTGTATGGAGATGTCTGTGTGTGTGTGGGGATGTCTGTGTGTGTGTGGGGAAGTTTGTGTGTGTTAGTACCTTTGAGATGTATATTAGTGTTGGTGTGTTGACCTGTATATTAGGTGTTTGTGTTGGTATGTTTGTGTGTGTTGATGTTTATGTGTCGATGTTTGTGTGTGTTGGTATATTTGTGTGTGTTGATGTCATGTTACGTCTTCGTGTCTGTTGGTATGTGTGTGTGTGTTGATGTTTATATGTGTGTTGCTTTTGTGTGTGCATTTCTGTGTCGATGTTTATGTGTGTTGATGTTTGTTGATGTTTTTGCATTGGTATTTGTGTGTGTTGGTTTAACTTGTATGTTAGTTGTTTGTGTAAGTTAGTGTGTATGTGTAGGTTCATGTTGACGTACGCATGTGTGTATGTACGTATACATATAGTGTGTCTACGTATATGAAAACAGAAATACGATGGATGGACTGAAAACTTCCTTAAACTCAAATACAGGGAAGTAATCTTAAAGTTGGTTTGTCTTCCCTGTAGTTTGTTGACAATTCTTTGACGTTTCGTCTACTTCTTTTAGATGCTAGGTGTGTTTTAATCATTTAAATCCTCTATTACAATATGTCTCAGTATCTCTCCCCCTATGACCTTAATAATTTAATTGGGTTTGTATATACATAAGTCAAGTCAAGTCGGTGAGTCAGCACAGACTGAGAAACGCCGGGGTACTTAGTGTCTTGTGGTCCGGAGGGACAAGTAGTGGTTGAGGGCCTCGAGTGAGTCTGGGTACAGATAGCTCAGTCACTACGGTAGGTCGGTAGAGTAGGAGACAGTAGGGGAAGAGGAGGACGGGGGTTAGGGAGGGTTGTAGTTTCAGAAAAGGTTACTTAGTTGAGAAGTGTATTCCACCGGTTTCATGACCTCAAAGTCGAAACCGTAGTAAGGAAGGTTTCTTTAGGGTCCCGACTAGAGAAAGTCTTACCTGACCAACCTAGAGGAACGTCAGGTTCTCTGAGAGTTCTCAGAAGAGGTTGTGGTGTCCAGTTTGCGTAGTTAAGAAGCCACGAGTCGGAAGAAGTGTCAGGTTGAGAGTATAGGTATGTACTGGTGTCCTTTTTGGTATCGGAACTGATCTGTCTGGAATCAGCCGTTTCATTACAGAGACGAAAAATTATACGACAGATCCAACCAATATTGAAAAGAAGGTTCCTCACTCACAGAAAATTAAAGTACCGACGTCAGTGGTAGACGTCACTAAAACCTCGGGGTTTTTTATTTCAGACTGTGAAAAAGGTGACAAAGGGGTAGATAAAGGGTACTTCATTACCCTGGCCTACGGTACTAGAAGTAAAAAACTTACAACTCGAAATTTGGTTGAAAAAGTGAGAGGAGAAAATGAAAGTAGTTCTCCGAAAAATCAAGGAGAAGTGAAAGACGGTATACCCACCACAGTATAACCCTACATATTTTAAGGATAAAAGTAACCAAGAAGAAGTTTCTAATACACAAAAAACTATAACAAAGTCTGGTTTTCGACCGTTCTATTGCTATACCAGTACTAGTCATTGAGTGTAAACACTCGCGTTAAAATTGAAAAGTTCATAAAAGTGTAGACCCATATTCCGAGATCCTGTCCTTGTTTTCGTTAATTTTATTACATATTTCGACTGTTTTTGACTTTATCGGTATATTAGTATAAAATTTTGAATATGACTTTGTAGTTTTCTTTTTGTGAAATAGTCCAAACGATCGGGTTAACATTTCATTTTTTATATTTTTTATTTCTCGTTTTTTTTTTTTTTTTTCTTTCTTTTTTGAAATTTTTCCTTTAGAGTAATATAACGGGAGAACCGTAAGGGTCTGGAGAGGTAATATAAGAGATTAAAGTTTCTTAAAGTGACAAACTAGAAGTAAGAGGACCCTATAAGAACTCCTTATTTATGTAAAAGGTCTTCGCAGTCCTGTATCACTCAGGGGAGTTCCACAGGACTTAGGAATAGTACAAATGATACGTACCAAACTTTGAGTCATTTATAATACTGATTCTTTTGATAAAAACGATAATCTTACACTGAAGTCCACTAAGAATCTTTTCAAATAGTACCAGGTTACTTATTAATGTTCACCAGGGTATTTTTCAGATATACATGAAGTACGGGGTGTATTTTTAATCGTGACACTATTAAATTACACTTGTTTTTAAGTATAGATTAATCGTAGATACAACTAATCTTTAAGTAGAAAAGCTTTAGAGTCTTCTTAAGTCTTTGTGGGTATGTAATTATTATACACCCTCCTTATTCATACAACTCATTAAATCCGTAAATAATGGATTCTTTAAACTCCATTTGTCTGAAACAGGTGTACTTTAGTATGTGTGTCTCCACTGGTGTTCCTCGTGAGAAGGATACGGATATCCTTCGTAAGACATCTGTGGACGGTAAGAGTCGTGTCCGAAAACAGTATTGCCACCCGAGTGCCATGTCCCGGGATGACCTCTCCCTCGGTGGTATCGGTGTGAAGTTCGTTATACTTTTTCTTTCCGTCTTTCCCGGTGTCCCAGACGGGCTCGTGAAAGAGGAAAATTTCTGTCTTGTGACAGGTCGTTACACTCGGAAATTAAGTAACCGTTCCCTCAGGGTTTACATGTTGAGACCTATTTTAGTCCAAGTATCTCTGGGTTCTTTGTGCTTACAACATTTTCGAACGGTCAAACAGGATTATATAGGATTTAGAATTTCTTAATACCAATTTCTTTATAGAAGAACCTCTTAAAAAATCAGTTAGAGGGTTTTTGTATTGAATTTTTCTATAAATAGTGAACAGAAGGTCGTAGGTAAGACGGAAAAGAGTGGTAGTAGAGACCAGAAGTAAACCCATGGATCGGGGTAGGGTAAGAATCGGGTACACCAGGTCCGGGTAGGAATCAGGATCCCTACCTTGTATAATGGTTCCAAATCCAGTCTAATCAGGGGTCGACCGATTCACTGACCAAGTAGTCCACTCGTACACTAGACTTGATCAGGTTAGTCTTACTCAGAATTTTGAAAGTAACAAAGGGACCACCAAAGTCTACCATTTTGTAGACAGACGTTACGTCCTCTGGGTCCAAGTTAGGGACCCAACCCTTTTAGGGGACCTCTTCCTTTACCGTTGGGTGAGGTCATAAGAACGGACTTTTTAGGGTACCTGCCACCTCGGACCATCCGATAACAGGTACCCCAGTGTTTCTCAACCTGTGATGAATCGCTGAAGTAAAAATGAAAATTTGGGTTATTTTCATCCCCTGAAGGAAAGAATAGAATAAAGGTGACGAAGACGTCGTAGATTTCGTCACGATGTCCCATCGACATCGTGAATTATACATACAACAACAACAACAAGTCAGCAAATCAGTACAGGTTGACAAACGCTGGGGTACCTGACGTCGTGTAGTCCGAAGGAACAGGAAACGACAGAGGGCCTTAATCAATTATCTGTACTGATTTACCATTTAGATAGACTTTTATCTCGATTTTCAACTTCCTTTTTAACCTAAAATTACTGTAACAAACTTATAGACATGGAGTCACTTTAGATGGGGCTCCAGTAAGTGAATGATTCTGTTATTTAAAATAAACAAATATGGTCAAACTCAAACCTAAAGAGAGTGAACGTTGGTTTTCCGTTGTCCTTTTGTTCCTCCTGGTCATCAGATTAGGTCATTCTCGAACTATTAGGTAATTTAAGTCTTATACAGTTAGTAAAGATAAACCATTTTGTCTATTTTTGTCTGTCCGTTGAATTACTCGTTTTGAAACCTCGTACTTCTCTACTCCTAAGTAGAAGATGACTGTATTAAACGAAAAATTTTTTAGTCACTCAAAAAAAGTTGTTTAACACGATCTGTAGGTATACGTTTTTTTTTTTTTTTTCTTTTTTCTTAGATCTGTGTCTAGAATAAGGAAAGTGTTTTTAGTGGAGTTTTACCTAGTATCCGGATTCGCATTTGACGTTTTAATATTTCGAGGATCTACCATTGTATCCTCTTTTAGATCTATGTTGTGGTTTTAGTACTGGGTATTTTCTTTTTTTAACTATGTTATCTGACATAATTTTAATTTTTGTAGACGAGACGTTTTTTGTGACAATTCTCTTGTTTTCCTGTTCGGTGTTTGACCCTCTTTTATAAATGTTTCTGTATAGACGTTTATTTCCAGACGATAGGTTTTACGTATTTCTTAGGAATTTTGAGTTGTCATTCTTTTGTTGGGTTGAATTTTTACTCGTTTTCTAGATTTGTCTGTGGAGGTGTTTTGTGGAGTAGAGTAGATATTTAGGAGAAACCGTCAAAGAATGTTTTAATTTATATAAGAATAGTATACTAGGTGTTAACACGAAGAAAGTTGGGTTTACCTAACTTGTGACACAGGTGTACTTTTGGACGTATGTCTTCAAACAAAGTCCAAAGTAATAATAAATAAAAATATAATAATAATAATAATGGGTTTGTACTTTCATCTGTAGGAAGTTATCCATTCACCTATTTGTTAAACACCATGTGAGTCTGTTACCTTATAATAAGTTTCGTTTGTTTATTTTTACTTATTTTACAAATTTATTAGTTATTCTTATTTTTAAATATCGTTATAAGGGAGTAAATATATAGAAAATTTAAAGATATTGTTTTTAAATGTGTTACATGTACAGATCTCTAAGGTGTAAATCCTAAAATAAGGATATTTATATACCTTTGTAAACAATTTCTAAATACAGTTTCCTAATACATCATAAAAATCTTTATTGTTTACGGACCCTTGTTACTTTATGGGTAATGTTTTCTTTATCTATTCATTTACCACGAAGGAAATGAGTACCTTATGATGTCACGTACCTTATGATATCAATTTTTCGTCGTCGGAGTAAACATCTTACATGTATTCGAGGTACTCTCTTCCCCAGGTAACGGAAAAAAAAAGGGTGACCATTTAGTTTCTTAGGTGGATGTTACGTCCTCTGGGGTCAAGCTAAGGACCCAACCCTTCTAGGGAACCTCTTCCCTTTCCGATGGGTGAGGTCATGAGGTCGGACCTCTTAAGGTGTCTGTCAAATCAGGTGCCCCAGTGTTTCTCAGTCTGTGCTGACTCGATGAAAGTGAAAGCGAAAGCGAAAGTTTAGGGTTTATTGAACCTAACACGGATTGTGTACTACTCGTGAGTTATTTATAAACGACCTATTTATTCATTCCTTATTAGCAATGTGAAAAAATTTCGTTCCTTATCTTGTTACACGTATATCACACTGAATTAAATATATTTAAATTTTCTGTATTTATGTATACTTACTTATATTATTTATATAAAATATTCAGGTGTTTTTATGCATTCTTAGACCATAGGTTCTTCTGCTTTACCTTTGACCATCAATACCTCTCCGTCCTCTGAATTGGAGTAACACAAGTGTAAATATTTATTTTAACAAATTCTTTTCTTTTCTTTTGATTTATAGTTGTTTCTTAAGTTATTCCTTGATTTTTTACGTGGTTATCTTTTTCACCCCTTCTATGCTCATTCGTTGAATGTTTTCTTCTTCCTCTTTGCTAGTCATGAGTTTGATTATTATCTTACTAAGGATTATTTTTGTTTATTAGTGAAAAATAGATAGTTTAAATATTTAATTTTTCTAGACGTTTTACGTCTTAATTGTTCTCATTTCCCTTGTCTCTGTTGACTGGTCCTCTTTTATAAAAGTTGAAGATCGACTACTTACTAATTATTAACATATATATGTACGTATACGTAAATCACTAAAATATACGGTATGTATTAGTAATATTACCAGAAGGGACCACCGAGTCACCATTTCTTAAGCGAACGTTACGTCCTCTACGTCCAAGTCAAGGACCCAGTTCTTCTAAGGGACCTCTTCCTTTGCCGTTGAGTGAGGTCATAAGAACGGACCTTTTAAGGTACCTGTTTCCTCGGACCACCCGATGTCAGGTATCCCAGTGTTTTCTCAGCTTGTGTTGAATCGTTACTTTGTTGTTACTGTTGTATACCAGTAATATATACATAGTAGAATACATATACTTATATAATATATACATCAGTAATATATAGAGATGACATATATTTAATGAATAATTTTCTATTGAATAATCTTTTTATTCATTTTATATACTTATCCGTGAATCTAAACTCCTTTAATTTTAATGATTATTTATATTTTGTTCTCCCTGTTCCAGGGAGCATTAGAAAGTTTAGTTTGGTTACTCCAAAATAACAAAAAACAACTGATGTTGTATTTTAAAAATTTTCTAGGTATTACAGTTTATCACATCCTTGTACCTATCCATATATGACCGTATTAGTAAATCATACCTCTAACAGTTGGTTGAGAACTCTAAAGATTCGGTGATTGGGTCGTTAGTATGAACATATTTATTTTAGACATGTTTTGATCGTTGTTTAAATTACAAATTTGTCGTATATGAACAATGTAACGACTCATGAGATATGTTGAAGGACTCTGTATAATAGGTCAATGATAACGATATTGTTTGAGAGGGTTTGAATCACTGAATTCTTTTGGTGGTTTTCAGTCTGTCCCGTGTCACTCTACCGGACCAGAGACGAGGTCCTTCGGACCTTCGAGTCGACCGTCCTGGGTAGTAAGCAACTCGACAAGTAGACACCCTTGTAAGTTGATGTCGTCGATGTACCTTGGGCCCGGACCCCAAGAAGTCTTTTTACCACTATCGGAGTCTTATAAGGGTGTCATGTACCACTGAGTCTCGAGGTTTTCATCTATAAGGTAGTTTGTTACATCTCTGACGGAACGGAGAGGACTAGATGGAAGTGTTCTGTCACAACGAAGACTTTTAAAGAAGACAGTGCTCGGACGGGTCTAAGTTCCCCTTCCCTGTGTCTGTAACAGAGAGTTACAGTTTCAGTGTACCATTCTGGTACTTTTATGTGCCCTTTAGTAGAGTTTTCTATGTATCGTTTGACAATTATTGTCAGTCGACGTTCCTTGTATCACTCTAATATCAACATCCTCTACCTACTCTGGGAAATGACAGGGATATTACTCTTCTAAGAAGGGTCGCTTCGGGGTCAACTCTGTACATTTCCTGTTCTTGTACACTTTTGACCCTCAGACCTTTTGACTTACGTTTATTTTTCCCCGTACTCTGTACTAAACCACGGTTAGTTTGGTGGAGTCGGTTTAAAGATTTTTCGTGACAGGTTGATGAGTTTCCAGTTCTGTGGTGCGTCTGTTCATCTTTTGTAGGTCTACTTACAGGACTATGAACTCGATCCGCTAGGTAGACACCGGTCTGAAGACAACCATTTCTTCGACCCTGGGGTTGTTGAGTGCTCGAAGACACGAACAAAACAAAACATAGTGAAATTTCATGTCAAAAGAGAGTTGACGTCATTACCCCCTTTTTTTCCTATAAGAGATGGATACTGTTCAAAAAACTGGTACAAGATAAGGTCTAGATCTAAATCTAATGTCCACCTCGATGTTCGACCTCATTTCCTTCGTACCATAGTCCACCCCCAAAGAATAACTTAAATTTATAAAAGTTGACTTTAATAAGTTCACAGAAATACGTGTGTCCGATTGAGAAGTCATCTTCAAATAATGGTTTCAATCCTAACTATTGTAACACCACTTATGGTTCTGAACCCCACTTTTGCGTCATTCCTTCTGTCACCCCGTCAGCAAGTCCTACTGGGGTACCTTGTCTTTGCTCTCGGGTCTCTATCAGGGTGTAACTATACCAGTAAACTCAAAACTGTCTCCGGTTTCATCAGGTTATCCCTTTCCTTTCGGAAAAGTTATTTTCCCCCTTTTTATATTCCACTCCCCTCTTTCTTGGGTTAGGAATGGAGTATCGTATGTGTTTTTAAATGTGACTCCACCTATTGTCTGTGTCATTTGCAATTTTGATATTTTGAAGGTCAGATCTTCTTTCGTGACCTCATATAAAGATACTGAGTTTTCTTCCCTTCTTAAGACAATTTCTCATGTCTCTTTCGTTATTGTGTTTTTTTCACTTCTCTAAATTTAAATTTAGAAAAATTTTTTCTAAAATTTTTTAAATAAAAAATTTTTTACATAAATAAAAATTAACTTCCTATTGACGAAATGTTATAACACAACCAAAGACGGTATATAGTTGTACTTAGTCGGTATACTTTTAAAGAGAAAATTTCTATACAATTCTTTTACTTATCCGATAGGTGTTTGATCCCTTTTTTCGTGTGTGATCTATTTCTTTGTCGCAGGTCCTATAAAAATTCTTATTGAGTCATTATTTTCTGTTTGTTTGGGTTTGTTGAGTCCATTTGTTCTCAGTTCACTGCGAGTCACATCTTTTTGTAGATCTCTGAACGTCTTCTATGGTAACGGGGGGACGGGGGTGCCAAATGGGTTTGAGACATATGTTACTTTCTCAGTAATTTATAAAAATTTTCTATTGTAATTGACCATATATCTGTGTAGGTAATATTTGTTTTAGACTATGTTTTTATTTATAAAGGAAGGTGGGTAAATAGAGTAGGATTAATTGAGAAGTCGTCCATACCCATTATTATTAAGTGAATGTGTGTTCCGACTCGATGATAAAAATAAAGTATCGGAAAATTTTTTATATTTGGTGTTTCATAAAACTTTTTGTCTGTACCTTATTAGTAAATCGTCGGTGTCATCATGTTTTTATTTCATTGTCTTACTTGACACGTTGTCTTAGAGATGACTGATACTGTTCCTTGTATGTTACGAGTGATCCTTTCATTTCGCTGGTCGTGGTGGTGAAAGGGTAGTAGTCAATGGTTGGTGTCCTGGATAAGGGTCTTTGGTAAGATAAGTGTGTCCTTGTGTATGTTTATGTTTACAAGTTACACATTTACAGTTCAATTGTAGACTTAACTCAAGGTTTTATGGTAAAAATGGAAAGGAGACCCTCTGTTCAAGCTACCACCTTATCATTTCTGGTACCTTACGGTTCGTATGTTGAATCAGTTGTGGGGGGTGGGTGTGTGTGTGGGTCGTTCAACATTTTGTGTTCTTTCTCTTTCCAAACAGATGATGTGATCAGCGATCGGTGTACACCGATAAATGTAAATTTCATAAATTTTAATTTATTGTAATTTTAAATGAAGGAGTCAGTGTCATCGCTGTAAAGTCAACAAGTGATCGGTGTGCACCGATCACCGATGACATGATCTGTGACGTCTATGCCTTGTAAAGACAGTAGTGTCTTTCAAGAAAACCTGTCGGGACCTACACCCTTCACAAAGAAGAGAGAAACGAATCGGTCCTACATCCGACAAATACCTCCGTCGAGACTCTTCGTTAAGAAGGTACTATAAGGATCTACTCCACCACCTCTGTGTCTTCCCTCAGTTCATCGGAAAGAGATGTATCTAATGGGACGGGACATGTACTTTTCTTACTAGGAAAATACCCCTAGTTTATGTGTTGATCTGACGTGGTTTTTAAAAAATCCATTTTCTCTTTTTTCTATTTGTTGTGTCTACACCTTCGTAGTTCCATTTTGTAAGGAGTAGAGCAAAGTTCGGAGGTTCTTCGTTCGTGCAGGAGACTCTTTCAGGTTCCCAAGGGTCCCTGATCTCTTCGGACTACCCCTGTCCATATGGCCGACTCTCTCGTCAGTCAGGACCATTCACAAAGTACTCTTTTGGACCGGACAAAGTCAGATCAGTGTGAACCCAGTGTCGTCAGACGAACCGCACGACGGTCAACACTTCCTCGACAGCAAAACTTGGCAGAGTTCGTAATACGAAGAAATGGTGACATAAAACATAAACCCCGTGTCTGATGTTCAACAAGTGGGTTCTATGTGACAATGGAAGAAGGAATACTTCTCTTGAGTCTAAAAACAACTTCCATCAATGTACAAGTAGATGTTTTTGGTGTAAAGAGTCTGTTGAAATCTCTATCGTCCCCGGTTACTGTGGTAAACCGGTTACTCTACACTCGTTTTCAACCTGACGACTCTTTCGAGAAATTTTTCTCCATCGGAGTGTGACCGTACGGGACAAAAGGAGAACCAAAAGGAGGCAGAAGAACGACCCTTGGCTTTCTTGGCAGAACCTTGGATCCCCTTTTCGGTGCCCTTTGAATCCCGGTAAGACTGGGACTACAGACACTCGACGACTTGGTCCGTCATGGTCTTCATCGACTCGGGGGTTGGAGGTACGATGTACTCTTGTTTTGCTTTGGAGATGGTTTTTCTTTTAAAAGTAGACTTTCATTTTTTATAGAACGGACTCCTTATACACGTATAAGTCATTCAAATTCATTGAAGTCTCTTAGTATAATCCTCTCCCGTTACCGTTGGGCGAGGTCATGAGAACGGACCTCTTAGGGTCCCTACCCCCTCGGACCACCCGACGTCAGGTACCCCAACACTTCTCAGCCTATACTGACCCGCTGAAGTAAAAGTGAAAAGTGAAAGTACGTAACCTCTTCCTTTACCGTTGGGTGAGGTCACAAGAACGGACCTCTTAGGGTCCCTGCCCCCTCGGACCACCCGACGGCAGATACCCCAGCGTGTCTCGACCTGTGCTGACTACACTGTCGTCGTCGTCTTAGTATAATTATCTTGTTTTCAGATAAACTTGGGTGGTTTCGGAGTTGTCTGGTCTCCACCTCCTTTACTCGTCCAAATAACACATTTTATCGACGATAATTCCTTTTATTCTACTAAAAATCTAATTAGGTAGTCCTTCAAAAAAAAACTCACAGATAATACAAGACTAATGAGAAGACTTGTGTCCAGATGGGAAGACGAATAGGATTAAGAATATACTATTCTACGATTGATGAGTCTATGAATTAGTCTAGTAATAAAGTATATATTGAAATAAAACATATCTGTTTCATTTTTTACTTCTTAAATAGTAACTATAGGAATTAAGTTTGTGGGTTTTTTCTTTATAGTTGTAGTTGTTCGATGTTGAGTTAAAAATTAAGAGGGAACATACATTGTATCTGTAGACTGTCGTTAAAGGATTACCAAAGTCTCAAAATTAATTAAATCGAATTTAGTCGTATCCATGGAATCTCCTCAATATTTTTAATTTTTGTCATGTCATAAGACGTTCATGAAAGAAGCATAATGTAGTCGTATGGGAATCATAAGACGTTCAGGGATATAATCATCCATATCTAATCTTTTTTTTTCGTTAATGGTGATAGGATTTACCAAAATGGTAACTGTTACAAGTCTTAAAACCGGTAATTTTTACAAGCTGAGATAACGTGAATAAAACTTTGATATCCGTTTTAACCTTTGTACTTTACAGTTCGATTTTTACCCTATAACGAAAAAAAAAAAAAAATAAAACTTTGATATCCGTTTTAACCTTTGTACTTTACAGTTCGATTTTTACCCTATAACGAAAAAAAAAAAAAAATGAGTGGATCAAGGTTCAAAGGTGGGGACGTTCACTTGGTTTTTGTTTAGGACCGTGGAACAGTAAGGGTCTTTTCGGTCACGTACCGTGTGAGACCCTTTTGAAAGAGAATAAGACACCTTAGTGTGGTCTACCGTACTCAGGACGCAGATGTCGACACGAATTTTGACTTCAACTCTGTGTCCTTAACTGAAATATTCTGTAAAATCTAAAGTCCATACTGACACTACAGTAAGAATCGGTTGAATTTTTCAAATAGAAAAGTTCATCTTGACGTCCAAGTAACGTAAAAGTTCAAACCTTTAGTCACTTTGTTAGTCCTAGTAGGATTATTTTAAACTCAGTAAATTTTATCGACTTTAAATCTTTGTTGTTACTTTATTCTTGTCACCTTTATCTTATAATTATATTGTTGACTTAATACCGGGTAAAGGAATATTACATTCTTTAAGTTGAGTCGAAGATTATAACGACTTCAGCGAGTCAGCACAGGCTGAGAAACGCTGGAGTACCTGACATCGGATGGTCCGAGGAGACATGTACCCTAAAAGGTCCGTTATCATGACCTCACCTAACGGTAAAGGAAGAGGTCTCCTACAAGGGCTGGGTCCCTAGCTTGGACCCAGAGGACGTAACATCTGTCTACGAAATGGTAGACTCGGTGTTCCCTTCAGGTTGTAACGATTTCTCAGTGATTTGTGGAGAATGACTTTTATTTTATATCGTTAAAATTATTAGTTCAATATGAATATATTACTCGTCAATAAATTTTACAAGGACTGAAAAGTTTACGAAATTACAGATCGAGTATACATGTGACAGAAGTTTTTGTCTGAATCGCATCACTAACAGTCCTGGTCCCACACCGGTCACCTACCTCGTTAGTTATAGATGTTCGGATACTGGATTTGGTGACACCTACGACCTCGTGATCTAGTTCTTACATATGTCCAATCCTGAAGGGACACCAGGTCACTGATTCTGAGACTCGAGGGTTACGTCCCCGAACCCAAGTTAGGGACCAGTGCCTTGATGTATCACGTACGGTGTTGACTCTATACGACGTTGAGTATACGGTTATTCCCGTGTTGGTTCATTTACTTATAAAAAAAAAAAATTTCTTACATATGTCCATCGTTTTATAAACTTAAGTTTTCATCAAGATTACACTCTCTGGTCAGACACAACCCAAAACTTTTTGTTGCTGACTTATTTACTTATCTTGTTCCGTCAAACTCTTAGAAATTAAGGGTCCCAAATCGTGTCCGAGTTCCGTCTCTAACCTGTTATCCTCATTCATAAGGAAAAACGGACATCTTTACCTTTGAATCATTGAGTACTTAATCTAAGACTCCTCCAGCATTTTACCGTGACCGGTGTTTTCTCTTTCCGTTGGTGAGGAAAACATCCTTCGACTCAATTATCTTGGTCGTTTCTCTGACTGAATTTTGACCCTATCGTCGTTTGATGAGTGGGACTCAAGAGATCAGAGGACAGATCTTCTCAGTTCCCACCAAATTTGGAAACCTGTGGTCACCGTAATGATCCTTCTTATTTCCTAATATTTTAGTTCAGTTTGTACACCAATTTTATTAAACGTAAGACTAATAAATGTTTCATCCTTCACTAACAAAAGTAGGAATATTTGATAATTACGAATAATTGATGAGGGTGTGAGTAGAAGTTTCAGACATTATTGGTGTGTTGACATATTGATCTACAGTGACATCCCCACAGTTGGTTAATCTCTTAATGACAAGTTTCACGTTAAATCTACTTTGACCTCGGCTAATATGTCTCACTTCATTCGGTCTTTCTTTTTGTGGTTATGTCATATGATTGTGTATATATACCTTAAATCTTTCTACCGTTACTGTTGGGACATACGTTCTGTCGTTTTGTCTGTGTCTATACATATTACCTGAAAACCTGAGTCTCCCTCTCCCTCTCCCACCCTACTAAACCCTCATACCGTAAGATTGTACATATGATAGTACATTCTTAGCTTAGTGGTCAGATACAGACTGCGTCCTATGTCGTACGAACCCCGACCACGTACCCCTACTGGGTCTCTCTACAATACCCCTCCCTCCACCCTCCCCCCAAGTACAAACCCTTGCGTACATTCTTAATTTCTAAAATTTTAATTTTTTTAATTTTTTAATTTTTTATTTATTAATTTGTTGTAGATTACTCGTTATTTTTTTTTGTTTTGTTTCACGTTAAATCTTAGTGACATCAACTAAGACCCTAAGTTTGACCCTTAAGTTTATTTCAGAATAATGTGGAGGGTATTTCTCTCCATACACACACACATATATATGTATATATACTTAAGTATACACACCTAAATGAATACTGTATAAATTTTAAGTGTATATATACTTAAGTATATATACATATATACACTTAAATAAATACTGGAATATAAATTTTATTTGACGAATGAAATAAGTGTTATCGTGGTAAGGTCATTTCACTTTATCTTTTACATCCTTTAATAGACTTACAGAGTCTGGTTTTGAAAGGGGTATTCATCAATCTGATAAAAAGGAAGATGACTTAATAATTTTATTAACAGAAGGTGAAGTGAAAGTATAAGAGTTAAATCCAATTGTGAATCATAAAACAACAAAAATCGGAAAGATGTATCAGACAGAAACACGGATTTTAATTATTCACAAAAGTGGCAATATCAATACTAAACCTACCGAATAGAATGGGATTTGTACCGACTTAGGTTTAGAAGGGAATAACTTTTCTGTTTGATATAGACGTAATGTATAAAGTTGAAGTTCTTGGGGACAAGATAAAAGGTTATCCCGTATAAATAGTCAGTGTTAGTAAAGAGTGTAGAGTAAGATTAAAAATACTAGAAAATGGTTCTACGACATGGTCCAACCCTTAACCAAACCGAGGAACCAAGGATATCTTCGAGTGACCGAGACTCATCCTCTCCTCGGGAAATACAGTGACGCGGGTAAAGGAAGTAGAACTTGGGAGTGAAAACATTCCCGGACCCAGAAATCTTCAAATGGGTCCCTGTTTCGTTTTGGTTCACACCAGGGATGAATGGTAGCGTCTTCAGCAGACAGAGACCAATGAGGGCGGACTGGCCGGGCATTGAGGTGGTAGGAGGTGTGTGGTCGGGTCCCGTCGTCGAGGCGAGGTCTTGGACTCTACCGTTTCTGACTCCTTTCTCGTGGACCCTCTACTTCAATAAAGGGTTTGATTGTAACGGGCCTCCCATGAATCCCGTGTGCCCACTCTTCAATGAAGTCGGGTAGTTAGATTAGTAAGATTAGTGGATCCTGTCGGACCGTCTTTGCAGTCGGAGCTAGAAGGACACAATAGGTAGGGACAACGGGATGGTGCGCATTTACCGGAGTAAAGAAGTCGGGAGGTACCGTTGGGGTTCTTTAGAGGGTCACTGAGGGTGAGATTGCGAGTGGGAGGACGACTAAGATATGGATGGGCGGTGTCGTTAGGCGTCCGTGGAGGTCCCAGCCTCAGATCTTATCCTCGTCCCTAGCCCTCCTTCCCCTCTATGGGGTATTGTTTACCCGGTGAGTTGGGAGAGAGGGTGTGTGACGGTGAACTTAGGGTGTATCCCAGATGGTGTCGTGTCTGTAAGTTTCGTCATACACCTTGTAAGGCTCACACTGGACAAAAGAGGACAGAGAATAGGGTTTCCAATCCAACTGTAAGCTAAAACAAACTTTCACGGACCTGACTTAGTAGACTTATTAAATCAAAACCTAGGGACCCCATGTTCTATTTTTACGTCAACCTGACCTTTCTTCTCGAACGTCCACGAGTCTCGGTAAGACCGAAGTTTTCGATTGGAAGAAAGAAAAAACATAAAGAGGGGTGGGGCCTTTTCGAATCCCAGGGAGGGATTTTCGTGTGGTGGTCGGGTCTGGGGTCCGTAGGCAGTAGGGACTGTAGGGTCGCGCGGCACTCGGGGATCGAAGGGCCTCCTCTTCTCTTTGAGCGGGTAAACGATTGTCGAGGGTACGGGTTTGCCTGGACGGTCGCTCCGTCGGCTCGGACCGGGATCTTGGGCCCGCCGGCACACCGGTCTCTTATCTCCGGCTCGGGGTCGGGCCACGGGCGTGTCAAGGTACGGGAGGGCGGTCACAGGCGCGCCGCGGACAGTGTGGCGAACGAGCGCCCTCTTCGGGGTTCCGAGGGCCACGTCCCTCTCCGCGGGGCCGACCTCGCGGGGCCGGCATAACCGGTGGCTCAAGAAGTCGACAAACTACTGGTGCTTCTCGTCCTCCTTTTCATTCTTCTCGTCTTTCTTCTTCTCGCGGTCCATCTCGTCTTTCAACTCGAGGGTGAGGTACGACCTCCGCGGCCGCGAGTCACCGGCACGCGCGAGGCGCGCCCAACGGAAACGGCCGCACCGCGCGGCAGTCCCAGGGTGGAGGTCCGAGGAGGGCGGGCGCGTTCCCGCGGAGCAGAACCCGGTGCCAAGCCTCCAGGTGTCCGTCGAAGCAGGTCGAGTCTCGTTTGCGCGGTTCCTCGGCCACATTGGAACCGAGGGTGGGAGGGTCATCGGTGTTGTCCGAGAGATGCGGTTCTAGGAGAGGTCTCGAGAACCCCTGTACTCGTCTAAAAAGATCCTCGCTTGAAGTCACCCTCCTCTGTCCCTCTTCTCCACTGCCGAGTCGGAGGGTCGCCCACAACCCCGACTACAAAACGTTTACTAAAATTCTAAAGGTGAAGGTTGTAAATCACCCCAGAGATGGGAAAGGGGAAGGATCATCTAAACAAAGCAATAAAAGGGAACAAGTCCGAAAAGGTTTCCTGTCCGTTTCGGTACCGGGTCTCTGGGTTTTCACTGTCACTTCCGCCCCCAGGTTTCCCGACACTCTACCGAATTCGCACGGACTCACTCACGGTCAAGTTCGCGGAACGAGAAGTCTAAACGTTTACAAGAGTCATATCTCGCCGTGAGTAAATCTTTTCGTAATTTCTCTTTTACGTAAAGATCAATTTGACATGTTTTGGGAGATTCCAGCTGACTCTTAGGTTAAAGAAACCACCTTTTGGTTTTGTTGGGTTTTTTGTTAAATGAATTTTACGAAGGAATTCGGGGATTGTGGAGAGACATCAATTCTAATGGGTGTCGGGTATACCATGACGAGACTTTTTTTTTTTTTTTAGGTCGAATAGATAGTGACACATTGTTTAATGGGTTCTTGATTCACCGAGTTTTGTTGTTTTTGTAACCAGTATCGAGTGTCAAAGACACCCAATTATTAAACCCTCGTGAAACGACCCACTAAGACTGAACTCCAAAGAGTACTCGATGTGGCAGTCTACAATCGGGTTCTCCGTCAGGAGACTTCCGAACCGCCCTCGACCTCTCAGGTGAAAACTCCACCGAGTGAAAGTCCCGATCGTTCATCGCGACCGACAGCCCCGAGAGTCAAGGAAGGTCACACCCGAAGGGATGTCGAGACGAGCCCACAAACGTGTCGGGAGACGACCGTTGGACGTTTCGTATTCTAGACTTCCGTGAAGGGGGTCCCTAGACTTTCCGTCTTCGACGTCGCGGTAATTGTCAACCGAAGTCTTCCGTATCCGCCAGCGAGGACGTCATGACTGATCCAGCGTGTCCAGTCGGGAGAAGATACATCCCCAGGCTCCTGTACTTATGGTCCCTCATTCCTAGTAACCACCGGTTACACCCCACGTCGATAGTTTCGACGATTGTGCTACCCAGTAGTAACGGGTGAGATACTCGGAGGCTGAAATAAAGTAAGAAATAAACACTTCTGTGTTCTCTCCGGGGACTTTACTGAAACCCCTTATTCCCGACTACATGTTGTAGGGTCTGATACATTACCCGACAGACATTATTCACCGAGAGGGTCACTTCCGTCCCCCAAGTTTCTTTATCCTACCGTACCCTGTTCGACACTTGACCTTCAGAGTTTCAGGGTTAAGATCACAGTCGAGGTGTACAGTCCCCAGTGAAGTCGAGAGACTGAGAGGTAGAGGAATGGACAATGTATGGAACGAAGG
The DNA here is from genome assembly GCA_006410555.1 of Capra ibex. Lineage (NCBI taxonomy): Eukaryota > Metazoa > Chordata > Mammalia > Artiodactyla > Bovidae > Capra > Capra ibex. Next base: position 3,745,896 of record SJYO01041852.1, on the reverse strand, counting down.
GAAAAAGAACTCAAACAACACTCCTAATTTTTACTCACCTTACAACTCATTCTTACACAAAACGATTCATTTACTGTCTGTGATAATAATAAGACAACGGGTCTCAGGGGTAACAATGTCTGACGACACGTTTTAGGGGTCCGGGATCCGGAGAGGTGATTCGTAGAACGACACATTCCTTAGAGAGTTTAGAGAGCTAGACAAAGAGAGTTATTGTAATGACTGGGTGAAGTACCCGTTATCTTACGACCTTGACCGAGTTTCAAAAAGAGTTTTTAAAACGTTCAGTACACCGATTTTATGTCGATAGTAATTTTTACTTTAGCAAATTCCCGTACGTCCTCACGAGTCAGTACAGGACGAGAAACATTGGGGTACCTCACATCGGGCGGTCCGAGGAGACAGGTACCCTAACAGGTCCGTTCTTATGACCTCTCCCAACGGTAAAGGAGGAGGTCCCCTAGAAGGGTCGGGTCCCTAACTTGGGCACAGAGGACGTGACCGTCCGTCTAAGAAATGGTCAACTCGGTGGACCAGTAAAGGAATAACATATTTGAATGTTAATTTATTTAATACAATTGTTTCCATTGCTTATGAGTTTTGAGTGGTGAGGGATTAATAAAGCGGTGTGAAATGACAGTAGGTACGTGACCTCCAATAAGCACAGACCGGTCCGATGTATCGACTTTACAATGTGTCGTCATGTGATGACACATAGAGGTAGACGGGGCTACAGTACGCCCATCGAAATTTAACCGGTGTACGTGACCTCTTCCGTTACCGTGGGGTGAGGTCACAAGAACGGACCTCTTAGGGTCGCTGTTCCCTCGGACCACCCGACGGCAGATACCCCAGTGTGTCTCTGCCTGTGTTGACTTCGCTGAATCGTCGTCCTTGTAAACGGGACACCTTTACATGTTCACGATGTTTAGTTCCGGTCTCTTGGTCAACAATTTGTGAATCGTCGTATAGTGACGAATATCTCGATGACTCCTTTCAGACTTCGGAATATACTCATTTCGTCTATCGACACTAAAAAACAAACAAACAAACAAACAAAAACTGATGGTTCTTAGGTGTGTGGAGATGAGATCCGTGGTGTATAAGGATGACCATCTTAAGAGATAAAATACATGACAACCGTTTTACTGTCTAGGGTCACGGACGAGAGGTAACGGTGGAGGATGACACCTTTGGTTCCCCCAGTCTATATAGAAGATGGGTAAGAACTATATCACGTCCCTCCCGTCCTTCTCGGTACGGTCTTTGAGTGGGTACATAGGGACAAAAGTCCTCAGACTTCAAACCCTCGTCTACCTTGTCGTGTTTTACAAACCTCCAGTCTACGTAATTCACCGTTTCCCCGAGGATCCGGTCTGGTCAAGGCCTCACTGTCCGCACCGAGAACGACGACGAAGACACCGTAGGAACTGAGGACGGGAAAAAGATCTGACGGAGAAAGGAGAAGACACTTGGGGGTGACCGAAAGGTCATTTAGACAAATAACGTCTTTTCGTAATTACCAATTACTGTCGAACGTCCACTCTTATGACTGACTTTTTCCTCCACACTGAATGTGTGAAACGTATACAATTCGTGAGTATTAGTTGTTCCACAAACCATCTTTTCCGTATACGGTGAACCGTGTAACGGTAGACCCATGAGTTCGGTAATTTCCTACTTGTAACTCCGTGTGTCTCCAATTCACTGGACGAATTCTTGTGTCGACCATTCACCATCGGACGTAAGAGTTGGGAACATAATAAAGTACCCCCCTTTACGAGAAAAGAACAGAAACTGACAGTTTAGTTACTGACAAAAAAAAAGAAAAACTCACAGTTTGAACTTTCTTTGTTTCTCTGTGTATGGAAGACGAATGTATGTAGAGCCGAGGAAGGAAACTTTAGAACTTCCAACTTCGAAGATTATTTGGTCACAAAGGGATGTCTTACGGCTCCTTTCTCCGGTTCTTTACTCCTAAAATACAGTGGTTTAACTTTAGGTGAAGTCGGAAGGATTGGCATTGATAAATCTAATAGGAAAATAGAGTCGTCGAATTTACTTAAAAATATTTATTACTGATTATTTAGAAATATAAGTGAGAGTTATTTTAAACATAAATTTTATTATAACTACGGTGTTTTTATTGTATAATGTAAATAATCTACGAAGGTTACAAAAAATCGGAGACCAGTATAAATGTATAGAGTATTCTACCAGACTTAAGGTCAAGTGCAATAATGTTTACTGAGGTATCCTTATTCTGTGGTAGAAAGAGGCGGATTTATACGTAAGTCATCTTTAGGAATGTTTCGTTTAGATACTTAAAATTTTCGGTCTTTCCTGTGAGCAACATCTATTCTCGGACCGGTCAAGGTAGTAAATTTCTCTTTCGGGACCACGTGTGTGACCATTCCACCTTATCGTGACGGGTGTCTCCCCTGGGACGCATATGAAATTATTGTGTCGTTCGGAGTAGGTCGTGAGTCTCCGTGTGAAAGTTGAGGAGGTAGGGGAGAAGTACTCAGAGTTTTGTTGACGAGGTTCCGGGACGGATACCTGTAGGTACCACACATCGTCCTACCCCGAGAGGTAGGGAAACGGAGGAAACGAGAAGGCATGGGAGTGGAGGTTTTCGTTCCCCCCAGAAATTAGTATTCCTCGTAGTTTCCACAAATACCCTTCACTAATTGTCATTGTCTTCTCCGACGGAACATTAACACACAGAGATTTCTCGGACCTCGGGATTCTTCTGTGAGTCCCGACATTTTTAGACAGTTCTAGGGTCCTACCCTGGATGGATAACCCCCACGGACGATCTATCTTCGTTGAAGGGATTATGTTTCCGTCCTATTCTCGTCCTTTGACCTCTTTTTCTCTAAACGTCCGTCGAAGCGTTCCGACTGAGTTAAACCGGACTTTATTTAGGTTTCCTTTACTTTCTTTATAAAACATGGTACCGGAGTTTTACATAACAACTATGTCTATGACATCTGGTATTTTTAGCCCAGTAACCAAATACGAATCTACCTTACAGAAAATTTCACGGACACACACACGACCCTTACTCCAGGCACGAGATCCCTTCAAAGGTCCGGGATTCGTCGAGACAGGATCGATCAGTCCCGGACTTAGGCAGGATCACTAGGACCGTTAAGACTTACCGAGGTTTGATAGGTACAAGGAAGCTTCGGAGTAGAGGGAACGAGGACAGAGTACATGTCTATCTTGTGGTATAAGTAAACCCGGAGGGACTTTAACGGAAAATGTATGAAATAGTAGGGATTTTCGGAGTTCTAGTCTTAATATTTTAGATACTCTTACAAGTGATGACGTCCTCTCTTTTCACCTAATAAGATAGTGCCGCTCAGTAGATTTCAATTAGTTGTCAATGACATTGTAAGATTGTGAGAGTGGAGAAGGGGGTAAGGTGGGGTTTTTCTTGCTCGACCCGACGATACGTTACGACTACTTTACTCGGTGTTCCTCTATTTATTTTACACGTACCGCCCGACGAATTTAGACTATATCTGTAAGTCTTTAAGGTCACTCAGTCTTCCTCCCTCCCTTCCTTCCCATCTTCCCTCCCTTCCTTTAGATACCCTCTTTAAATAAACTCCCCGTACATCCTCTAGTACGACACACCATCTGGTACTTAGGTCCTAAGTGGTGATTCTTATTAAGATACCTTTGTTACTGTTGTCGTTGAGATCTAGGGAGGGAATCGAAGTTTACAGAGTTTTGTGTTTCCTTCTATAGGTTCAGACAGGTTATAATTTTTTCTTTTTATAATTCACTGTCTACACCATTATAGGTTTACGATAAAGAAATTAAATCTGAGAAAGGGCGTTCAATTGTCCTTGTAACCTCTTTCAACTACGTTGACACTGACTCGGATCTTAACTAGTAATGGTACGGTACCCCGTTTTACTTTGCGGACTCGTAATCTCTTTCGCTATACAGGAAACAAGTCGTGTTGAAATTATTACTGTCACCACTTTGACAGTGGTGATTACCTTTCAGACGTTCGAAGATACACTCGACTATTACTAGTCTCGACACCCGAACGTCTTATTACATGTATGTGCTCCGATTTTGACCTAACGGGGTTCCCTTTTTTCTTAATCCTTTTTCATCTTAAACAACAGTACGTATGAGGGAATCTCTTTACGGTGGAACACTCGAGACTGCTGGGTTGTTCATCCCGGACGTAAGGGTCCGGTCCCCTAGGTTCGACAGGAGGTCCGTGTGTCTGTGTGCCCATGTCTTCCGTCACTGTCGGAACCCGGGGTCAGGTCATCTGAGCAGGGACATGGTGTGTGACACGTCACAAAGGTCGGACTACCCGAACCTGTGCATAGGACCGAAGCAAGAGCGATCGACCCACTGGAACCTGTAGGGACGAACGGATGGTTCATGGAGTATAGAGAAAGAATAGTTATCTTAGGACGACAAAAAGTTTGACCTTGATGTAGAAGTCGAGAAGACCCAGAGATCGAGTGACTGACACCTGGAAGAGTAGGAGGCATTACTGTACTCGGTTAAGTAATATTACTTGGTACAGATAGACAGAGACATAGTGATCCATAGGATAAAAGACGACGAAGAGACCTCTAGAAACTGATTATATATAAGGTAAGATACACGAATGGTGGGTATATTTATACGAAATAAGACTCATTTTGTTCTCGAAATGGTGTACTAGATTTCATAAAGTTATTAGATGAAACTGACATCCAATATCCTTCCGTACATTTATAGGAAGGATTTCTTGATAAACGACTCCTCAACTTATAAGAATTACGTCTTTTAGTGTGACGATAAATCATATATACTTTTTATTAAGAGGAGCCCCAAAAGTCATGAATCCGGTTGAGGTGTCACCGATTCCATATCCAGACCATAATAACGGAGACACTGTACAGTATAATCTTCCGGACGATAGTACTTACGACCAACCTTAGATGTTGTCTTTGAGAACCACTCTCTGATTCCGGAAGTGATCCTTTATATGGACCTATAAGGAAAACATCAGTAGTAGTATTTGGTCCGTTGTTTACTGACGAATGGGTTCGAAGGGAGACCGAAAACGTAGTAGACACTTAGTCCGGCTCCTGAGAAGATTGGCGGAGACGGTGGGTGGGTATCTTTAACTATGAAGTCTGTCCTCTGACGTCCGAACCCTGTCCGTTTCGGAGACATACCGAAGTAAGTGAAAGAAAATTGAACACCTTGACTCACGGATTTGTGGTTCTCCTAGTCATAGAACCTCTGTCGTTGGAAAGTCCGTGTAAAAGTTCTTGCATTTACAATATCAACTATTGAAGTCGTTATATCTCTAGTAGGGTAGTAAAGGATACTGGATGTCACTTTTGGACATTTTTCTCTTTCGAGTCCTACACACACTTTGACCACCGTGATCTGATGATTATGGCAGTCCTCCAAAAGAAAACGACAACGCCTATGACAACGAACGTGATTCACTACACTAATGGTACTAATGAGCTATTACTTTTGCTTCGAGACACTGTAGACCTTTTTTACATATGAGGAACAACCGACAACGTGTGGACCGAGAAGGCACACGGGAAGGATTAGTACCAGAGAAGTACACCACATACCGACTCGTCCGCCCGAGACAGTGATCTGTGGTGGTTCTTAACGCGAAGAGGTGGGTGGGAGAAGAGTGGATACTCTTCGCTTCTTGTGTGCTGAGTAATATGTTTTGAGTCGTGGACGATGGTTATATAAAAAACCAAGAAGTCCAAAAGAAGATAGAACATATAAAGAAGTCTGCTTTTTCAGACCAGGATCTTCTTTTGTCGGTAAATAGTCGAAACAGCAAAAACGACTACGGAATCGATATGAACGGTCATACTAAAAGGAGGAGGAAAAGGTGTAAAGAAGTTGAAAAGACAACAACACCCTTCTTGTGACCACCCTTTGTTTTCCGGACCGATTGGTAGGGTACGAAGGTCTCGGTACATTGTGACCCGTACAGAAATTGAAGAGATACGAAGACGAAGGATTTAATCCCCTGAACTTGTATTTCTATCGGTACAGGGAAGACCAAGGTTTTAAGTTTACTGAATAGTAAAAATGACGGGTTTGGTCCCCACCACCTTCTCACTTTAATATTCTCACTTAACGAGGGTCAACGGTACTACTACCCCATCCGAACCTTGGGTCCCACGGAAGAAAGTCCTTTCGTTAAACGAGACCCTTCCCGGAGACTGTGTAATTGTCTCCAGTCACTTGGTGACGAGTAACGAGTTGGGGGTGGTACTGTAAAAAGGAAAATTGAAATTCCTTCGTCTCGAAAAGTGTACATTGGTTGTCTAGTCACCGAGGGGTTTCGTCAGTGAAAAAGTGATACACGTCCTAAGTCGTGTAGTCCCCAAGGAAGATTTCCCTTTTAGTACGATGTTTCGTAGTGACTTGTTGTGTCTTGAATGACTTCCTTCTTAAATCTGACGTCTCGGTTGTTTGTACGTGACCTGTAAAGACGACGAGGGTTTCCGGGACTACCTGACGACCTGTTGAGTCCACACGTGAAGAAAATTGGGAAAGAAGGGGTCTCAGTAATAAAAGGGATGGACGAAAGAAGTAATTCGCCTTTGGACTCGTGGTTGGACTCGATCGAAGATTAAAATTCAAATAATTCAAGAGAAAATTTATTTCAAGGACGGTTGTCCTTAAGAGGTTAGTCGACGGTTCTTCTATAAAAAAAAGGGTTCTCATAATGTACATTGAGAACTTGGAGAGACTATTTCGGGTTTATTAAAGGTTTATTCTTTCATACACACTCTTTCTAATAATTCTGGAGGGTCCATTCTACGACTCCCATCCTGAAGTACAGTCACGTTAACGTCCGTGATACAGAGAGGAGAAAGTCGAACCTTACTCATTTTGAGGTAACACGTCCGAATTTTTACTTCAAAGATTTATGGGTCGTGGGATTCTTTTTCCGAAATAATCAAAAATAGATTAAAACTTGGTTTTAACTAGAGTAGAATTCCTAATAAATTATGATTTCTCATAACTCACAAAAACAATAATTCGTCAACTGTCAGGTAATAATGTAATTATGTAACAGAAATTGTAATGTGATTAGTAAATTACTGTCATAATATTTCGATCACATAAACCCCACGATAAACCATAAGTACGAAAAGGTCACTCCAAATGGGATGGTTCCTTTATTACCCTGTTGTAAACGTGAAGTAAAGTTGTGTTCGTCTTATAATTCAATTTTCTGTTATCAAACGAGTAGTTTGATAACTATTAGTACAAACAATTTGTCCAGTACGAATTACCGTCACACAAAAATTTCGTTCAAATGTATGACACTAAAAATTTTTTATATATGGTACTTTAATTTAACACTTTCTTTGGAACGTTTCTACAGTTTTAATATGAGCGGTCAATGACTTTATGTATTCCCTATTTTATTAAGTGAAAAATTACTTTTTGTGAGAAAATTCGCAAGGATTTCCTTTCATTTACATGTTTAACAAATTTGAATGACGACACCTATGTTGAAACAGTTTTAAATTATGATTGGATACATAGATCGTACAAAATTTTCATGTATTAATTCGTAACGAAGTATTAGCTCATACGACTAATTCACGGACCCAAGATCTCGGTCCGACGAACTTAATTATTCAGAACCGAAGGGACTGGTCGTACACTGAAGTTGAGACACTGAACCAACGGAGTAGACATTTTACCTCCTCCCTTACTATGGGAGTTGAAACCCGACACCACTTCTAATTTACCTGATTATACATAACTCTCGAATTTCACTTCAGCGAGTCAGAACAGGTTGAGAAACACTGGGGTACCTGTGGTCCGAGGAGGTAGGTACCCTAAAAGATCCGTTCTCATGACCCCACCCAACGGTAAAGGAAGAGGTCCCTTAGAAGGGCTGGGTCCCTAGCTTGGGTCCAGAGGACGTAACATCTGTCTGTGAAATGGAAAGTCAATACGAACTCCTATATACTTTACCGTGTACTCGTACCTACCAAAACCACCAGTATATGTCTAGAAGTTGAAGGTGAATATAAAAGCATTTTAGTAAACGGATCCTTCTACGGTCAGTGGTTCCTAGAGAGAGAAAGAGAGAAAATTCATCTGACAAAAATTCTCTTCAAAGTTTATGTTTCATTTTGACTGATCTTTCATGTCAAGGTATGTGGGAACCGGAGTTGTGTACGTGTCGTACGGGGTGGTAGTCATGGGAGATGGTCTCACGATGGAAACAATGTTCACGAATTATCCGTCCCTGTGTAATAGTGGGTAGCAGGTATCAAATATATTTTCAAGTGAGAATTGTAACCTGTAAGTTATGTCAACGTCAAGTCAGTGAGTCAGCACAGGTTGAGAGACGCTGGGGTACTTGGTGTCTTGTGGTCCGGAGGGACAGGTAGTGGTTGAGGGTCTCAAGTGGGCTTGAGTACAGGTAACTCAGCCACTACGGTAGGTTGGTAGAGTAGGAGACGGCAGGGGAAGAGGAGGACGGAAGTTAGAAAGGGTTGTAGTCCCAGAAAAGTTTACTCAGTCGAGAAACGTAGTCCACTGGTTTTATAACCTCAAAGTCGAAGTTGTAGTCAGGAAGGTTACTTGTGAGTCCTGACTAAAGGAAATCCTACCCGACCAACCTAGAGGAACGTCAGGTTCCCTGAGAGTTCTCAGAAGAGGTTGTGGTGTCAAGTTTTCGTAGGTAAGAAGCCGCGAGTCGAAAGAAATATGAGGTTGTGAGTGTAGGTATGTACTGATGACCTTTTTATCATCGGAACTGTTCTACCTGGAAAAAACTGTTTCATTACAGAGACGAAAAATTAAACGATAGATCCAACCAGTATTGAAAGGAAGGTTCCTCATTCGTAGAAAATTAAAGTACCGACATTAGTGGTAGACGTCACTAAAACCTCGGGACTTTTTTATTTCAGTCGGTGACAAAGGTGACAAAGGGGTAGATAAAGGGTACTTCATTACCCTGGTCTACGGTACTAGAATCAAAAGACTTACAACTCGAAATTCGGTTGAAAAAGTGAGAGGAGAAAGTGAAAGTAGTTCTCCGAAAAAGTAAGGAGAAGTGAAAGACGGTATTCCTACCACCGTAGACGTATAGACTCCAATAACTATAAAGAGGGTCGTTAGAACTAAGGTCGAACACGAAGTAGGTCGGGTCGTAAAGAGTACTACATCAGATGTATCTTCAATTTATTCGTACCACTGTTATATGTCAGAACTGTATGAGGAAGGGGATAAACCTAAGTCAGACAACAAGGAACAGGTCAAGATTGACAACGAAGGATTGGACATATGTCCAGTAAGTCACCTAAAACTGTTTTTATTACTGTATATAAGTGGTACTATGATAGTATGTTTTATCAAAGTGACGGGATTTTTTTAGGAGACACAAGACGGACAAATAAGGAGAGAGAGGGTGGAAAAGGGACCGTTAAGGATTAGAAAAATCAGAAGTGTCAAAACAAAAGAGGTCTTACAGTATCAACCTTTGTATGTCGTACATCGAAAAATGCTAACGAAAGAAAGTGGATAGTTACAGTGCCCAGAGAAGAGTATGAGGAGAAAGGTTTAAAGGAGGATAAAGTTGTTCTTTCAGCATATAGAATGGATCAGGATTAGAATTATGGACCTCTTCCTTTACTATTGGGTGACATCATAAGAACGGACCTTTTAGGGTACCTGCCTCCTCGGACCATCTAATGTCGGGTACCCCAACGTTTCTCAACCTGTACTGACTCGCTGAATACTGACTGATACTTAGAATTATGATATGAAACGGTTTACTTATTAGGAAAATTGTTGAGGAAATTACTTCTTTGGTATTGTGTAAGAGGGGACATGTAGAGTAACTCTTTATGTAAAGGTCATTTAAAATGATAAATCCACTGTTCCTTGTATGGGAAACAAACGACTTTCCGAAGTTACCGAGATAGAGGGACGGGGTAATCTGTCGGATCGTTACTAAGTCGATTTTTATAACCCTCCATCGAAGATCGACTCCAGTCGGAGTGATTCGAGGTTGATGAGAAAAGATTCTTTCAGTAGAGTGGAGGTCCTTCTTGGACAAGAATGGATCAATCTGTTTACGAAAGACAGGTAAGAGTCACGGTATTAAATGTATTCACCCCAGGATCCAGATTTACGGAGATTACCGTTCTACTCTACCTCTTTAAGACACACGAGAAGACGAGACAGAATCTACATTCTGAACGGTAATTCGGAACGACGTATGGAGGACACACACAACGAGTCCCTATAAATTAAGTCAAGTCAAGTAAGCGAGTCAGTACAGACTGAGAAACACTGGGGTACTTAACGTCACGTGGTTCGGAGGGACAGGTAGTGGTTGAGGACCTCAGGTGGGTTTGAGTACAGGTAGTTCAGCCACTACGGTAGGTCGGTAGAGTAGGAGACAGTAGGGGAAGAGAAGGAAGGGGGTTAGGGAGGGTCGTAGTCTCAGAAAAGGTTACTCAGTTGAGAAGCGTACTCCACCGGTTTCATGACCTCAAAGTCGAAATCGTAGGCAGGTAGGTTGTTTGTGGGTACCTATAATCACGGTTGATTTTCAGTAGTTTATGAACAAATAGTCTTAAGGATTAAATACTACAAGATTAGTTAGTTTATACATAATGATACAAATAGTATCTTATGTATATACTCCACTTTCGTCGTACTATACTTACTNGACCTCAAAGTCGAAATCGTAGTCAGGTAGGTTGTTTGTGGGTACCTATAATCACGGTTGATTTTCAGTAGTTTATGAACAAATAGTCTTAAGGATTAAATACTACAAGATTAGTTAGTTTATACATAATGATACAAATAGTATCTTATGTATATACTCCACTTTCGTCGTACTATACTTACTGTTATTTCGTTTAAGTTATCTTTTCGGATGAGTCAAGTCAAGTCAGCAACTCAACACAGGCTGAGAAACGCTGGGGTACCTGGTGTCATGTGATCCGAAGGGTCGGGTAGTTGTTGTGGATCTCGGAGAAGTTTGAGTAAAGACAGCTCAGTCACTACGGTAGGTTGGTAGAGTAGGAGACAGTAGGGGAAGAGGAGGACGGAAGTTAAAACGGGTCGTAGTCCCAGAAAAGGTAACTGAGTCAAGAAGTGTAGTCCACCGATATTGTAACCTCAAAGTAGAAGTCGTAGTCAGGAAGGTTATTTATGAGTCCTGACTAATGGAAATCTTAACTGAAGAAACTAGAGGAAAGTCTGGTTCCCCGAGAGTTCTCAGAAGAGGTTGAGGTGTCAAGTTTTCGTAGTTAAGAAGTCACGAGTCGAAAGAAATATCAGGTTGAGAGTGTGGGTATGTACTGATGACCTTTTTGGTATCGAAACTACTCTGTCTGAAAACAACCGTTTCATTATAAAACGAAATGTCTTAAAACAACAAAAGACAGTTTGTGGTCTTACTTAGTGGGTATCCATATGTATATAGGGAGTGGAAAACTTGGAGGGAGGGTAGAGGGAGGGGTGGGATGGGGAGATCCAACTATGTCTCGGGGACAAACTGAGAGGACTCTGTATATCGTTTAAGGGTAACCGATAGATATAATGTGTACTATTACATTCAAAGATACAGTGAGAGAGGTGTGTAGAGTGGAGAGGAAGGGAGAGGGGTACAGGCATTCAGATAAAAGATACTGACAAAGAGGTGACGACGGGACGTTTATTTAAGAAGTGATGGTAAAAAGATCTAAGGTATATATACGTATTCTTATGCTATAAAGAGGAAGAGAAAACTGAATGAAGACAGACATATTATCCGAGGTCCAAATAGGTGGAGTAATCTTGATTGAGTTTACATAAGGGAAAATCCCGACTCATTATAAGGTAACACATATACATGGTGTTGAAGAAATAGGTAAGTAGACAATTACCTGTAGATCCAACGAAGGTACAAGATCGATAACATTTATCACGTCTTTACTTGTTACCCTATGTACACAGGAAAAGTTAAAACCAAAGGAGTCCCATATACGGATCCTCACCCTAACGACCCAGTATACCACACCAAAATAAGGATCAAAAAATTCCTTAGAGGTATCGCAGAGGGTATCACCGACATTTACATATAAATGTAAGGGTGGTTGTCACGTTCGTACAAGGGAAAAGAGGTGTGGGAGAGGTCGTAAATAACAAACATATGAAAAACTACCACCGTTAAGATTGACCACACTCCACTATAGAGCAACATCAAAACTAAATGTAAAGAGATTATTATTCGTTACAACTCGTAGAAAAGTACACAAACAATCGGTAGACATACAGAAGAAACCTCTTTACAGACAAATCCAGAAAAGGGGTGAAAAACTAACCCAACAAAAAGACCATAACTCAACATACTCGACGAATATATGAAACCTTTAATTAGGAAACAGTCAACGAAGTAAACGATAATAAAAGAAGGTAAGACTCCCAACAGAAAAGTGGAGCGAATATCAAAGGAAACGACACTCTTTCGAAAATTCGAATTAGTCCAGGGTGGACAAATGAAAACAAAAATAAAGGTAATGAGATCCTCCATCCAGTATCTCCTAGAACGAAACTAAATACAGTAACTCACAAGACGGATATAAAGGGAGATTCTCAAAATATCAAAGACTAGAATGTAAATCCAGAAATTAGGTAAAACTCAAATAGAAATACATACCACAATCCTTCACAAGATTAAAGTAAGAAAATGTACATCGACAAATCAAAAGGGTCGTGGTAAATAACGTCTCCGACAGAAACAGGGTAATATATAAGAACGGAGGAAACAGTTTTTATTCCATGGGTATCCACGTACCCAAATAAAGACCCGAAAGATAGAACAAGGTAACCATGTATAAAGACAAAAACACGGTCATGGTGTGACAGAACTACTGACATCGAAACATCATATTAGACCAGTCCTTCCAACTAAGGAGGTCGAGGGTAAGAAGAAAGAGTTCTGACGAAACCGATAAACCCCAGTAAACACAAAGATATACTTGACACTTTAAAAAACAAGATCAAGACACTTTTTACTGTGACTATTAAACTATACCTGGTGTGACTTAGACATCTAACGTAAACCATCTTATCAGTAAAAGTGTTATAACAAAGAACGATAGGTCCTTGTACCTTATAGAGAGCTAGACAAATACAGTAGAAACTAAAAAAAATAGTCACAGAATATTAAAAGACACATATCAAGTAAACAGAGGAATCCATTCAAATAAGGATCTATAAAATAAGAAAAACAACGTCACCACTTACCCTAACTAAGGAATTAAAGAGAAAGACGAAAAAGTAACAAGTCAAGTCAAGTCAAGTCAACGAGTCAGCACAGGCTGAGAAACGCTGGGGTACTTAGCGTCGTGCGGTCCGGAGGGACAGGTAGTGGTTGAGGGTCTCAAGTGAATTTGAGTGCAGGTAGGTCAGTCACTACGGTAGGTCGGTAGAGTAGGAGACAACAGGGGAAGAGGAGGACGGAGGTTAGGGAGGATCGTAGTCTCAGAAAAGGTTACTCAGTTGAGAAGAGTACTCCACCAGTTTCATGACCTCAAAGTCGAAATCGTAGTAAGGAAGGTTTCTTTAGGGTCCCAACTAGAGGAACTCTTACCTGACCAACCTAGAGGAACGTCAGGTTCCCTGAGAGGTTGTGGTGTCAAGTTTTCGTAGTTAAGAAGCCACGAGTCGGAAGAAGTGTCAGGTTGAGAGTGTAGGTATGTACTGGTGTCCTTTTTGGTATTGGAACTGATCTGCCTGGAATCAGTCGTTTCATTACAGAGACGAAAACTTATACGACAGATCCAACCAGTATTGAAAAGAAGGTTCCTCATTCGCAGAAAATTAAAGTACCGACGTCAGTGGTAGACGTCACTAAAACCTCGGGGGGTTTTATTTCAGACTGTAACAATCATGTATATTTATGTTCACTAAAGACACATAACTAAAACATAGGACGCTGAAACAATTTAAGTGACTAATCGAGATCCTTACAAGACTATGATAGAAATCCCAAAAGATACATGTCATAGTACAGTAGACGTTTGTCACTCTCGAAGTGAAGAAGAAAAGGTTAGATCTAAGGAAAATAAAGAAAAAGAAGATACTAACGACATCGATCCTGAAGGTCTTGATTCGACTTATTCTCACCCACTTTTACCTGTGGGAACAGAACAAGGACTAGAATCTCCGCTTCGAAAGGCAAAACAAAAATAAAAAATTCTGAGTCAAAAGAAAGAAAAATTTTAAATAAATAAAATCAACCTCCGATTAATGAAATGTTATAACATCACCAAAAACGGTATGTAAATATGCTTAGTCGGTACCCAAATGTACACAAGGGATAGGACTTGGGGGGAGGGTGGAGGGAGAGGTAGGACAGGGTAGACCCGTTAGGGTCATGTGGTCGGGACTCGTGGGACAGAGTACGTAGCTTGGACCTGACCACTAGACAAAGTGTACACTGTTATGTGTACAAAGTTATATGTACGATGAGAGAGTCTAGTAGGGTGGGAGCGGAAGAGGGTGTCTCAGGTTTTCTGACAAGATATGTAGGTACAGAGAAAAAGACAGAACGTAATATCCCAGTAGTAATGGTAGAAACTACGAAAGTCAAAAAGCGGTAACTCTTATTACAAAGTGGTAACTATTATTGCAATAGTATATACCGGAAATGACGTAACTCCATCCAAGGAAGATAAGGGTAAAAAACTTCTCGAAATTAGAATTTACCCACAACTTAAAACAGATTCCAAAAAATGCGTAGATAACTCTACTGATATACCAATAATAAAAAGTTAAACAATTATACCATATGGTGTAATTAAATAAACGTATATAACTTCTTAGTAACGTAAGGACCTTATTTGGGTTGAACTAGTACCACATACTCGAAAAACTACACAACGACTTAAGACAAACGATTTTCAAAAACTCCTAAAAACGTACATACAAGTAGTCACTATAACCGGACATCAAAAGAAAAACACACAACAGAAACAAACCAAAAGCATAGTCCCACTACCACCGGAACATCTTACTCAAAACTTCACAAGGAAGGAGACGTTAAAAACCTTTCTCAAAATCTTCCTATCCGTAATCGAGAAGAGATTTACAAACTGTCTTAAGAGGACACTTCGGTAGACCGGTACCGGAAAACAAAAAAAACCCTTTTAAAAACTAGTGTCGTAGTTAAAGTCACGAACAAGTTTAAAGATAATGAAGTACTAAGTCAGAACCCTCTAACTTGAAAAGATTCTTAGACAGGTAAATAAGGTCCAGTAGGTAAAATAACGGTATATCAACAATTATTATCAGAGTATTAGGAAACATAAAGACGTAACAGACAACATTGGAGAGGAAAAAGTAAAGATTAAAACAACGAAACTAAGAAGAGAGAAAAAGAACTACTCAATCCGATTTACAAACAGGTAAAATAGAAGAGGTTTTTAGTGGAAAATCAAAATAATTAGAAATGATATCAAAGATAGTAAAGAAAATGTGAATAAAGACGAGTTTAGAAATACTAAAGAAAGGAAGATGATTAAAACCCCACAAAAACAAGTAGAAAATCATATTTCTTCAACAAAATTCACATTCCAATCGAACAGATTAGCTACAAAAAGAACAAAGAACTCCATCCTAACATAATGATATTTGTAGGGAGAATCTTGACGAAAAGGACGTAGGGTATCCACAACTCAACAGTACAAAAGTAACAATAAACAAGATCTTTGAAAAACTAAATGGAAAAATAAAGAAGTCATTGGACAACCAATAAATCTTTACATAACGAATTAGAGGTACACGAACACAAAGAATGTCGAAAAAAAGAACATTAACTATAGATCAGAGTATCTCAACACCAACCTCTTCTATGAACTATGCTAAAGTTAAAAGAATTTAAATGACTCTAAACTAAACACTGGGTTCTACACCAGATAGGACCTCTTACAAGGTACACGTGAACTCTTCTTCCATATAAGAAGTAAATCTACCTTACAGGACTTCTATAGTTACTCTAGGTAAAGTAAATTACATAATAGATTCTGGGCACAAAGGAATAATTGACAGACAAAGCTACTAGAGAGGTAACCACTCACCCCACAATTTCAGAGGAGGATAATAACACCATGACAGTCAAAGAGGAAAATACAGACGATCACAAACAGAATACATGACTCCACGAGTATAAACCCACGTATCTATGAATGTTAACAATACAGAAGGAGAACCTGACTAGGGAACGAGTAATACATTACAGGAAGGGATAGAGAACATTGAAAGATATAAAATTCCAGATAAAACAGACTATACTCCTAACGATACGGTCGAAAGAAAACGAAGGGTAAACGTACCTTATATAAAAAGGTAGGAGAGTGAAAGTCAGATATACACAGAAATCGAGACTTCATGTAAAGAACAAAAATATAGGTAAGTCGGTCAGACACAGAAACCCGACCACGTGACCCTACCGGGTCTACCCTACCCTCCCTCTCCCTCCACCCTCCCCCCCCAAGTCCTACCCCTTGTGTACATTTGGGTACCGACTAAACATATTTACATACCGTTTTTGGTGATGTTATGACATTTCATTAATCGGAGGTTGATTTTATTTATCTAAATGTAAATGTTAGGTAAATGTAAATTTCATTAATAACTATATATACGAGGATAACGGTAAAAGAATTGACGAACCCCAAACTAAAACCTCTAGAAAAAGAAGAGAACATAAAGAACTGATACATTCAGGGAAATTGTAAACAACATTTCGACCAAAACACCATGACTTAAGAGAATTGAAAACAAACGAACTTTTTAAAACCAAAGGGGTAATTAAAACTTACTCTGGGAACGACCCATGTCATTAGAACAAATAAAAAGTGCAAGTTATGAAATTTATATAGGACAGTAGAGGAAGACCGGACGTCTCAAAGACCGACTTTCTAGTCGACAATTTACATACCCCAAAGGGAATATACAATGAACAACGAAGAGGGAACGACGAACATTATAAGAAAGAAACACAGATTAGAAACAATCAAACTGATCATACACGGAACCACACAAAGAGGAACCCAAATAGGACATACCTGAGAAACTTGGAGAATCTAAACTAACTGATAAAGGAAAAAGTGCAACCCCTTTAAAAGTTGATATTAGAGAAGTTTTGGAAAGAACATAGGAAAGAAAAAGAGAAGAAGACCCTGGGGATATTAAACGTACAGCCACGTAAACTATAACAGGGTCTCCAGAGACTCTGATAGGAGTCAAGAAAAGTAAGATAAAGGAAAAAGACAAGAAGTTTACAATAAAGGTGGTAAAATAGAAGGTCGAGTGACTTAGCAAGAAGACGAAGTCTATAAGACGATAACTCAGCAAGATCTCACAAAAATTAAAGTCATTAACACGACAAACAGACACATACGAAATAAGAAATTAAGAACATCCAGAAATAATTTACTAAGAATGTAAAAGAGGTAAAACAAAAGTTCCAAAAACTAGTAAGATAGTGAGAGACTTAAGAAAAAGTCCATCAAAGGGATAAAGGAGAAGTAAATAAACCTGAAGACACCAAGATCAAACAAGGAAGTAAACACATCATAAAGAGACGGAAAAAAAAAAAAAAATTGAATAACACAAACTCCAGAGAAAGGGGTCCGAAGTTCCAACTTAAGAAAGAAGAAAACCAAAGACAGGAGACTTCTAACCAGGTCACCAAACACATTTGATGTATAGCCCACTCTAAACGCGACTCAAAAAAAAAAACAACAACAACAATAACAACAAAAAGGAGACTACCCGTTCCGATTCACTACACCATTAGGACAGACGACTACTAACCCAAACATAAAAACAAAGCAAACAATAAATCTACTCCGTAAGACGTGTCCGACGATGACTGCCAACCCACTCCGGTCCAGAACATGAGTTCACCAAGGAAACACACTCAGGAGTGATAGACTTTGAAGGATCCCAATCAAGAGGCCATCAGATCCCAGAACCTCAATCACTAGGGTGAGGTTTCCGAGTCCTTAACTAGAGAGGGATCCTACGGGAGGTTGTGACACGACCTGAGACTTTGACGACACCCCTGTCGAGTTTAAGATTTGACCAGGACGAGGACATACAAGAACGAAGGTTACAGGTGTCGATAGTCTTGATCATACAAAAGAAAACACCCTCGACAGTTACAGGAAAGTATATAAGGTATCTGTATCTCAGACGGATCAACTAGTACACCTATATTAGACATCGAACACGTCGACCACCCTCCCAGAACCCGGAAGGAATCGGTGTGACGGGGACACAAAATTAACACCAAAATAAAGGTGGAGACGTACACACAGTAGGGTGTATGAACCCAAACGAGGACTCCGACGGACCTCCCGAAGTCAGACGGGTTCACTCCCGCTCCATACCTCCACCACGTCGACGAACCCAGTGTCCCCAAGACCGTCGGTGGTCTATTAGTCCCCTCAACCGCCGATCCTGTCGTCCTTTATATCACGAGATCTTCCCATACCATTGGATAACCGGTTATGGGAGGTCATAAGAACGGACCTCTTGGGGGGACTGTCTCTCCTGACCGTTCGGTCAGGTCTCCCAGTGTTTCTTAACCTGTGTTGTCTTCACTGGGACTCACGTATCTTCGTTCTAAAAAAAAAAAAAAAAAAAAAAACGGACACCGTCGATACGAGGTTACTCCTAAGTCCCACTTCCACCGTGGACTAAGACAGAGACGAAAAATAATACGACAGATCCAACAGTATCGAAAAGAAGATTCCTCGTTCACAGAAAATTAAAGTACCGACGACAGTGGTAGGCGTCACTAAAACCTCAGATTCTTTTATTTCAGAGAGTGACAAAGGTAACAAAGGGGTAGATAAAGGGTACTTCACTATCCTGGTCTACGGTACTAGAATCAAAAGGTTTACAACTCAAAGTTCGGTTGAAAAAGTGAGAGGAAAGTGAAAGTAGTTCTCCAAGAACTCAAGGAGAAGTGAAAGACGGTATTCCCGTCACAGTAGACGTATAGACTCCAATGACTATAAAGAGGACCGTTAGAACTAGGGTCGAACACGAAGTAGGTCGGGTCGCAAAGAGTACTATATGAGACGTATCTTCAATTTATTCGTCCCACTGTCATATGTCGGAACTGTATGAGAAAGGGTTAAACCTTGGTCAGACAACAAGGTACAGGTCATGATTGACAACGAAGAACTGGACGTATGTCTAAAGAGTTCTCTGTACATTCAACCAGACCATAAGAGTAGAGAACTTCTTAAAAGGTGTCAAACAACACTAGATGTATCGGTTTCCGAAACCGTATCAGTTATTTCGTCTTTATCTACAAAAAGACCTTAAGAGAACGAAAAAGTTACTACGTTGTCTACAACCGTTAAACTAGAGACCAAGGAGACGGAAAAGATTTAGGTCGAACTTATAGACCTTTAAGTACCAAGTGTATGACAACTTCGGAGAGCCGCTTAAAACTCTTAATAAAACGATCGTACTCTCTACTCAGTTAACACACCATCAAACTTGTAAGAAACCCTGACGGGAAGAAATTCTACCTTACTTTTAACTGGAAAAGGTCAGGACACCGGTGACGATTTAAAAGGTTTAAACGACCGTATAATTCACGTCGTGAAAGTGTCGTAGTAGAAAACCCTGAACTTTATCGAGTTGACCTTAAGGTAGTGGAGGTGATCGAAACAAGCGTCACTACGAAGGATTCCGGGTGAACTGAAGTGTAAGGTCCTACGGACCGAGATCCACTCACTAGTGTGGTAGCACCAATAGACACAGTACTTGTAGAAAAAACATGTCAAGAAGACACATAAGAACGGTGGAGAAGAATTATAGAAGACAAAGACACTCCAGGTACGGTAAAGACAGGAGATAACACAGGTAGAAACGTACTTGACAAGGGAACCAAAGAAAGAACTTCTCTAGAGATGAGAAAGGGTAAGATAACAAAAGGAGATAAAGAAACATGACTAGTGACTCCTTCCGAAAGAATAGGGAGGAACGATAGGAAACCTTGAGACGTCAGTTTAGCCACATAGAAAGGAAAAGAGGAAACGGAAATCGAAGATAAAAAAAAGAGTCTATAAAGATTCCGGAGGAGTCCGTTGGCAAAACGGAAAAACGTAAAGAAAAAGAACTCTTACCAGGACATGCAACAGTACTTGGAGGTAGGTATCAACAAGTCCGTGAGACAGATAGTTTAGATCAGGGAGCTTGGATAAATAGTGAAGGTGACATATTCACATTCCCTAAACTAAATCCAGTATGGACTTACCAGATCACCAAAAGGGATGAAAGAAGTTAAATTCAAACTTAAACTGTTATTCCTCAAGTGCTAGACTCGGTCAGTAGAGGACCAGAACAAAAACGACTAACATATCTGAAAGAAGTAGAAACCGACGTTTCTTATATTAGTTAGACTAAGGTCATAACTGGTAGATCACTACAGGTATACATCTCGGAAGAGAACACAATAACCTTCTCCCACAAACGATACTGGTCACGTAAGAGAACCGTTTTGACAATCGAAAACGGGACAAAGTAAGACATGAGGTTCCAGTTTAAACGGACAATGAGGTCCATAATGGACCGAAGCATGAAAACATAAGGTCAGGAGACACTACTTTTCCTGTAGAAAAAAACGCACAATCAAGATCTTCCAGAACATCCAGAAGTATCTTGACGAGTTGAAACCGAAGAAGTCGTAATGACCAACCCCGTATATGAACCTAATGACACTACGACTTACAAAACGGAACCTTTGTTTATCTCTAGTAAGACAGTAAAAACTCTAACGTGGGTTCATGACGTAAAGTCTGAGTAAACAACTGATACTCCCGATGAGGTAAAGAAGATTCCCTAAGAACGGGTGTCATCATCTATATTACCAGTAGACTTAATTTAAGTGGGTAAGGTCAGGTAAAATCAAGTGACTAAGGATTTTACAACTACAAGTGAGAAGGGTAGAGGATAAACTGATGAAGATTAAATGGAACTAAATACCTGGATTGTAAAGTCCAAGGATACGTTATAACGACAAATGTCGTAACCTGAAATGAAGGTAGTGGTCAGTGTAAGTGTTTGACCCGGAACAAAATCGAAACCGAGATAGAGAAATAAGAAAGACCTCAATAAAGAGGTGAAAAGAGGTCATTGTATGACCTTTGGATGGTTGGACCCCTCAAGTACAAAGTCACAGTATAGAAAAACAGTATAGAAAGTATGACAAGTACCCCAAGAGTCCCTTTCTTATAACTTCACCGAACGGTAAGGAAAGAAATCACCTGGTGCAAAACAGTCCTGAGAGGTGGTACTAGGCAGGTAGAACCCACCGGGATGTACCGTACATTTTCGGAACCTAATTTTAGATACCCTCTTTACATCATCTTTACCTTCGACTTCTTCTTTTTCTCCGTTATACTTTAAAGACTAACTCTCTTCGAGTAAAATCACAAAATTTACCTACCACAGTTCAAGTTTAGTGACACCATGAAAATAAAGGTGACTTCTCACTATCAAACGAAATTTTTTTATCTATAAACGTTACACATAATTTGTTGTGTGAAAACATGATATGTAAATATTACTTTAAAAAATCTACAGTTAAAATTTACAAAACCCCTTTCTCTCAAAAAGTTCATCGAAAATCTCCCTGACACTATTTTTTATATGACTTTTCTTAGAATCCTGACAGTCCCTGAAGGGACCACCAGATCACCAATCCTTGGGTACGAAAATGATGACCCTTGTATCCAAGTTAGGGACCAGTCCCTTGACTCTAGAGTGTACAAAGGACAAAAGAAAAAACCGTACGCCATACTGGTTTTTTCCTTTCTTTTTTTCTTATGATCTTTCGTTTAAAAATGGTGGTGGTGGTGGAGGAGGTAAGAGTATGAGTCGACCTTAATAAGTCCGTGAAACTCCCACACACACAAAGACACAAACACAAATTCCCACGGTCCATGTTTTCAATACATTAAACTCAGGTGAGAGGGTTATCAATCAACGAGTTATTTATAAAAACTCTAGTTAACTTAACTTGTATTTTATAAATGTTAAATTTTGTTTCCGTTTTATCCTATATTTCTAAGAAAGAGACGGATAAAAGTATTTAAACGACACTCTTACCTAATGTACACCAGACGTGAGGTCTCTTGTATCCGAACCGAAGTAAGACGGTTTATAAGAAAAAAAAGATAATTCGTTTCAAAATACTTCCGAATGTTGGAACGACTAACTTCAAAAAAGAAACCCAGTCGTCACAACCGTAGTGGACCTTCGAAAAACCTTTACTTCTGTGGGTCCGGTCTGAGGTCTAAAACCTTAGTTTTTGTCATCAAGTTGTTATAGCGGTTTACTAGGGATCCGTGTAAGTTAAACTCTTCGTAATCGAACCGCCGGGGATCAACAGAGTACCCACTGTCGGGGTGGGTCACTCCAAGATCAAGGTTTACGTGGATTTACATAAGAACCGACAAGGTGTTGATAGTAGTGGTGATTACTATGATTACTGTATCGATGTCTCCTTAATTGTCCCGTGAAAGTATATGTAATAGATTAAACTAGGGTTGATGGAAGAGGTTAAATCTCGTTTCATGAAAGACGTTTAAGTTAAGGTTGTTACACTTCTCTACTCATCTCAAAGGACTTAACAAAAGTTTCTACTTGTATGAAATTCGGGTCTCTCAGTAAATATTAATAGAAGTTTAAATTACTACAGTTATAGAAGTCGGTTTATATGAAACAACAATATAAAGTCTCATAAAATCCTTTTTTTGTATTATTTCATCACTAAAACTGACCCAACCAAAATAATAATATAGTATTTTTAGGTCTAGACCTTTCGTATAATTATTTTGACACGACTTTCTCCAGTTTGTCAAATAGGTTCTCTCTAAGTGAGAATTTTTGTGTATTCTCGGTAGCTCAATTACCTGTTTTCTCAAAATTTCCAGATTAACGTGTACATGACAAAGTCCATGATTCTTAATTTTTGTGAACCATAATTGTAATATAGACGTAGTAGGTGTGAAGTTAGGAATACGTAATCTATTTTGTGGTTTGTTATTTTCACGTTGGGGTTGAAAGTCTTTAACAATAAAAGACGTATTCTTCTTTGATGTAAGTCTCTAAATTTTTTCATCTTTTGTTAAGGTCCCGTCTTATACCTTTTCTCATAATATTAAATTATATCACACATAGTTTCACTATATTTGTTCGTCTGACTCCACCTTTATCATTCTATTTTGACTGTATTTGTAAATAAAGTTCTAAAAGATCAACTAAAGGAAACCTGGGTAACGAATAAATGACTCGACGATTCTTTCTTCCAGACGTCCCACCTCCCCCCTTCCCACGTCTTGTTTTTCCGTCTATCCAGTTTAATGGTTCCTCACCACCCATTAATCGTTACCCCCTCTACGGACGTCTCTACCCTCAACAAAGAAGTATCTTCCAGTTTTAGACATAATTTACTTGATGTCTATTCGGTAGTTATCCGGTTTATAATTATAAAATAATTAGGACGGGTCTCCAGTGAGTAAGTATACAATCTGTGTAATAAAAGTTCCCTAGTATGGACCATTTGACCTGTTGAATCAGACGAAACCGTTCGGACCACCTAAGGACCCCAAGATTATAGTACAGAGGAACTTTGGGTTCTTCGGGAGAAGACTGGTCCTCAGTGTGTTCTCGGAGTGTCAAGATTACCCAATCAAGAACACGGTTCGGGTGGGACAGTATCTCTACGGGTTTCGGGACATGAACAGAGATTTGGAGAACATCTCCAAATCTCAGTCTCACTCGGGTACTTGTTTCGGGTAGAACCGAAGTGACCTTCAAGGAGTGACTCACAGTAGAGGAATGTGTGTGACTGGAATGGAATATACATTAAGTGACTTATGTCTAATACTGGGGACTGCGGGGGTGTATGTGTGTCTTTTATCGGAGATTGTACAGCGTAGAGACTTCCGTAGAAGAGGTAACGAATAAAGGGTGGGGAGGAACCTTTGTCCGAGCGTAAGAAGGGAAACGGAGAAACAAGATGGGTGGGTGGTTGTCAACGAGAGAGAACCGTCGGACTTTCCGAGACCGTGAAGACTATGTTGATGGTTGCCGTGGGACGAATCGGTTTAACCCAAGACTGTGGGACGAGACGACGGTTCCCGGGACGAAGCGAGGTCGACAAGGAGATAAAAAAGGGGTCGGTGGGTACACTGCGGATGTCATTCCTCATCCCCTCTTTAGTTGCCGGTCGTAGGAGCAAAGATAGGAACCCGAGGTGACTTTCGAGAATTCATGGGCTGTGTTAGCACTCAATGACTCGTATCGCGTGTCTCAAACCCGATTAGGCATGTTAAACGAAACGTGAAACCTTGTTTTACTTAAAACAATGAACCACAGTACTCAGAACTCGGTTTTATCTGTATGTAGTATCGGACTCGTCTCACTAATGTCCAACTTCGGTAGATGAAGGTCAGGTGTCCCGACGAATTATTCTCGAAGTCATCTACACTCGGTCTATGTTCTCCGATGGGTCCGTATGTGACGACCGTCTGGAACATGAACAGGGACTGAAAATAGCTACCGTTTGTGTCGTAGACAGTTTAATACCCTCTTTTGTAGGGTGGTGAGATCGTGTAAGTAATTAAATTCAGAAGATATTAAGAAAGGTCATGAATAACGATACCTAAATAAAAGTGTGTTTCAATTAGTTGATCGAACATCAGGGAAGTACTATTTTAACTCTCATAACGGTAAATTTTGGTGAAGTCCTTTTATATATGACTAGTGAAAGAGACACTTTTCGTCTTAAAGTTTGACGGAAGGTTCAGGACTAATGGTTTGATAACTGATTAGAGAATGTCTTTTTATGTTACGTGATTCGTCGACCACTTTATGTAAAATCTACCGATTTATACGCAAACAAACAAACAAAAATTAGACATTTCAAAGGGTGATGACTTGGTTAAATAAATATGCAGAATTTAGCTATCGGACCAACTTTCCATACACCACGAAACCGAGTGGAGTGACCGAAACCATATTAGGTATGATAACAAATACTACTTTTGTGGTAGGTAGGAAGAACTCTTCCAAAGTTTTGATAAAACTTTCTCCCATCAAAGTAATTTTAAAATCAATTAAATATGTCACAACCGTTTCCAAGAATTTTTATCAGAATTGTCAAAAGAGTATTGTTCCTAGATACCGATAAATTTTACTTTACTGCAAAAGATTAAACTTCTTATACACAAATAATTCAGATAGTATTAGTACAACCACCATAAAGTACGTTTTATGACAATCATTAGACGGAACAATCTGAACCACTTGTGTGTCGAGGAGATAGTTTCTCCTCTTTCGGAGTTTAATTTCTGTAGACTAAAGAATATTCAATGGAATAAATAGATTCGTAGTTTTAGGAGAAGATGAGTCCCAGTAACCCTTTTAATTTACATTCCGTCAACGAGACTTGTCACGGACCTGGTGTCATCCTTCCGTTTTCATTGACTTCTAACGAAAACGACCATCGCGTCACGTCCGGAGCACCTAGGGTCATTTATGCAAGGGTAGAGGCAGGATAAGAACGAGAAGAGAGTGAATGAGTCGTAAATGATTCATGGATGGTACAGAACCCGAGTCCACGATTACTGTCTTTTCACTTACTGTGTCCGGGAGGTCTCCCACTACTCACTCTCTGTGTCGGTCTGTTTGTCTGGTGAATTTTACCTACGCAACTACGAAGTCCTTGTGTTTCTTCCCCGAGTAGGTCAGACCCAAAAGTACTTTATGAAAAAGAAAAGAGACTCGACTCTTCACTTCTTACCGATCTTCAACCGGTCTTTTGTTTTTTTCACGCCATTTCACGAGCACGTCTCCCTTCAGGTGACGTTGACGAACCCCCTCTCTTAAACCACGGAAACTCTTTGACTCTTCTTAAGTTACAGCGGCAGCTGATCTATTTCTGTTTTCTCAAGTGTCTTCTCTGCCCCCGTTACTTATCCTTGATTTAATATTTACCGACATACAACAGTGGGACGAATAAATTGAATATACGTCTCATGTAGTACGTTTTACTGTCCGACCTACTTCGTGTTCAACCTTAGTTCTGACATCCCTCTTTATAGTTATTGGAGTCTATACGTCTACTGTGATGGTAATACTGTCTTTCGATTCTTCTTGACTTCTCGGAGAACTATTTCCACTTTCTCTTCTCACTTTTTCGACCGAATTTTGAGTTGTAAGTTTTTTGGTTCTAGTACCGTAAACCAGGGTAATGAAGTACCGTTTATCTACTCCTTTGTTTTGTCACTGTCTGCAATAGAAGACCCCGAGGTTTTAGTGACGTCTACCACTGACGTCGTTACTTTAATTTTCTGCGAACAAGGAACCTTCTTTTCGATACTGGTTGGATCTGTCGTATAATTTTTCGTCTCTGTAATGAAACAGCTGTTTCCAGGTATATGAGTTTCAATACCAAAAAGGTCGTCAGTACATACCTACACTCTCAACCTGGTATTTCTTCCGACTCCCAACTTCTTAACTACGAAAACTTGACACCACAACCTCTCCTGATAACTCGTAGGGGACCTGACGTTCCTCTAGTTTTGTCAGTTAGGATTTCCTTTAGTCAGGACTTATAAGTAACCTCCGTGACTACGACTCCGACTTCGAGGTTATGAAACCGATATACTACGTTTCTCAGTTGAGTGACCTTTTCTGGGACTACGACCCCTCTAACTTCCGTCCTCCTCTTCCCCTGCTATCTTCTACTCTACCAACCTACCGTAGTGACTGGGTTACCTGTCCTCAAACTCGTTCGAGGTTCTCTACCACTCCCTGTCCCTTCGGACGGTACGACGTCAGGTACCCCAACGTTTCTCAGTCTACACTGACTCGCTGACTTGTTTGTTTGTTTTTAATCTTTTCCGTGACCTTTGGTGTCACATCTCAAACCTTAAATAGAATTTTGGTTACCCTTCAGTAACCAACAATACATTTTGTCGTACCAATCGAAACACAAACCCTTCGTAGTATTACGTCTTTTACTTGAACTTCTTCTTTCTGACTTCTGGTCCTCCGGTACAAACACCGACCATGTTATTAAATACGTTTTCTTTTGTCGTTGGACTTAAAACCAGTACTACTATCGTAGCCTTTTTTTGTTTACCCAATCCACAAGTTCGTCTACAGTTGTTGACCTTAACCACTAAATACTCTCTCCACCCACATCGCTCTTTCCTATACTCTTACGGTGAGACCGAATGGTCGTTGGTCCCATAACCGTAAACGATCTCTCTGATATTCCTGCTTATTCCAACCCTTCTTTCTATTGCTCAAGTCAACACCTGTTTTATTTAAAGTTTACAGGTATCTTGTAAATCTCTGGAAGTCTCAGGTCTTCTCCAGTCTCCACCGTGTCATATAAACCGTCATTAGTCGTCTATCGACCAGTTACTTTGGTACCTTCACCTTTTGACTCTCATATGTTTACCTCTGTAAGAGACCCTGTCTTAGGGTACTGTGTGTCTGTGAATTGTTTACTTCACTCCTTCTCCTTAGGGGTGTTCCCTAACTTTTCCTTACCGGTTTGTCCACTTAGTCTACTTAATCTTTAGTGATACCAACACTATCGACCTGACATTTCTTCCACCTCGCGGTTCCTTAACTACGGAAACTTGACACCACAACCTCTTCTGAGGACTCTCGGGGAACCTGACGTTCCTCTAGGTTGGTCATTAGAATTCTCTTTAGTTGGAACTTATAAGTAACCTTCCTGACTATGACTTCGACTTTGAGGTCGTAAAACCAGTAGACTACTGTTGTCGACTGAGTGACCTTTTCAGGGACTACGACCCTTTATTGCTCCCGTCTTCCTCTTCTCCCGTAGTCTCCTACTGTACCGACCTACCGTAGTGGTTACGTTACCTGTACTTGAACCCGTTTGAAGCCCTCTACCACTCCCTGTCCCTCCGGACCGCACGACGTCTGGTACCCCAGTGTCTCATCCTGTACTGACCCGTTGAGTTTGTTGTTGTTGTTTCTCTTTTTTCATAAAGTTCTTCCAGTGTTTTCAGTACCCTTTCTTCATGGAGTTCTTCTGTTTACTGTAGTTTACAATAACTTTTTGGTTCATTCTCTTAAGTCTAAAGTAACCAAAATTGTCGTTCCTCCACATTCAGTTAGATTTAAAGTATATGTGTGTGTGTGAATGTACGTATATGTACATGAGTGTGTCTGAAATTTAGGAGTTTATTATCCAATCCCAAGAAGATTCTAGGTGGTAGAGACCAGACAGAACAAAAAGAAGAGAAGGGTGTTGATAGGAAACATCAACGTGACGTTGAATGGATATCGGAAGTAGTCTGGTTTTCTATTTTGTCCCCACCACCCGTTGAATTTCAAACCACTGGTTCCGTATTAGGCAAAGTCACCATGGACCTAAGGTCGATACCATACCTTTACCTACGGTGAATAGTAAAGTTTTCATGTGACACAATTATTTTACGACTGGACTGGTTGACTTCAATCCTGAACAGTAAAAACAGAGATTATTGAGTTAACGGGAAACGTTTTAAATTCTTTCCTCTGGGACCTGATATGTAAAATTGTAAATTCTTGAAAATGACGATCGAAAACTAGATTTGTTATGGTAAATATCTGTGTTTGTACGTATGGAATTAAGGAAACGGTATAAATCTACTAGTCTTTAATTCCTTTTGTACGTCAACTTTTCCAAATGATGTTTCTTCTGTTTACTGTGTGAAAACTTCAGGTTGATATTGAATCTTTAGGTTTACAGATTTTCAAGATTAACCAGTTTCCTAAGTTACATATTTTTAAAATGTAAAAGAAAGAAAAAAAAATGAGGAAATTTCGTATACCAAATCAATTTTCTTTATCCTAAATAAATCTATCGTCTACTTACAGTCTAGTATACTGAGTATAGGATGGATTTAAAAAGACAAGGACGACCTTTTAAAGGAGATTGTCTACTCATTAGAATAAAATACGACCTAGTCGGGGTGTCAAACTATGTCGGTACCCAAACTTTATCCTCTCAACGATCAACATACTAAGTTTACGAGAAACTCTTGTTGTGTCTATAGAGTAATGAAATTGTTTTTTAACTTTAATACATCTTTTAAAGATTGTCAAAAGTAGTGATTACTTCATATGATCATTGTATTTGGTCTAAAAGTGGGACTTCTCTCGATCTCCAGAGGGTTTAAGGTTTTCTTACTTTTTTCCGTTTATACATTTAATACTCGAACTGTGACTAACGTTCGTTTTAAGATTTTATCTCAGAGTTTGTCTACCAGACACTCGTAAATCTTTTTAATCTCCACTAGTAGTCCTTGGTGGTACCCGAGTCATGTTTGTTTAACGTGATCGATTCAGTTACAAGATTGTTTTATCCCAATGATCTGATTACCTAAACGTTTCGACTACCTTGTGTGTGATTCCTTGGAATTTCCCATTTTTATTAAATTGATAAGTCGGTATCATCTCGTACACACGAACGATTCAGTGAAGTCAACACAGACTGAAAAACGATGGGATACCTGACATCGGACGGTCGGAGGAGACAGGTACCCTAAGAGGTCCGTTTGTATGACGTCACCCAACGGTAAGGAAGAGGTCCCCTAAAAGGGTTGGGTCCCTAACTTGAGTACAGACAGAGAATGTAGAGGATGTAACCGTCCACCCAAGAAATGGTGATCTCGGTGGATATTGTCTCGTACGTCCAAAAGAAGAGTGATATTAAATGATGCTGAACACTGTTTATAAATGACTCGTGAATGAGGCACAGAACGTGGCACGATTCACGAATATGTGGTGAACAAAATTGTGTTAAGTTAGGGACCTAGGCCTTCTAGGAGACCTCTTCCTTTACCGTTGGGTGAGGTCATGAGAACGACCCTTTTAGGGTATCTGTCTCCTCGTACCATCCGATGTCAGGTACCCCAGCGTTTCTCAGTCTGTGCTGACTCACTGAAGTGAGTGAGTGAGTGAGTGGACTACGACTTCCACTTTGAGGTTAGGAAACCGGTGAACTACGTTTCTTAACTGAGTGACCTTTTCTGGAACTCCGATGCTTTCTAACTTCCGTCCTCCTCTTCCTCTACTGTCTCCTACTGTACCAACCTACCATAGTGGTTAAGTTACCTGTACTCAAACTCCTTCGAGACCTCAACCACTACCTGTCCCTTCGGACCACACGACGTCAGTTGCCACAACGTTTCTCAGTCTGTACTGACTCCCTGACTTGACTTGACTTGGATACTCCATCTTTGACAACAATAGTTCTGCGTCACCTCACATACCGAATTGACGTTTCTGAACTTCGGTCTATCGTAGGAAAGTTTAGGACTGAGATGGTGAATTTACCGGCACACTGGAACTTTTCAGTGAACTAGAGACGGAATACAACTGGTAGACATTGTACTACTATTGTTATCATTGAGGGAAGTTTTCCCCGACACTTCTAATTTACTCGGTTACATACATGTGCAGAAATTTTTCATAGACCACGTATTATTTAAGATTCTTACAGTCGACATTGTTGAGGTGAAACCTCTTCATTCTACTGTATAGGTTTTATGATGTCAAGGAGATTGGTCCTAGATTTAGGTGACGACTCTAGTTTCGGGTACGGGACTTGTTGGTATTTTAAATATAAAAATTTTCACACACCCTAAGAATTTACTAAAACTTCTTAGGAACTATAGGTGTGTGAAGAAATATGGAAACAAGATTGTTACATGAAATATGGATTCAACAAACCCTTCCATAAAGACCCTAGAACACGACTTTGAAAGGATCTACGGTCTTTTCGATAACTCCTTTAACCCAAACGTTTAAACTTCCGATGTCGGGAGTATATAGTTTCCGTGTACCAATATACAGACCTCTCAGTGTACACAACTGAATTAAATTATTTTTTTATTTATGACATACCTTTTAACACACACACGAGTCAGTACAGGTTGAGAAACGCTGGAGTACTAAAATCGGAAGGTCCGAGGAGACAAGTACCTTAAGAGGTCCGTTCTTATAACCTCGCCCAACGGTAAAGGATAAGGTCATACCTTATAATGAACCCGTAATTTTTCTTACTTTCTTACGGTAAGAGTATCTACCTTGATCTCTAATAGTATGATTCTCTTCGTTGAGTCTTTCTCTGTTTATGGTATACTATAGTAAATATACACCTTAGATTATATACTGTGTTTGCTTTTATAGATACTTTGTCTTTGTCTGAGTACCTGTATCTCTTGTATGAACACCAACATTTCCTCCCCACCCCCTTTCTTCCTGACCCTCAAACCCCAATCATCTACATTTGATAATGTGTATTCTAACTATTTTTTTGTTCGAGAATGTGATATCCAGTCCCTTAACATAAGTTATAGGACACTTTTACTTTTTCATATATATGTTGACTAAATGAAATGACATGTCGTCTTTAATTGTGTTGTAACATTTAGTTGTTGTGAAGTTATTTTAATTTTTTTTTCTTATAACATTGTCTCATTCAAATCATTCTCGGTATCCGTCACAAATAATGACAATTTATACTTGACTCCGGAGAGGATTTACGAAAAGTGTATAATAAGTCAGGAGTACTGGTGAAATAATCCCATAATACTCGGGGTAAAAAAAAAAGTCTCTCCAAATGTTGGACAGGTCCTAGTGGGTCGTTCGTTCAACTTCTAGACCTTAAGTTTAGTCCATTAACCTCTAGAACCTGATGTTCCTCTAGGTTGGTCAGGTAAGACTTCCTCTAGTTGGGACCCTAAAGAAACCTTCCTTACTACGATTTCGACTTTGAGGTCATGAAACCGGTGGAGTACTCTTCTCAACTGAGTAACCTTTTCTGAGACTACGACCCTCCCTAACCCCCGTCCTCCTCTTCCCCTACTGTCTCCTACTCTACCGACCTACCGTAGTGACTGAGCTACCTGCACTCAGACTCACTTGAGGTCCTCAGCCACTACCTGTCCCTCCGGACCGCACGACGCTAAGTACCCCAGCGTTTCTCAGCCTGTGCTGACTCACTGACTTGACTTGACTTGACTAGGTAATTTGAGGTATAGTTCTTTGGTGTAGGTTCCCATGATTTATGAACGATTTCTTGGAGTTTCTGCAGTAGGACGAACAAAGGTCGTTCGGAGAAGTATCGGAGAAACCAATAAAACTAACGATCTCAGGTGACTGAAGTAGTAAGTAACGGGAGTAAGGTCCAAAGGAGTTTGCGGAGTAGTGACCCCTCCGGTAGAAGTACTACTGCGACTGGAGTGTCATTGGAGGATCGGTGAGAGGGAATGGGTACGGACCGACCCGAAATGAAGAGATAGTGAGTGGGGACGGGCCGTCAAAAGTAAACGAATAAACAACTAAGGAAATCACAGGTGGTCGGAGACATTGTTTACGAGGTTCCCTAAACATATAAAACAAAATGATGTGATAGGGTCATAAATCTTATTTGGGACCATATAGTATACGACTGTTTTTTATAGAGATATTTATTAACTTAAGAATGTATACGAACAATATGTTAGATTGAATAGTCATCATAGTCTTTGTTTCTAACTTATTTTGATGGTACTAGTCTATATTATATATTAGAGATGTTTAAAGTCAGAAGGAAGGTCTGGGATAAATATTCGTCTATGATAAAGAAAGTGTTGGATGAGGTCGTAAGAACGGAACCTTTAGGATACCTGTGTCCTCGGATCACCCGATGACAAGTACCCCACCATTTCTCAGTCCGTGCTGACTCACACGTATGTGTGTATGTACACATGTGAGAGTATTGTCTCGAAGCCTATACTAAAATGAAAAAGTCTATTGTAATAGTCTAGTTTATTTTTTAAGTTAAGACTTACTTAACAAACAGTCACTGGAAGTTATTCAATGGGAAAGTCCGACAAAGCAAAATGAAAACAAAAGAATTCATTTTCGTTTTAACCAGTTTCTAAAAGATAAACGTGTCATCTTCAGTACAAAGGGACGGAAAATATAAAAGTCTCTATCTTTAATATCAAGATTAGGTCATTATGAATCGATTTTGTTCTAAGGACTTTACGTTTGATACGAAAGGAAAGTACGGTGGAGAATTTCTAGTAATTTTTAAAAGGATTAGTGATTTCTTTCGTGTACAGTTACTATATCTAGACTGTAAAATACAAAATGTTTGAAGAAGTATTTTATAAGATCGTTGTAAAACTACCTAAGCTTCCAGTGTTTTTTATAGTTTATCTCAAAAGAAAGGTAAAGAAAGAAAGGTTTTCTACTCTAAATCAAGTCAACAGTGAGTCATCACAGGCTGAGGAACGCTGAGGTACTTAGCGTCGTGTGGTCCGGAGGGACAAGTAGTGGTTTAGGACCTCTAATGGGTTTGAGTACAGGTAGTTTCAGCCACTACTGTAGGGCGGTAGAGTAGGAGACAGCAGGGGAAGAAGAGAACGGGAGTTAGAAAGGGTCGTAGTCCCAGAAAAGGTTACTCAGTTGAGAAACGTACACCACCGATTTCATAACCTCAAAGTCGAAGTTGTAGTCAGGAAGGTTACTTGTGGGTCCTGACTAGAGGAAATTCTACCTGACCAACCTAGAGGAACGTCAGGTTCCCTGGGAGTTCTCAGAAGAGGTTGTGGTGTCAAGTTTTCGTGATTAAGAAGCCACGAGTTGAAAGAAGTGTCAGGTTGAGAGTGTAGGTATGTACTGGTGACCTTTTTGGCATCGGAACTGATCTGCCTGGAAACAACCGTTTCTACTCTGCTCCGGTCACCTTAAACTTTAGGTTTTCATTACGAATGACTCTTCTTAAACACCATCTTTACCTTGATCGACAGATAAGAAAGAATCGTCGAATTTGTTGTGTGTAAATAATAGAGTGTCAAAGACACTTCAGTCCTTATGTCTGTCTCGAGTCGACCCGGACGAATGTTAAGAGAGATTTCCGACGTCAGTTCTATAGCCGGTTTCGTTAAGGGACCACCAGGTCACCAATTCTTAGTTCGAACGTCACGTCTCCGGTAGCCATGTTAGGGACCAGACCATTCTAGAGTGTACAGTGTCCCGTCGATTCGACACACGGTTTCGGTCACTTCAGGCGTGTGGAATCTCGGACACGAGACGGCTATTCTCTTCGGTGGTGTTTCTCTTCGGACGCGTGGCGTCGATCTCTCGTCCAGGGTGGACAACGTTGATCTCTTCGGACTCACGTCGTTACTTCTGAGTCACGTCGTTTTTTCTTTTTTCTCAGTCGGTCCCGACCCAAGAGTAGACTTTCGAATTAGACTCTACGTGGACAAAGGTGTCAGTGAATACACTAACAACCACCATAAGTCAAGATGAACACGACACCTAACACCCAAAGTTATAGATGATCCGAGGACCGACCTCCTGTGGAAATCAAGGAACGGTGTACTTTGAAACGTAGTAGTATCTTTAGACTTAGTAGTTTTGGTTGTGTTCTCTCTTGGACGACCTTCCTACCTTTAACGTCAGGTAGATTATAGTGTCTTCGTAGTAGGGGAACAACGACTCTAAAAGACGACCGGTCTACGTTCAGTGAGTTTCCCTCTCCTAATGTGTCTGGGACTTACGTTCGTCCACCCCTAGTGACCCCAGTAGAATTTTCGACAGATGGTGACTTCATGATAGAGTTCTATTTTGGTATAAAGAACACTTTCTGTGCTCCGGTGGACTATGGTGGAAAACCGGAACCAACAGGTGATTATGCAGTGACCTTTCAGTCGTAGTAGATCACATAAGGGTGAGGACGATTGCGAAGACGAAGACTTTGTTAGATTCGTAAAGAGGGATCCGTTGAATTTTTTCTCCTTTTGTCCCACTTTTGTTCTTTTCCATCTTTGAAAAAAGGATTTCAGTATTTAAACTTACTTCTTAACCAGTAATACATCCACGTCGTAGGAACTTGAAACCCGATTTCCTCTCTCCCCTTAAACATGTTTACTATATCAGACATTCTCCGAGAGCCAGTTCTTGTCTGTGATGAAGACATGTACGTCGAAGAAGATGACGAACAATTAGTGAGAACGGACATACGTTCGAAACCCTAATGTCGACCTCGAGTGCAGAGAAACGTAATTACACGGGATGGAGAACCAACATGAAGATTGATACACAGTTTAGATTCGTATTTTTTAACTCAAACTATTAGATTATTAAAACAACGACAAATCAGTGATTAAGTGTAACCCAAGAAAACTCTGGAGTACCTGACATCGGGTGGTCCGAGGAGACGGGTACCATCATGGAAAGAATAGATATGTCTACAGTTTCCGTTTCATTAGCTCACTCCTTTCAATTCTAGGAGTGTCTCTCTTTTTTATTTGTCCAAGTCACAATTTTACTTCAAGTGTGTGAATCGTATCTGTACCTAAGGGTAAATGTTCTTCGTGTTACCATATCATCGATACTTGTGGCAGAGGACTCTGTCTGACAAACCCATACTTACGACCTACATACTAAATGATCGACACATTGGAATTCCCTTTTTTTAGTGAGTCAAAGAGACACGGGACCCAAAGGGGTAGACATTTTGTCTATTAAAATGGATGGAGTACAATTTCACGACGTGGGTTATAAGGTCGTTTAAACCTTTTGAGTCGTCACCGGTGTTCTGACCTTTTCCAGTCAAAAGTAAGGTCAGGGTTTCTTTCCGTGACGGTTTCTTACAAGTTTGATGGTGTGTTAACGTAAGTAAAGTGTACGATCGTTTCATTACGAGTTTTACGAAGTTCGATCCGAAGTTGTCATACACTTGACTCTTTAAGTTCTACAAGTTCAACCAAAATCTTTTCCGTCCCCCTAGTCTCTAGTTTAACGGTCGTACGCAACCTAATATCTTTTTTGTCTTAAGGTCTTTTTCTGGATGAAGACGAAGTAAATGATGTAATTTCGGAAACTGACACACCTAGTGTTGTTTGACATCTTTTAAGTATTTCTCCACTCTTATGGTCTGGTGTAATAGACGGAGGACTCTTTGCAAATACGTCCAGTTCTTCGTTGTCAATCTTGGTCTGTACCTTGTTACTTGACCAA
The DNA here is from genome assembly GCA_006410555.1 of Capra ibex. Classification (NCBI taxonomy): domain Eukaryota; kingdom Metazoa; phylum Chordata; class Mammalia; order Artiodactyla; family Bovidae; genus Capra; species Capra ibex. The sequence goes on along the minus strand of SJYO01041852.1, from coordinate 3,709,764 downwards.
TTTTAACCCTTTCTTGATACAGTTCCGATATATAACAGTGGGACGAATAAATTGAATATACGTCTCATATAGTACACTTTACGGTCCGACCTACTTCGTGTTCGACCTTATTTCTAACGGTCCTCTTCATAGTCATTAGAGTCTATACGTCTATGGTGGTGGGAATACCGTCTTTCGGTTCTCCTTGATTTCTCGTAGAAATCAACTTTCTACTTTCTCGTAGAAATCAACTTTCTACTTTCTCGTAGAAATCAACTTCCACTTTCTCCTTTCTCACTTTTTCGACTGAATTTTGAGTTGTAAGTTTTTTGGTTCTAGTACCGTAGGTTAGGGTAGTGAAGTACTGTTTATCTACCCCTTTGTTACCTTTGTGACTCTCTGAGATAAAAGAACTCGAGGTTTTAGTGACGTCTACCACTGACGTCGGTACTTTAATTTTCTGTGAATCAGGAACCTTCTTTTCGATACTGTTCGGATCTATCGTATAATTTTTCGTCTCTGTAATAAAACGGTTGTTTCTAGGTATATCAGTTTCGACAACAAAAAGGTCAAGTACATACCTACACTCTCAACCTGACACTTCTTTCGACTTGTGGCTTCTTGACTACGAAAACTTCACAGCACAACCTCTTCTGAGAACTCTCAGGGAACCTGGCGTTCCTCTGAGTTGGTCAGGTAGGATTTCCTTTAGTTAGGACTTATAAGTTACCTCCCTGACTACGACTTCGACTTTGAGGTTATGAAACCGGTGGACTACACTTCTCGACTGAGTAATCTTTTCTGAGACTACGATCCTTTCTGACTTCCGTCCTCCTCTTCCCCTACTATCTCCTTCTCTACCAACCTACCGTAGTGGTTGAGTTACCTGTACTCAAACTTGTTAGAAGCCCTCTACCACTTCTTGTCCCTTCGGACCGTACGACGTCAGGTACCCCAGCGTTTCTCAACCTATACTGACTTGTTGTTGTATCCAATTAATAATCTTAATTATAAATATTGTGTAATTTAGTCCGGAACCCTATATCATTCACAATATAAGTATAAAGAGTTTAAATTTTTTAGATAAATTCAAAAATACAATATGTTGAAGGTCAAAGACCAGGTTGTGTCAGTCGAATCTTTACAGTAGGGACAAGTATGTTACTCTTCTTTCGACTTGTTTGATTCAGTTATTGAAAAGAATCTAAATAGTATCTTCACTCCAGTGTCCTATTCGGTGACGGTGTCTTAAACCGGTCCGTCGGTCCGTCTATGTCTTTTGGTGTTAAATGATCTCGTCCTTGAGATAAGAATCTTTGTGTATAATTATATTTGATGTCCTCTGTACCCAAGCTAAGGACTCAACCCATCTAGTGGACGTCCTCCTTTACCGTTGGGTAAGGTCATAAGAACGGACCTCTTAGGGTACCTGTCTCCTCAGACCACCCGATGTCAGGTATCCCAGTGTCTCAGTCTATACTAACTACGTTGCCTCGTTCATACGTTCGTCTCGGGTTGTCTAACCCTAAAATGGTATCGAAGTGATTAGACCCCTTTCTCTTTTCTGGGTTGAAGTAGGGAGGGTCGGAATACCATAGTGGATTCCTGGTGAACATTTCCAGTGCGACCGAGCGATTTTTAGACTCTGGTTTTACATTCTAATATCTTACGAGAAGAGGATGTGTGGGATGGTTGTGTAGTGTTTCATGAATATATGGAGTCAAGGAAAATAGGATGTGTACTACAGATTGAAAGTTGTTTTTTAATGTTCCGTATGACTTTCTGTTTTTCATGTCAAACTTCTCTGTCTCGTTTGTAGTCTTGGCCAGAGTCAATATCGTTTCTATAACCTTACTAGTTAGATCCTTAAATTTTATTGATAGTAAATATGAGATCCCGAGCTGATCTTTTTCATGTGTTACGTGTCTTGTGTCCTCTGTTAGATCTATTAGAACCCTGACCTCCACTTAAAAATCGATGTTGTGATATCTTTGTTAGGTGTTTTATTTAAGACTATTTAACTTAAAACAATCTTAATTTTTAAAGAGACACTTTCTGTAACAGTTACTCTTCTGTTCGGTGTCTGACTCTCTTTTATTACGTTTTCTGTTCAGACGACTTCAAGATAATAGGTTTTATACGTTTCTTGAGTTGTTATTCCTTCATATTCGTTACGTCTGTAAGAAGTCATCCACCTACCTATCTGTTCTACACCTTGTAGGAATGTTACCTAATAAGTCATTACTTTTCTTTACTTGATAGTTCGGTGTTTTTCTGTACCTTCTTGGAATTTACGTGTAACGTTTCAATTCCTTCGGTTGGACCTTTCCGGTTTGAGACATACTAAGGTTAGTATACTGTAAGACCTTTTCCGTTTTTTCTCAGTCATTTTTCTAGTCAACAAAGGTCCCCAATCCCCTCTTCCTTCCTACTGATCTACTGATCCGTCTAGTGTTTATTGAAGATCCCGTCATTTTAATAAAACATACTATAATATTATCACCTATGTACAGTAATAGACTGAGACACTGGGGTACCTGATATAGGGTACCTTAAGAAGTCCAGTCTTATGGCCTCACTCATCGACAAGGGAAGAGGTCCCCTAGAAGGGTTGGGTCCCTAGCTTGGGTCCAGAGGACCTAACGTCCACCTAACAAATGGTCGACTCTGTAGTCCCCTCGGGTTCTTATGACCTCACCCATCGGACAGGAAAGAGGGCTCCTAGAAGGACTGGGTCCTTAGTTTGGCCCCAGAGGACGTAACGTCCGCCTAAGAAACTGTCGACTCGATGGTCCCTTCGGGTATGTATAGTAAAATGTAAACAGTTTTGGGTGTTTTACGTATATTTTTCACTTGGTATTTTATTTGATACTCGAAAACCACTATGACTACATCTAAGGAGTAGACATTATTTATATCGTGTGCCTATCCCCTACAACTGCCACCCCTTCAACATACATATGAACCTCCCCTCCATATATCCTTGACACATAAAGGGTGAGTCAGAACGACACGAGAATTGTTACAGATAATTCAAAAATTTTTAAGTACGACGATTTTGTATCGAGTCCAAATCTAACACCGACTTTCAAGAGGACTCATTTCTCGTTCAACCTTTAGTAGGATTCCTTCAGTGTTGAAACGACAGTGGTTATCATGCTCCAGGGATTTTGGAAGAGACAGAGATGGAGTGAGGTCTTTAGACACTCAGGAGGTCGTCATAGAGGACCCTTCTCCCCTCACCTACTACTGACGTCCGTGTAAGACGTGTTTTGTCTGACCCTTAGGGTCCCGATACACGGTCTTAACCTACATGGAAAGAAGGGATTCTGTAAATCTAGTCCCGAAGAGACTGAAATCACGCACATCCTTAGTGAATCTCTTCAACAATTTTGTCTGACGTCCCTGAGAAGACGTTTCTAAGACTAAGTCATTCAGACGTCACCCCGGACTCTTAAACCTAACAGTTGACGACTATAACTACGATGACCAGTCACCTAGTGTAAATCTTCTATGTTCTTAAAACTACCAAAAATTTCTACTTTAGAAGAGTCATCTGCAAGACCTTAAATATATCCTCAAACCCTGGTCGTTAGACCGACTTTCCCTTATTCCTTGACGAGTCTTCCGACGTAGATGAATAATTTATGTGATGTAAATGAATCTTATTCTCGAATAAACCTACCTGTCCCACTACTTCTGATCCTCCCCCTCTGATTCGTTTGATTTTCGCGTACAAAACAAAACGCGAGTCTTTCAAAATTACTAAAAAACTATGTAAATCTGTCCCGAACAGGGCACATCTAGTGGTATCAGGGGTAGTGAAGGATTCAGGGTTTAACTGGTCGAAGTGAGTAAATATTGGACACTTAGTAAACTGAAAGGTTTAGGATGTGAATTACTAGATAGTCTGGGTAATATCAAAACTTTAATACTCTATAATAACATCCGAAAGGATAACATGGGTCTCTTCAAAGAGTCAGCTCAAGTCAGTGAGTCACACAGGGTGAGGAACGCTGGGACACTTAACGTCGTGCGGTCCGGAGGGACAGGTAGCGGTTGAGGGCCTCAAGTGAGTTTGAGTACAGGTAGCTCAGGCACTACGTAGGTCGGTAGAGTAGGAGACAGCAGGGGGAGAGGAAGACGAGGGTTAGGGAGGGTCGTAGTTTCAGAAACGGTTACTCAGTTGAGAAGTGTACTCCACCGGTTTCATAACCTCGAAGTCGAAATCGTAGTAAGGAAGGTTACTTGTCGGTCCCGACTACAGGAAATCCTACCTGACCAACCTAGAGGAACGTCAGGGTCCCTGAGAGTTCTCAGAAGAGGTTGTGGTGTCAAGTTTTCGTAGTTAAGAAACCGCGAATCGAAAGAAGGGTCAGGTTGAGAGTGTAGGTATGTACTGGTGACCTTTTTGGTATCGGAACTTACAGAGACGAAAATTTATACGATAGATCCAACCAGTATTGAAAGGAAGGATGTTCGTATGTTTTCTCTCGGAAACAGTTGGTTATGAAAATCGATACACGAACCTACTTTAGTAATCTATCGTAGTAACTGAGTTACTTGTACTTCAACTCGTTTGAGGTCCTCCGTCATCTCCTGTCTCCTCGGACCCCACGAAGTCAGGTACCCTAACGTTTCTCAACCTGTGCTGAACCTCTTACTTGTTGTTGTCATTGATACATAGAAGTGTGACGTTACTTTTTATAAGTCCATTTTTAACGAAACACTTATGATACTGAGGGGTATTGTTATATCGAATACTACTTGTATTCGTAAAAGGAAATTCTTTTGAAACGTATATTTTGATCTCTATCTTTAATTATGTGTACACTTATTATTCCGTTTGATATTATCAAATCCCACCGGTCTAAGTCAAATTTTATACCTACGGGTCAATGTAAACTTAAAGTCTATATGTTGTTTCTTAAAAAAAAGTCATATTCATACGGGATATCTTTATAAACCTTTTGTTTAACCTGTACCCGAAGGGACCACCGAGTCTCCAAGCTAGGGACCCAGCCCTTCTAGGGAACCTCTTCCTTTACCATTGGGTGAGATCATAAGAACGGATCTCTTAGGGTACCTACCTCTTCGGACCATCCGATGTCAGGTGTCCCAACGTTTCTCAGCCTGTGCTGACTCGCTGAAGTGAAGTGAAGGGACCACCAAGTCTACCATCTTTTAGACGGACGTCACACCTTTTAGGTCCAAGCTAGGGACCCAGCTTTGCTAGGGGACCTCTTACCTTCCGATATCTCAGGTACCCCAACGTTTCTCAGTCTGTACTGACTCTTTGATTTGAAAGTGAAAAGGGAAAAGTATGATTTGTTTGTTTTTGGGTTTTTTGATAACACGTAAACTTTAAGTTAACATTTAATCGTAAAACATAAAATAGACCGTTAGATACGATCAAGGGATAACGACGACAATTGTTTAATAATGTTTGAATTACCGAGTTTCGTTGTATTGTAAATGATAGAATGTCAAAACATTCAATTCAAAACCTCCATTCTTTAGATTTTATACAGGGGTTCCGGTGAAAGTAAAACCTTTCCTCCGAGATCTCCTTTTAGGGAAAAGAACGGATAAGGTCGAAGATCACCGAACGGGTGTAAGGAACCAAACGTGTGGGAGGAGTTAGAAATTTCGGTCTTCATAAAAGGATGTCCAAAAATAGTTGCTCATACGTAGAATAAAAATATCTTCTCTTACTCAGTTTCCTGAAGTCAATGTACGGACTCTGTCTCGGTACACGTACTAAAAGGAACCGTGTCCCAATGGGTCCATAATATCATCAGACTCTCGTGACTTTTAGTGGTCCCGGGGACGTAGAGGGGGGGTGAGTAAAACGACATAAATATTGTTCGACTTCTGGATTAAGGAGACTGGTATATCTTCTCGAATTATTATTGTCTTCTCTATCTAAGGACCGTATCACTTACTATTCTTACCTTCGTCTTTGAGAAAGTTAACAAGTTGTCTTTGGTCTTGTTTTGAACTATTCGAGTTCCAAAAATAATGTACTTCATTTTTTATACCTTCCTTTCATATATGATGTACACTGACTAATCACAAGTTGACAACAACAGAATTAGGTAAGTTCGACGATATTACTTTTATGACGTCTGACCCACCGAATATTTGTTGTCTTTAAATAAAAAGTATCAAGTCCTCTGACCTTCGGACTTTAGTCACACGGTGGTACCGGTGGTACGGTGGGACTACCAACACGGTGGTAGAGGAAGTTCGACGTCTGAAGGATATCATAGGAGTGTACCACCTTCCTTGGTCCCTCGAAAACACCCTGGAGACATTATTCCCGTGATTAAAGTAAGTCCTCCCGTGGTGGGAATGTAGTAGAGGGTTTCCGGGGTGGAAGTTGGTGATAGTTGAAACCCCTAATCCTAAAGTTGTTTACTTAGACCGTTCTGTGTTTGTAAGTGTGATATCCTCAACAGTTCCACATTTTAGAAAAGTCTACAACTAGTACATCGAAGGGCAAACTTAGAACTTTTTGTCGTTTTGTTTATAGAGACTATTTTACAAACTTACGGTTTTAAGGAAATTTATTTCTTTATCATTTTACACAGTCTTGTTCTTTTCTATAACGAAAATTGAGAAAGACTAGTATTTTCGATGAGTGTACGGAATATGGCTTCTAAACCCTTTAAGTATCTTCTTTTTTAAGTTTTCCTTTTCTTTTTAAAGGAGTTTAGGGTGATATATCTTTATTAGTAGAATTGTAAAACGTAATAAAGAAAGGTACTATTAAATATCTTTTGGTTAAAGATATATCCGTTTAACGTATCGTCTATATAATACAATATGTCATTTATTTCACATTCAAAGGTAAACAAATAAGACTCTAGACGGGTAACCAAAGAAAGTGGTCTACACGATACTTTATCCGGAAAGCAGGTGAAGAAGTGTTCCATGAGGTGGTTAGAGTCACCCAGGATATTTCCAATTATGCTATACCGATAGAAATATGTGAAGAATATCTTCATATACACCAGTCATAAAACCTGTGTAAATTGTTTTCTGGTTGAGTTTACATAACTGAGTGTTGACCCTTCGGGTTTTTAACCATGTTCGATGAAGATGCATTTCCTAGATGAAGAGAGAGAGAAGATCTCTTATAGAAGTTTGTTCAAGAGAGGGACACCACCGTTCTACCGGGGAGTATCAAGATCTGAAAGTACTTGGAATCACAAATATTAGGATCTCTTCCTTTCTGGATAAGAGAGAGTCTCAAGTGTACAAACTCTGACTACCTCCTTAAGAAAACCGGGTCGGACCCATATGTCAGTTACTCCTCTCTCCCCTACCCCAAGATGTTAATCGTCCCGGACTAGTGTGGGTGCGGACGATAATTGTTATTGTGGTCTTAGTGCATCCCAGTCCTTTTCCATGAAATGGTTCTTTGTCTTCTTACGACTAGTCTGTTTCGTTGTCTACAGGTTATTTCTCCTCTCTTCTAGATATGACTTTCTAAAACAACTTTTGGTCCAATATAAATCTACCTAGTAGATCCAGTTTTATGACTGAGATTGACTAAGAAAAATTCCCCGTCTTACATGTTGTAAGAGACTTAGAGAAGAGTTTAATGTTTTCCTAAAGGGGGACTTTCGTTTGTTTATATAAGGAACCCGTAAAGTTTTTAAAGAATGATTTTTGTTCCAATACTTCATTTATATAAAGTATTACCATACATCTACCCTCACCTTTACCGAATATGTGGAAACCTAACTGAGGTTATTTTCCGTTTACGAGTTCACTATTTTAATGTTAGGACATTATGATTTCTTCCTTCCTTACTACCTTTACTATATTTTCGCCTTCCCCGTGTCCCCTTTCCATCCGTTTGTATCCGCTTCATAAGTTCGTCGTTAGAGTCTTATCGGTAGTCTGTACCACATAACCCCGTCAAAGTACTTTTCGGAACGGTTTAGTTTTTTCCTTCCTTTGATTGTTAAACTTATCGATAATGCAGTTTTTGTACAGTCTCCGAAAGTAAGTCTGGTGAATTGTGTTTCGTTAACAAAGGTTGGATTTCTGTGTCTTCGACTTCTAATAAATAAAGTGGATCTCAGGTAAACTAGACTTCAAGTAGACTTCAGTTTCAGGTAAGAAAAAGATGATGGTTCAACAAAAGGTCCTTTCCTGTCTGATAAAGTCATTTCCGGATATAGGAAAGACTGTTCTTTCTCTTTAATGGTTTGCGGGTGATTTTATTAGGCTTCTAAATTTACTATTTGAATCATCGATCCTCAAGACAACGTTTCGATATTTGTACTTAACACAACAATTTCTTGAATTTACTGGATATAGGACGTTGACGGAACGGGGAAAATTTTTTTAGTCAGTCGACAGACTTACACATCTATATTCTAGACAAGTTAAGGGAATAAGTGTTAAACAGAAGTCTGTTACAGTTCGAGAAGGAATGGAGTCAGAACCAAGTGTACCCAGGAAGAAGAACTTTCTGAAAAAGAGAGGACGTCTACTATAAGACCGACTCGGAAGAGTAGTACTTACTAAATGAATTGAGTCTACAGTGGAGATGGATCACTGGAGAAGGTCGTGGATCGGGATAATTTTATCTGAAGAGTCTATTGTAAATCATACACTTTGCCAAAATAAACACATACAAAATTAACAAATAAAGGAGGTTTCTCTTATATGTAAAAAAATTCCCAGTCCTCGAACAGGTGGGACAATAGGGTCGAGAACTTAATGAGAATCCTGTGTTCTTCGAGAGTGTTCATTATCTTCATTAATTAACTCATGTGGATAATGTTCACCATATTTAACTCTGATATTACGTAGTGACAATCCTTTTGTGTGAACTCTTCTCTGTCTTCACCTTACCTCGGACACATCCTCAATGTGACGGATAATGATTTCGTTTATTTTGTTGTTATTATACATTTATGATAATAAGTCCCGGGTTAAGGTTCGGTCCGGGACAAGATTCGTAAACTGTACACGATTGGACAAAAAGAGTATTAGTTATTTAAATAGTAACGATAAGACGTCTACTTATTTTCACTTTATATATCCGATGTAACCACTTCCAGTGTCTTGTTAATTTCCCGTCTCAGTCTTAGACCCGAGTCACACCTTAATTAAGGACGAAAATTGATGTCAGGACCTGATGTTACCAAGGTGAAACGTAAAAAGGTACCGAACTTTCGTTATACATCTTTGGTATGAATGTTCAAAAGTAGAAAGGGGTCCGTTACCTATACATCAGCCTATGAGATACCAGTACAGCTTATGACCATCGTTGGTGTCGAGGGAATCGTTAGGTCCTCAGGTGGACTTTACGTCCTTTAGGACCCAAACTAAGAACCCAGTCCTTTTAGGGGACCTTTTGCTTTACCGTTGGGTGAGCAAAAGAACGGACCCTTTAGGGTGTCTGTCTACTCAAACCGACCGATGACAGGTACCCCAGTGTCCTCAACCTGTGCTGAATCACTGATTTGGTGGTTGTTTGTTGACTATGTTGGCAAAACATGGGTATTTAGATAAGACGAAAAGTGTAAGTCCTGTTATAAGTCATTTAACGTGCATTATAAATTATGAAATAATATTTCATCAGAAACACAACCTACTGAAACGTGTTGACATCCGATTACATCCACAAGACTCGTTCAAATTCGGTCCGACCCGATTGGGTACTGTAAGAATCCAATCCACATAATTATATAAAAGCTGAATTGTACCGAAATAGACGTGTATTGAGATGGGATTCACGTCCTTCTAGACATGAAGAACGACAGAGAGGGGTTTTCGGTTCACCAACCGTCTGCTTGTGTGATTTTCAGGAGATGCGGACGATATTTTCCTCCAATTATGGAATTTTATTGACCCCTCCGACATTCTTTATTTGTCTTTTAAAACAAAGTCAGTCACCATCCATATTGTGCTAGTCAATGTTTGACGCTTATAAGAGTTAAGAACAGTTGAAAAGTTCCGAATGCTCCAATGTGCCAGTCGGCCATCATGGGATTAAGTGGTAGAGTTGAAAGAAGGAAGGGGATGAGAAGTGAACTGCCGCAAAGAGGTTAAGATCACAAAGAGGTTTCTTACACGTCGTTTGAGACGGAGACGTCGAAGAATCATCGGTGTAGAGTTGGAGGAGTAGACAGTCCGTCGTTCTTATGGCAGATCAGATGAGGCGATCTTGACTTCTGTCTTCACATCTTCGCACTCTCACGAGATGACTATGATTAAAGATAGTCCCCACCAAAACAGCCCCAGGAAAAGAGCGAACGACGACGACGACGACGACTCAGCGAAGTCAGCACAGGCTGAGACACGCTGGGGTACCTGCCGTCGGGTGGTCCGAGGGAGTAGGAATCCTAAGAGGTCCGTTCTTGTGACCTCACCCAACGGTAAAGGAAGAGATTGCGTACTTTCACTCTTCACTTTCACTTCAGCGAGTCAGCACAGGCTGAGAAGCACTGGGGTACCTTACGTCGGATGGTCCGAGGAGGCAGGTGCCCTAAAAGGTCCGTTCTCATGACCTCACCCCACGGTAACGGAAGAGGCGGATAAGACGAATGAAACATTATTTTCTTTGTCTAGAAAGGCCAAAAGAGACTCAAAACGGAGGAAAACGAAGTGTCGTCCCACTCAAGTCAGTCCTTCCGCATTGAAACGAAACTCGAACGCGTGATCGCTGCGGGGCGCTCGGAGACGAAAGAGTCGAAGTCGGTAGCGCGAAACTACTGCAGTTAGGAGACGCGTCGCCACGCTCGACCCGCGCGCACTTCTCAAAGCTCAAGACAAAAGGGACGCTTAAGGTCATGAACAACCAGAGGACTAAACTGTCATACTTCCTTTGCGGTGACAGTTTGACGCTCGCGGCGAAAGATGAGGCGCGGTAACTTCTCTTCTTCCATTTGATCCTTAATCGCGACGCAGTCGCCAACCCAACGTCCGCCGAGCGTCGGAAGGCCGGACCTACAAACCTGAATCGAGAGCATCCGGGCCCCTCGGGGTCCTCATCGGCGGTCACGAAGGGGTTCGGGGGTCATAAATAAACCGAGTCCACCCCAGAAAAGTTCCGAGCCCAGTACGGTCGCTGACAGTCATGGGCCCGTGGATCAAAGGTGAGAGGGTACACCTCATCAATCATAGTGTGAATCGAGATTCAAGAATCGGGCCCCGGACGGATCGTTTCTCACATCTATAAACATAATCCTTACTTGCTTACTTACAAGACGAATGTCGCCGACCTACCGTCTGTTTGGATACTAATATCCTTGTAGTTCTAAAGTAAACCTTGTCTAATACCCACGACGTAACACCTCGAACCCTTTTGTTCCATTGTTAAGTTTAATCCATATTCGAGTCATCTTTAAATTTTCTTGAAATAACCGAGTCAAATGTTTCGTATTCTTCAGACTTGTCATGAAACAAATCGACGGGGTTTATTCATATAAAAGAAATTACATCCTGAAATCAAAATATTGATGTGAAATATAAAAATTAGTACTTATATAAAAGACAGTTGTGCTCGGTGTGTATCAACAAAGACTAGAGACACTTAGTATATACGTCGGTCGTCACTAACGTGACTTAAACAAGGAATCTGTACACAACAGTAACGCTTCCCGGATGAAAGGAAGAAAAGGACTCACTGGACTCTCAAACCAAAAATTACAAGTACACCTTCAACACCTCCATAACCAGTCTATTACAACCACTTGATACGGTATACTTTTGATTTCCACAGAGTTCCAACGCACAGGCTAACATAGTGATTTATAAACACTTTTCTCCTCATTACCAGTAACTGCGAATTTTTAGGCACCTTATCATTTATAACATTATTTACAAAAACACATACGGTTATACACAAAACAAAGACATATATAAGGTGACGACATGAAACACACATTGAAGTTAGTATCCCTATAGAGTATGACTTGTAAATCAATTGTCTAAGCGTGAAATAAAAACGTCTCAAGAACCTGTCCAAAGGACACTTGAACAAAGAGGTTTTGAGTTATCCCGTTGTCTTCCATAAGAAAAAAAATTGGAACTTGAGAGCGTCTACCGACGGGGTCGAAAACTTGGACCGTCCATAAATTTAGAAATTTTTTTTTTTTTTTTTTTTTGACGAAATTGGTCTCCTTTCGGATTGTCCCTACTCGATAACAAAATTACGGACCACAATGTAAAGAACTGTAATCGGGTAAGGACAAAAGTGTCCGTCAGTCTAGAGAACCACTTCAACTTAGCGGAGAACCTTTCTACAGATTCTTTAAGCTTCACATATCTGTGACTTAGAGACACACAACAACGACCACTTTTCCACCCGTCATATGGGTTTTAAGAATTAGAACCCTATTCACGACAACTAAACACCTAGAGAGATGGATATGAAAGTAAGGGTCTCGAAGTCAATTAAGTCAAAATAAGACCAAGTGAAGTCTACAATGCCTCACGACAGATATCTAGAAGCATATCTTAGAGAGAAACCTCCCTGTTTTTTGTAACCACTTTTATCATCGAATCTAAACGTATGTTTAAGAAATAAGTTTCTTGAACACCAAAAATGTATAAGAGTACAGAGAAAGAATACAATATTCACTCAACTACCTTCGTCCATTATAAGAGGAAAAACTACCTACTTCTTGATTTCTTGACTAATTTAGGAAGTAAACCTATTCAAGTAACTGGATGTGTCCCGGAGTATCACTCAGTGACCATCAGACTGTAACCTTTATAATGACAGTTGTATAACACGACGAATTATTATGATTTTGAAATAAGAACTAATCCCATAAAATTGGTAGAAAAACCGAAGTCTCTTCAGTGAAATTAGAAAGGTGTAGTGTATGAACTTATAATATGAAGGGAATGAACATTCCAATAGTATTCATAACAGGTCCTTGGATTCAAACTCAAAAAATTCAAGTCTCTGTTATTTTTATGTAATCAGAACCTTCAATCCCTTTAGAATCATGATTTGTATTCTCACCAAGACAAGTCAACCTCATATATAAAATGACAACAGTTTACTGAGTGTCTTTCCACTAGATAAAGTCCACAACCAGACCTAATTATAAAAAGATTTATACAAAAATGACCATGTAACCTTCCTTATTTCCGTACAAAATTGTCGTTCTCTTTTTAAACGTGTGTCACAATAGAAAGGAATGTTTATTTCGCACGAACACTGGTCAATCCTAAATAAAAACAAAATTTAAGTGTAAATCCAAACCGTTTATGCGCACCTGGATGTAAATAATTTAGTACTACCTTTATAATAGCTACGACGGTCGTAACGACGTTAACATCGGAATACAGTGAAGGCTTCCGGACTACAGAGACAGGTTCCTCTACTTCATTGTAACCATTCGAGGGCACTACACTCGGTCCGAGGAAGAATTCTTACTTACTGCACGTCCTGTTGAACAAAATTTACTTCAAAACAACATTTACCGTCAATCTATACAGGATTTTAAACAAGTGTTCCGTTTTTGATGTACACGAGTATTAACGGGAACTTTAGAGAATTTAGAGGATATGTCTTCAAAACAGCTGTCTTCATGTCCGATAGAACTATAAAATCTTATCTTGATCTAACCTAACTCGTAATCTATTTCACCAACCGAAAACGAATCCCCCACACACTCTTTATATGTCAAGAGTCATAAAAGTGTCCCTCTACGAAACAGAATAAGAATAAGACACCGTTTTCGGTAGTCTTTGAGGACCTTTCTAACAATTTTGGTACCTGAATCTGATAAAGGTAACAGGAAAAAACACACATGTCTCATAGAGTTAAAGTTAAATATATTTAATACACGATCCTATCACCTTCACGTGTCACCACTATCAAACTAAAAACTTAAATGTTTTCCTTTGTAGTCTACGGGTCTAAGAGATTCGACGACAGTAAGTACTACGATAAAAATCCTTAATTCAACCTTGTCTGAGAAGGTGAAAAGTGAAAGTACATAACCTCTTCCTTTACCGTTGGGTGAGGTCACAAGAACGAACGTCTTAGGGTCCCTACCCCCTCGGACCACCCGACGGCAGACACCCCAGCGTGTCTCAGCTTGTGTTGACTTCACTGAATCATCGTCGTCGTCTGAGAACTTTCTGTCTCTACATCTGTTTCAAAACAATTGTTACCTCTACAAGGAAATCTCTTCCCTCAACCATATTCCTTTATTCTTTGATATCATACTAATCATCCGTTTTTTCTGTGAATAATTCTTTATGACATGTCCTGAACGGGCCACCGACCCACCACTTCTTAGACGGACGGTCACGTCCTCTGTGTCCAAGGTAGGGACTAGGTCCTTCTCGAGTGTCCGGTGCCTCGTGGCGTCGGGGACTCGGCGTCTGTGACTCGGTCGTGAGACCCCGGTTATTCGACGTTGACGACTCGGGCGCGCGACGTCGATGACTACGAATGAGCGGATCTCGGACACGAGACGTTGTGCTCTTCGGTGGTGTCGCTCGTCGGGTGTGTTGACCTCTCATTCGGGACTTTTCGGGTGCGTCGTTGTTTCTGGGTCGTGTCGGGTTTGATTCATTTAATTGATAAGTAGTTTTTTCTATGAGTCATGAGTTATAACTACCACCATTTCACCATGTCGGTACAACCTTCTCAAACCGTCAAAGAATTCAATTCACATTCGAATTATGTCGGGTGGTTAAGATAGGGATTCTCACATGAGGTTCTCTTACTTTCATATGTAAGTGAGTTTCTGAAGATATACTTACAAGTATCGTCGTAACAAACGATATCGGTTTTTGACCTTTGATAGGTTTACAAGTAGTTGATCACTTACCTTTCCGTTTCACACCATATAGATGTGTCACCTTATAATAAAGTGTCGTTTTTCCTGGTTCGACGACTACAGTACATATGAAATTCCACCTACTTTGTCCGAGTCAACTTTCCTCCGTCTACGTCCTCTACCTTTTAACTAAGGTGAATGTATTTTACGGGTCTTTTCCGTCTAAAGATCTCTGTTTAGTCACCAACGAAACTGAACCCTCACTCCCACTAGTTGAAGTCTGTACGATTTCTCTAAACTCCACTCATTACTCTTACAAACTTTTTTTTGACCTAACACCACTATTAATGTGTCGATACTACAACTTCAACTTCGAGGTTATGAAACCGGTGGACTATGCATCTTAACTGAGTGACCTTTTCTGGGACTACGACCCTTTCTAACTTCCACCCTCCTCTTCCCCTGCTCTCTCCTACTCTACCGACCTAGCGTAGTGGCTGAGTCACCTGTACTCAAACCCATTTGAGGCGTTCAACCACTACCTGTCCCTTAGGACCGCACGACGTCAGGTACCCCAGTGTTTCTCAGCCTTTGTTGACTCGTTGACTTAACTTGACTTGACTATATAAATGATCTTTCACCTAATAAATAATTGTTAATCACCTGAAATACCATACATTTAATATGGAGTTATTTTGAAAAACTGTTTATGTATTTCAATATTCTTTCCACTTACCGTTTCAGTTTGTCCATTAACGTTTTCTTCAATAAATCCATGAGTCCTAATTTCCCTAAAGTAGAAAATGGAATTATAAACTATATGTTTCACTAAAAAATATACAAATATTGAATCCCTGACATTAATAACTTTGAATAAAAGTTTGTCATATGTGAACTTCTTGCACTAGGACATGGTAACTCGTAGGTAGTGTACGGGTAAACACAGTCAAAACGAAAGAAGGTCGTTCCCATTCAGAGTAGGAGGAGTACCGGTTTTAATAATTACTTCGATCTTTAAAAAACAAGGTGAGTTTATACGGTATCCGTTTACTTGTTTAGGAAGGAAATTATGATTTCATGAAATATCAAGAAAAGAAAGAAAAATTCTCGTAATCAACTGTTTGCGAGTCATGACTCTTAAAGGAGTTATCTTCACTATTTGAGAGGAGATTACTTCTCTGAACTGCGAAAAGAAAAGTACCTAATGAATCTTTAAATACTCAAATGATGTTGTACATTCACATAGAAGGAATCTATGTCTATAAGCCGAGATTAACCTCGCACCTACTCTGACACCCAAGTACCTTCTGCTGAAACCTCATATAAACTCCTCGTATTATCTACCTTATCAATACCCTATTCTCGTCCAGTGTTCCCCCTTACCAAGTGTCTACCCATTTTTAGATCCAAGGAAATCGAGAGGTCGTCAAAGAAGTGTTGAGTGACGATTGAGGAGGATGTTGTCTTTTGGACTTTAGAATCCAGGAAATTTACCACAAATACACGGAAATTTACTTTTGGACTCGGAATTCAGAGAAATCTTTGTTTCCATATTTATAAAATCGTTAAAATATTGACTCTTAGCCTCTTTTCGAAAGTAGAAAGTCAGTGACTTAAAATAATCTCCCTTTATCGCGACACGTCATCTCAATGATGTATTCAGTATACATCAAAATCATCGGTGTAATTTTCCCATTTTTCTTTGTCCATTTCAATTAAAACTATATCAAATAAAATGAATCATATAGATTTTATAGTAAAATTATACATTAGTCATAGAATTTTTAATAAGGAATCTATAAAAAGTAAAAAAATTACTCGGTATTCGTCTTAGACTTTCTTAAAGTTTCATGTCTTATAATCCCTTCGAAAATTTAATTGGTTTAATTACAAAATTATTAAGACAACAGAGAAATGTAACTTCACTGAGTTTAAGTATCCGAGTCTGGACGTATGTGAGAGAACTGCAATAATATCACGACAGAAAATTTTTACTACACAAATCTAACTATGAAGAGACAGGTACCCTAAAAAGTCCGTGTCTATGACTTCACTCAACGGTAAAGGAAGAGGTCCCCTAGAAGGATTAAGAAGGACTGGGTCCCTAACTTGGGTACGGAGGACGTAACTATCCGCCTCACCCAGTCACAATTTCTTCCACGGACGTCACGTCCTCTACACCCAAGTCAGGGACCCAACTCTTCTAAAGGGACCTCATCCTTCACCGTTGGGTAAGGTCATAGGAACGGACCCTTTAGGGTACTTGTCTCCTCGACCCGCCCGATGTCGAGTACAGTCTGTACTGAACCGACTTGTTATTGTTTAGAAAATTTTTATAGGTAATAGAATTTTGACTGTGTCTTACCCTCTTTATCATCGTTTGGGCTGTTTACTAATTAAAGGTTTTATATGTTCGTCGAGTAAGTCGAGTTACCTCTTCCGTCACCGTGGGGTGAGGTCCTGAGAACGGACCTTTTAGGGTACCTACCTCCTCGGACCACCCGACGTCAGGAACCCCAACACTTCTCAGCCCGTGTTGACTCACTGAAGTGAAAGTGAAAAGTGAAAGTACGTAACCTCTTCCTTTACCGTTGGGTCAGGTCACAAGAACGGACCTCTTAAGGTCCCTACGGGTCCGTCGGACCACCCGACGGTAGATACCCCAACGTGTCTCAACCTGTACTGACTTCACTGAATCGTCGTCGGCGTCGTAAGTCGAGTTATGCTCTTTTGTTTGTTGTTAGTTTTGTAACCGTCTTTTAGATTTGTCTACAAAGAGGTTTCTTCTGTATGTGTACCGTATATTTGTGTATTTTTTTCTACGAGTTGTAGCGAGTAATGGTCTCTTTACTTTTAGTTTTGATGTTACTCCATAGTGGAGTGTGGTCAGTCTTACCGGTAGTACTTTTTTAGATTTCTGTTATTCACGACATTTTCCATACCTCTTTTCCCTTGACAAAACGTGACAACCACCCTTACGTTTAACTATGTTGATGACATCATACCTTAAAGGAATTTTTTACTCCTTATTTTGGTGGTGTATTGGGTCGTCAGGGTGATGACCCGTATATATATATAAATAAATAAATATATACATATGGGACTCTTTTGATATTAACTTTTTCTGTAATACATGAGGTCACAGTAGTGTCGTGATAAAGGTTATCGGCCCTGTACCTTCGTTGGACCTACTAATAACTCTCTACTTACCTATTTCTCCGACACCATGTACATGTGTCACCTTATAATGAGTCAGTATTTTTCCTTTTTGTAAATTGAGTCAAGATTACTCCACCTACTTGGATCTCGGATAATATGTCCCACTCGATTCAGTCTTTCTCTTTCCGTTTATAGTATAATTGTGTATGTATACCTTAGATCTTTCTACCATGACTACTTGGATAAACGTCACCTCATTACCTCTACGTCTGTGTCTGTTGTCTGAACACCTGCGTCCCTTCCTCCTCCCTTGTTTAACTCTCACCGAAACTTTGTATTGGTATACATTTTAATCTGTCGGTCAACCTGTGAGGGACATACTACGTCCCTCGAGTCTAGACCGCGAGACTGTTAGATCTCCCTACCCTACCCGACCCTCCACCCTCCCTCCCTTGTATCCGTATGGATACCGACTATCTACCAACTATTTACCATCTTTGGTTGTGTCATAACAGTTCGTCAATAGGTTAAATTCTTTTAACTGTTCGTGAGTCACAGTGTAAACAAGTCCATTTGAATTGTAAGTAAAGTCTTGTATAAATAACCACCTGGGGTCACTTGCTCTTCTTGCACATTACCTACCGAACGACCACTAACGGTACTTATTCGTGGCTCTCTAAACATGGTAGGTCAGGTCACCACCCTATTACGACGACTTTCTAGTTCAGTCATAAAACTGACTACAAGGTAATTCTTATCCAGAGTACACAAATCTTCGAAAAAGAACTAAAAACGGATTTTAGGTTGTCCATGAAAGGCACTAACTAGGATCCGAGACAATCTGAGACCAAGGTACTGACAGGAATACGAGACAACAGGAATACGAAGGTCCCCAGGAAGGAGGGAAGGAGGGGACACACACCGCGAGGGGTCAGATTCGGGGAGATGTATCTCCTTATGAGAAGAAGGGTCACTCCTTTCCCCAAATATAGGGACAAAAAAAATTCACAGTATTTCATCTAAATCCATATTTAAAATGAAAACTCTAAACCCATGTCACCCGTCTTTAAGAGTTTAGGTCGACGTATATTCCAAGTGCACCCCCGAAAATCTTTTATCTCACGGTGCATCGTGTACCACGTCGACCAATCCTCGTGTTCCGATGAACCAACCTTAAGGTCGAGACGGAAATGTGACTGGCTGGAAGCCGTCTAATTAAGTAGAAAAACACGAAGTCAGAGAAATAGACATTTTATCCTTCATTAGAATGACAGTCGTGGAAGAACAATCCTCTTACATTCCTAGTTATACCTATGAACCCTGACACATCGTATTTAATTCATATGTCATTTACAATAAAGGTCTCTAAGACTAGGTGACCAGGGACTCCGGACCCTTAGACGAAATACTTTCGAAGAGTACCCTGTGAAACGTCGAGACAGAACTCGTCTCTATCCCTAGTGAGTGTCTTTCCTTCACTCACATACACACCGGAAAAATCACCATAGAATGCAACAGTATCTCTTCAAAAACCCAGTGAAGGGAATTAATTTTCAGAGAATGTAGAACGGAATTAAACACAAAAATATAACATAATAAAAGATTAAACTTTTTTTTCATTCCGAATTTAACGTTTCCATTTTGATTAGAATACAAAAATCAAAACGATTTCTTTTGAGAAACTAAACAACAGACATTTATTATCGTAAGTGAAAATATTTATCCAAAACTCTACATCATTTTATCGACCACACTTTCATCACCTTTAATGTCTCGATTATGTCTTTCGAAACCTCTTGCTGGTCTTTCAATCCATTCAAATAAAAAAAAATCTTAACTTACCAGAACAATATTTAAAAAGACAATTACTGAAAAGAACGTGTTCGTATTGGTATATCAAAAATGTGAGTTTAGAATAGATTATCAGAGTCAACTTATATCATGAATTACAAAAACTTTCAACTAGTTTGACAAATAACATAACGTAAGGTAAATTCGTATTAGACATGACTTTTCGGTGTGTTACGAAAAGAAAGAAAGAAAAACAAAAATTTATTGTAAAAGAATCCTTTTTCTCTTAGACCATTGAATATGGTTGTCTTGTGTTCGATCCCAACTAGGGGTAGAGAAGAATAAGACACTACAATTCGTTATGACACAGAACCGTGAAGTCACAGACGACACCAGACCCTCCAATGACGGATGGACCACCCCGACCAAACTCCAAACCTCTTATTATATGGAGTTCGTGTATCGTGTACGAACCGTACACCAAATTATTTACCAATTAATATCATCGAAAGATAATAGAGTGAACTATCCGGTTTATTTACCCAATCTAATTCAATCAGTTTACTAAAGAGTAGGTCACAGAGAGTAGATAGTATTCCTATTTTATTCAATTGAAAAAAAAGGAAGGACAGAAGAGAAGGTAGAGTAAGAGGGAAAGGGAGGGGTGAGGGATTTTTTTAGGTGTATCCTTTCTTCCACCTTTCAAACCGAAACGTCTTAGATACCGTTTAGTTTCCTAATGTCGTAAATTTTACCTTTTCCGGGGATAACTATGGAGGCTACATCTTCTCTTTCGTCTTCTTTAGTAAAGACTTCGACTTGGAGGAAGTCTTCACATAGAAATGACCCACTAAAAAAAAAAGGTCATTTTTGTTCTAAATATTATGAACACCGTACTAATCCCGACACACTTCATACACGTGTGACTTTAAACAAAAGACTTTTGTCTTTTTTTGTAAATGTTCTGTTCCCTCACTACTTCATTTAACTACCACAGTGTAGATGGAAGAGAAGTCGAAGAGAAGAGTCTTTAGTCTTTTAAAATACGAAATTGTTGAAAGTCACAAAATAAAAGGAAACCTTTTTAAGAACTTAGAGTCACTGTATCAGTTCGGGATATATATGTAGTAATGTAACAAGAATTTCAACTAAGTAAGTGGTTTAAATAATGATGTTGACTTTATAAGGTTCGGTCACACACACAGAACTATGAACAGTGGGTAAGACAGGTATTTTAGAATTGGACTTAATGTAAAAAAGAAGTAACAAGTCGGTAGGTATCATATCGGCAATTATTAAAAAAAAGATTATTAAATTCCACTTGAAGTCTGAATTGTCTTCTCTTGAATGTAAGATTAACAAAAGTTGTGACGTAGTTTATCGTCATATAAACAATAAGTCAAAAGAATTGAACGGTTCACAAAGATTTGGACACGACACCTGAGGACCCTGGCGGGTTTAACCTCTCCCTTATCTTTTGAGGACCCCAGTAGAACTTCTGAGACTCTTCCTTCTGCTCCTACTTCCACCGTTACTACTTCGATAGTAAGAACTACCATACTTTTACCTGTGTCCTCATCTTCAGAGAGTATAACCTTCGGTTCCATACACTATGAAATACCGACATACATTACACACATATATATATATGTATATATAGAATCTTTAGCAAAAATATAATCGTCAATGAATAAATCTCCCTGATTTACAATTAAATTTAAAGTTGACAACTCCGATTGACGTTACAATTGAGGATGAAGATTCTTATATGAAACATTTTGTCACCATAAGAAACTATACACTCCTCTCACCGTATTTTCCAAAAAAAAAGAAAACTAATATATAGGTCCCGTCAACATTTTCCTATGTAAAGAATTTGGAGTAAGTACGTGCGACAAAAAAGAAACATATCAAAAATCACGTACGAGTCAGTGGTTCAACGGAGACTGAGAATTGCTGGGGTGACTCACATCGGACGGTCCGAGACAGACACCCTAAAGGGTCCGTTCTTATGACCTCGTCCAACGGTAAAGGAGAAGGTCCGTCAGAAGGGTAGGGTCCCTAGTTTGGGGGCAGAGGACGTAACCGTCCGCCCAAGAAATGGTGACTCAGTCGACCCTTCGGAGTTTATATTTTTCCTTCACAGTATGTACATAATCTTATCACGACAGGTATGTTGAAAGACGTCACAATCTTTACAAGACAGATGTGACAGGTCGTATCATCGGAGATCCGGTCACGACAACTCGTCACTTTACACCGAACACATTGGCTTATGACTTAAAATTAACCATATCAATTCATCGGTGTACCCCGATGGTATTGTCTCGACATACTCTTGGGTGTTGTAAGATTTACACGTACTTGTCACCATCAGGGTCTACAAGGACCGTAGGACTTTCGTTGTCTTGATATCTTTACCAAGAGTGGACACCTATAAAATTCCTTTCATTTTAAGATAGTACTTAATAAATACATCTGTATTTCATCCAACCATCTCTGGATAAAAGAGTCGGATTTAGACCGACTCTTTTATCAACGTGTATGGACGGATGGAAACTCCTTCTAATAATGGACATTTATAATGATTCTTGGATGACCCCAAAAAAAAAACATTCCGTTTCTTTTTTTTTTTTTTTTCTTAAGGGGTAACTAACCCTGGGAATGAGTCGAACTATTGAAAAAAAAAATTTGATATATACGGAAATATATATATCCACCGGGTGGACGGTTACGTCCTCTGGATTCTCTGCGCCTAAGTTAGGGACCCACCCCTTCTAGGGGACCTCCTCCTTCACCGTTGGGTGAGGTCAAAAAAACGAACCTCTTAGGGTCCCCGTCTCCTCGGATGTTCAGGCAATCCCAGCGGTTCTCAGCCTGTGTTCACTGTGTTGAATCGTGTGTGTATGCTTGTTTCCTTCTTTACCTTTTGAGAATACACCTAGCCTTTACCTAAACATCCTTTACCTAAGAAGTACATGACAAAAAACCTTAAATTTAACTGTCAAAGACCTCCTCAAACCGTTTTTAGAAAATTTTTCGTGTTCCTTAAGTCAACCGTATAACTGAACAAAGGTCTAATCAAGATATTTTCTACGTGACATAGATGTTTTATATATCTAAATGGGGGATTGAAAAGACACTTTCGTCGTGTGTACCAAAAAGTCTCGAGGTTACTTATTTGAGTCCCTTCTCTTCTTGGTTTGTCTAGATATTCGGAGGTCGGTTTTACTGACCCGGAGAAGATAGACTTTAGATTAAGGAGATTGTAAAAGAATTTCTACGGGGATATCACGAGAGTCTGTCACTTCTTCTTCTTTACTAGTAAAATCTTGGTCTATTCTTAGGTTTCTTTTATTCCATTGTTTAAAGAGTAAATAAAGTTTACACATGAGTTCTGAGAAATCTCCGAACGAGAGACCAAATAACAGTAGAATGGGAGAGTTGTCTGTGGAAAAAGTAATCGTTAGGTCTAGAAAGATATCAAAGAGATATGTAGACGTACCCACGGAAAGTTCCAATGTCATAAGACGGTATCAACCATTTATAGGTCGGATGAGCTTTTTCATCAAACCTAGTGGTTTCATCCCCCGTCACATCCTTCATTCCAACCATTTTTGGTAAACACCTTAGTCGAGTATCATGATTATGACAACTTTGCAATTAAATGAAACAAGTGTCTTGTGTCTGGTAGTCACGTTGTGTTCATTTTCGTGGTTCATTTTTCGGTCACTTCTTTTCTTTTTTCTTCTCTCGCCGGTTAATTTCAAGTGTTTCAACATATAAACACATATATTGATAATTTTTCCATAAATAAGTCACGATTGTTAGAACTCATAAAATAAGTGTTTAGGTAGTATTTTAGATGAAGAAATATGTCAAAAAATGTAATACGAAATTTTATTTACAGACCTCTTGAGATGTCCAAAATTTATCGACAGTAAAACCATCCAGTTCACATGATTTTCAACTGCTTACTTCACACATGTGTCCGGACTGTCAGAGTCTAATAAGGGTTCAGTGTCGACCGGGTCAAAGAATTTCTTCACTTACAGTCGTGGACACACAGCCTTCCTCTTCGGAAGGGTCAGGACTACTTAAAAAGACTCACTTTAGGACTTCAGTTTAAAAATGAAGTTTAATTTAAACTGAATGTTTGGTTTAAAAGGTTTAGTTAAATAATTAATAATAGGACTGTCGACTGTAGTAATTATGAAATTGTCTTTGGTGAATTTTAATCGGTTTATAGATTCTATCAATGTAAATGTTTTCTATATGTTTAATTTTGGTAAATTTTTCATTATCTATGGTATTAAACATGACCTGGTATTTGAAGACATAAGTCTTTACTAACATTTTAATTTTGGATTCTATTTTAGATATGTGGTATATGAAACTCACTAAATGTAGAATCTTTTGTTTCCGTCAGAAAAGTGACAATGTGTAAATCACAGAGACCACCCAACTCCTCTCTTTGTGGCACTATGGACATTCATCCTTTTTTTTTAGGTAAAAATCATTTGTAAGTAACCCACTTCGTCTAGTACCTTAATATGTGTATGGTCCTTGAGTGTTTAAAGACGGATGAACTAAATTATAAATGTTTTGGTCAGACCAGGGGATTTGTACGTACGTACGGGACAAGGAGAGGGGAGAAGAGGGAGTTTATATCCTGTCTTTCGAGTTTTGTGTACCGACGATTCTCTCACCAACGAATTTATTATTTTCAATTTTATAATTCCTTGAGACTCGGCATCCTATCGGACCTTTTCGTTTGAACACATATAGATGACGACAATGAAGAATGAACCTTAAAAACATGAAGAGAGAATAACTGACAACACGCACGACACCACGAGACTCCATCCAGACCACTTCCAGGTCCTCTGTTCCGAAATCTCAAAGGTCTCATATAGGTCAGAAGACATGATTACTAAGTCCGACGTCCTCCCTCCTCTTTTGGTGACCTGAAACAAAAACATTGTCTGTGATTTGTGTTCAATCATCAACCGCAATTCGAACTCAAAACAATTTGAAGTCATAAATTGTGGAAGTTACCACCTGTCCCTTCGGACCGTACGACGTCCGGTGCCCCAGTGTTCCTCAGCCTGTGCTGACTCACTCACTTGACTTGTAAAAGGTCAAAAGAATTCGAGGAAAAACGACTGAAGTCAAAAATGTTAAAAGGGACGGTCACCGTCCGGAACAACGGGTTTAAGAAATTCGTGTAGAAAGTTTACACGTTTTCATTGATTCGAAAGATTCTGTCCTGCGAAATTTGTCTCATCTACCAACTTGTTGAGAAGGTCAACTGTTGGTAGTTAACAGATGCTGTCAATAGACCGTGTCCGTAAATTTTAGTTTTTCCTCGGCACACTTCTACACTATGTATGGGTCGAAACAGGACACTGACACATCTCACGATTTACTTTCCGGCGACGTCGCTATTGACTACCGTTTATGAAGTCTATACCCAGTCGTAGATAGTTTGAATTGAGAGGGTTTTTGACCTTACTTTTTCATTTATTGACTAGTATTCTCGAGACCTTAAGTTTGGAGTTTAGGCGGAAAAGACTGGATTAAAAAAGAACAGAAAATTCTGACCGACATATCGTTGGTATATTTTTAAAAGTCAGTGTAGAAATTTATATAGGTGATGACGTAACAAAACGAGGTAAGAGTAGGACATAAAAAGGAGATCGGAAATCTTGTTGGGAAGACCGATGGTGAATACAAGGTAAGAGTATAGGGGTTACGAAAGGGTTAAATGTAATAGGAAACGCTCACTACCCGAACGAGAGTACACGACGTCGTGAGTAGACAGGGTCTTATCATATAAGGAACTGGTTCTGACATATTACTTTGATCTCGAACGGGGTCAACACTGGAATCTTAGAAGTAAGTTGTCTTACTTTCCTTGAATGGTAACGATTTGAAAGTTGAAACGTCAAACGTCCGACGACTACGTCCTTCATGACCCATTCTTTGACTAAATAACAACCACGTCGATTCAGTTTTCGGTTCTGAAAGTTCTGATCCACGAGGTAGGAGTCTTGAACAAAGAACCATATACATAGTAGACATTACATATGTTTGAGACGATGAAGACCACCCATATAAAGAAGTTTGAAAGATGTTACGTTTCTTCATTAATCAGGAATCTTTTCGTTCGAACAAATAGGGTTGAACTTTAGGGAATTCGTCTTAGTTACCTTACTTAGACTTTGGTCAAGGGACAAAGGTGACTATGAACTGGTAAAAATCGACTTTAACCAATTTACGATTGATTTTCGGGGGTATATACAGAAGGTGACTTCAGGTTCCTTTACTCTCTGACTGAAGGGTTCTACCCTCGTTCCAGTCGTTCATTGACTTTTACACCCTTTAAAGGAATCTTTTTCTTTACGAAATATAAAATCAAAAGTATAGAATTACCCCTTTTCCTTTCTAAAACGAATAAATTGTCTTCTATTGAAAAGACACCTTCCTTGGTATGAAACATTGAACCAGGATCACATAATTTTAGAACGGTCAGACATCCAAGTTCACGGGACTTTCTGACTAGATCCGTTTAATTACAGGATTTAACTATCAAAGTAGATGTGATGGTGGGGAGTTCATCAACACTCAGGACGAAACACAATATACAATTTTGTAGTGTGAACGGTTTATATACATAAAATTTAGTGTTAAAGAAGGGATGTGTCTTTTTATGATTAGTGAAAATTGGGTTACTTGGTTCAACCTGAATGCTCCGATTTTCGTATCGTCGTCACGGGTGTTCAACTTCAAAAGGAGAGTTGTGTCTGTACCTACTTTCTTTGGATAGTTACATCAAGTGTCGGTTTACGTCCCAGAGCAAGACGTCAAATATAAGAAGAGGATGAAGTTGATTGGTCAGATGCTCCTATCGGGAGTATGACAACCATTACAGACCGACAAAGAAGTACATTGGGTGAAATCCGAATGTAAATTGGACAACTCACAATTTTAACGTCAATCTATAAGATAGTAATTGTCTATGGTCGATGTACGATCTTTGAATTTATATCATAATCTCATTAGTTGACCGTCAATTTTTTACATTTTTGTAGTAGAATTAAAGTAAAGGGGTGTCATTTATTTGTCGTCATATTTCTCATCTAAGTCCGTCGTCAATGGAGGTAAAGGGATTCCATACACACTTACAGGAGTACCATCAGACCATGAAGTAATTGTGAGTGACCGAAAAGTAGAAGGTCATGTTGACTGTAAAGGTATCATACACCTCTGAGACCCTGTTAAGTTTTTATGTCAATTCAAGTGAATTCTCGATTTTTACTAACAGGAACATTCCTCAGGGTATGATGGTTACTCGAATAAAGTAGGTTGATTTTCTCGAAAAATACTGTTTTATGTATCTTCTAAATTGAGAGTAGAATCATGGAGACAGATGAATCAAAACCTTACTAGAATTAATTTTATAGCAATCTGGTAATTACCCTTTTACTTAAACTCCTCGTCCAATAATTCAATTTGGTAGTAAGTAGAACGTACTATCCTTCTGTCACCAAGACAATCTTGTTCCAATTTTAGGTTTGAGACTCTATTATAGATCCTAAACAGTATTCTCTCAAACGTCTGGGGTTTCAGATTGTAAACGTTTCGTATTAGGTCCGTTGTTAATCTTCGTCCTGATTGTTCACACGATTTCTCCTTTAGTCTAAACAGTACCCGTCAACTTTGTATAATTGCCATGTTAGTTACCCACTAACCATTTTAAGTAGAAACCTCCGTTACTTACAGTAGGTAATAATAAAGTCGAGTTTCAAATGAAACTCCAATTTTAAACGACACTTAAAATTTATTATGTGTTTAATGACATAAAGGTTTCGTGAAGAGACGATATGGAGAACAAATATGTTGATTTTGACTATAACTTAAGTCACTCGACAGGTCACTTGGGTGTCAGACTACCATTTCATCGTGTTTGACATCTGTCTCGACAGGTATCGTCAATGAGACTGAGTGTCCTTCTGTTGACAGAAAGACTATAGTCTGTTAGTGAGTCTGCCCAAAATGTCTTTGTTTAAAATCTCGACCTGCCCTACAGCCGATAGAGTTATAAATTTCGACGTAGGAGTCTACCGCAAGAGACTTTACCACACTTGTTTCAGAATTGACTTTATATAAGAGGGTTGATTCGTT
Source organism: Capra ibex (assembly GCA_006410555.1). Lineage (NCBI taxonomy): Eukaryota > Metazoa > Chordata > Mammalia > Artiodactyla > Bovidae > Capra > Capra ibex. The sequence goes on along the minus strand of SJYO01041852.1, from coordinate 3,681,874 downwards.
TATAAAACTCCCAGTTAATTCAGAAACCCTAGATTACTTTAACTACACTGATCGTCACATGGTTGGGTTGAGGTCACAAGAACGGACCTCTTAGGGTCCCTGTCTCTTCGTACCACCCGACGGCGGATACCCCAGCGTGTCTCAGCCTGTACTGACTTCGCTGAATCGTCGTCGTCGTCACATGGTCTTCCTCGTGCCCTAATCTTAGAAAAACCTCCAGTGGTCCAGTGTCTAATCGACACTCCGGACTCTATTCAGTGTGGGAAAGATATGAACAATACGGATTGAGTATTACATCATTCCGAGTTCATTTTACAGAATCTTCCTTTTATAATTAGGCTGGATAAATTGTTAATGTAAATAAGTTCAAAAGAAATTTTGAATGGTTTTGATGGTAGGTAACCCATTAGTTCTCCACGGTCACCGAAAGAACCAGGACCATTTCATTGTCGACTTAATTTTCGGTTCTGTAGAAGTGAAAGACCAAAAAATCTAAGTCAACCGGAGAAAACTTAGAGAAAAAGACGAAGTAGGTGTACTTACCATTTACGTCCGACAAATGACAAACGAAAGGTCCCTCCTTGTCACTGTACGAGTAGTAAATATCCTTCTAGGAATTCTCCACGTTGGATGTTACTTTATTAATCTACGAAGCTCAGATAATTCACCTTAAAATGAAAGTAGGGGAATATGACGACTCATATCAGGGTTTGGGAGAATAGTCCTTTTAATTTTGAAAATCCCCGTTTCAAGTCCGTTCCTTTAAACTCATCGACCTCTTTCTTCTCTACGAAGTTAAACAGTATCCGTAAGGACACTGTGGTTTATAAAGTCAGTGTGGTTTACCTTAATACGTTTTGATCCGGTCTCTACCGACCTCACCGTCCGGCTTTCTACGGTTTAAATTGTCTCTACCGTTTTTTGTTCACCAAAAGGAAAAAGTGGGATCCCACCTCGTTGTCTCGTTTAAGTCATTCTACCGCCTTAACTGGTTATCGTTTCATGAAAAGTATGGAAGCGGGTTTCATCTCCATCAAAGAAATGGGTAGGTATACCCCTTCTGCTTCCAGCCTTATCACGGACCCCAGATCTCGTCTTTCCGCACCTCCGCCCGTTTCTGGTATGAGTTGCAACACCCCGAACCAAACTAGGATAATAGATACCTTTTTATGAGGGTTACCTTTCGACTCTCCGTCGTACTTTCGTGTCGCGACAGTCCTTGTCATACCTTCTCATTGATTACCCTCATTACACCGCAGGATGTGAGATCTTTGGGTCCCTAGTTCCCTGAGGTCTAGGACCGGAGGGCGCTTTTCGGGTTCCTTACGAAAGAGCGGTGAGAGGAGACGGCCGATTTGGGCACGTTTGGGGGGCGAGCCGGGAGGGAGGACTCCTATAGCAAGTAACGAAATGGGCAGCGCAGAATCCGGAGACCCCGCGACCTGGGGCGCTCAAGGGCCGGGAGTCATGGCGGTCGGGTCGGGCCCAGGCCCCGACGACCCGCCCGCGGCTGAAGAGCCCCAACTGCAAGAGGACCAGGAGGACCTTGCGGCTGACGACGTTACAATCGCGGCTTGGGCGGAGCGCCCGGCGTCCGGGCACGCGCCTCGACGGGTTGTAGTGACGAGGGCCCCCGCGCCGCCTTAGTCGGGCCGCGGTTCGTCGCACGTGACTCAGGGCGTGTGGTCGGCTCCTTGTGAGGTCGGCATGGGCGGGCGGCGTCGGGCTCGGTCGGACGGGCAGACGAGCCTTGGCACGTCCTGGCTCCTCTGACTCTTTCCGCCTCCGTCCTTGACGGCCCGCACCTCCCTATTCCTGCGGGGGCTTTACTTCGCTCGTCGGGCGGCCTCGACGCCGACAAGGGCGTCAAGTTCATAGGGCGCTGATAACTTTACCTGGTTACTTTCCACGGCCAGGGACACTGCAGTGAGCCCCGCTGCGCCAGCGTCCGCTTACTTCCGCCGACGCTTCCGTGGGCTCGTCCCCGCCTCGCCCTGCTTCTTTGTCTCTTGGCGCCGTCTTCCTTCCTGCGGACGCGGCCCGCCCCTCCGCCCCGGATCCGAATACCACCGAAATTTATGGCGGCGATTCGCCAAGGACAGAATCCCATCCCCGCCGGCGATCATGTTTCACTCCATGTGAAATCGCTAATAATCACCCGGCATGTATCTCAGACTGCCCAATCAGGTACCCCAGTGTCTCAGTTTGTAGTGAATTTCTGGTGTGGTAGTGGTGGGCCGGAAATCGGTGTCCTGGAGGTCAATCGAACTGACTTCAAAGAGTTCCAGATTTTAGCCTAGGCCGGTATGACCGGACCACCAGAACAAGTTCAATGAGTTACAAGACTAAGAGTCAAAAGGATAGACAATTGACCCCACTATTATAGATGCGCAATATTCAATAGTAATCATAATTTATTGCACATATTTAGTAAAGTATGCGACGAATACGTTAACTATGAGTTCACCTACTGCTATCACAGTAGAATGGCAAAAGCACGAAGAAGTGTCAGAATAGGAAAAATAAAAAGAAGTACTTCTACGTTAATTTGACGGTGGAACTTAATGACAACTATATTCATTGTTTGATTATATGTTCTTTAAGTTGATCAGTCGGTAATTGGAAGTAGAAAAAGGGGGTTCAATACCGTCGGTTGTTTTTCGTGCCTCACTTTAAGGTCACTGGATCTATATTAACACAAGGTAAATCTTTACTTCCAACAAATTTATATCATTTTTTTTTTATGCTGGAATAATTTTGACTATCTTTATGCACGGAAATTGTTTAAAAGTGTAAATTATATATTGTTCCGAACGTGTATTGATTATTTATATTACCATATATTAACTCGTAACAACAAAGGGTTGTTTAATTATTCACACGGGAAGAACTTTTGTGTCTCTTATCAAATAAAAGATAATATTAGGAATACGGTGAAATTTTTCGTGTTAGAATTCATATTATAAGTGGACTTATACTTATTTATACTTAATTCTAACTGTCAATATAAAGGGAGGTGTATACTATTTTTTCCTTTAATCATAAATAATCACGTCCTTTTAGATTCTTCGGTAGTGATAAAGACATGATAAGTATACATCATGTAAACATATCGGGATGACCAATGTCGTGTAGTTCAATTTTAGGGGGGTTAGACACGTTCCAGACTAAAGGGACCGGTGTTAAATTTCGTTACTCGGTTGGGTTCATAAATTGTTTGACTCATACTCAGTGTTTTGTAATGGTTCGTTGTCGTTTTAGTCAACAATTCAGTTAGAGTTAAGGATCTTTTTTTTTGTAATAGCCAATAAAGTGGATCAACTGTTGTGTGTATCATTGGTTTTGTATTAACTCCGTGGTCTTGAACCCAGGGTGTAAATACTTTATTGTCGTACAGGAGAATTTGTGTTAGAGTGACTCTTAGTCAACAGAATATACTAAACTGTTTTATTAGTTGTATGACACTTCTAGTGAACTCCAGTGTATACATGTATGTAAAACTTTTGACATTTCGTCAAATATGTATACACAACCGAACAATTTTTAAATTTACACAGATAAAAGGTTTGTTATAAAAAACTAAACTTTCAATTTTGTCGGAGAACTTTTTTTTAAGTAATTTTAGACAATATTAGTAAAGTAATTTTTTTTTTAATAGAAATGAAATTTTTTTAATGTAAACATTTTTTTATTTATTTTCACGATGTTTTTTGTTCAGTATGAAGTAAATAAAATCTGTCATAATTTTTCGTGAACTTTATCTTCATACATGTCAATCGAACATTAAGATAAAATTGTTAAAAGTAAATTTGTCTGTTGAAGAAACCTTGAAATGGAACAAATATAAAGTACGTCGTAGTTTCTTTCGTTAGTCACGTAAAACCAGTATTGACAGGTCTTAAAGGTCATTTTCTCCGTGAAACCAAAAATGTAACCACGGAAATTTGAACTTGAATAGATACTTTTCTAGCCACTAGTACGGATGTTTCTTTTTTCCTATTAAAAGACAGTAACTAATTAAGCTAATTGGTGTGTAATAAATTACTTTCACTAACGAACTCTTAAAGAATCGTAGACATTAAAGATAACAAATTGTATGTGTGGACTTTCCTAACCATGTAATTTTTTATAAATAAACCCCCCCCTAAAATACCGTTTAAAGTTTTATTTTTAGTAAACCGATTATTGAGAGAATTGTTGACCAATGTTCGATAATCGAGTCTGTTAGTTGACGACCGGTCAAAACTTAAGGATAACCATAGATATTTTAATGTTCACCAAAAGAAAAGAAAGGGGTAGTCAAACTAGTAAAACTGTACCACATCTGTCTAAAACAAGGAATGTCGAAATAAACCTCATTGTAAGAATCCTAAACTGAACTTCCGTTTATGAAGATCTAAGTTTCTAGGACTGTATACATGTCATCTTTATTAAGTTCGACAGTATAGGAAATAGATTTCGGAGATTCAGTGCAAAGTGTCGAAAAGTGTAAAGTCATTCTATTATTTTCCTTATGTGGTATACGTACCGTATTATGAGTACCCTTCATTCACCGTCGTAGACTGTCGTTTTGCAGAGATGTTGTTTTACATACTTATAAGTGTGATTCACCTTAAATTCTGTTTGGAGTATCGTCAAATACACTCCAAGACAACAATTAAGTCTAGTTCAATTCAAATAACGGTTGACTAAATAGTCTTTTTATTTTCGAAAACTAAAGTTTCGAAAGACCTGACATTTTGACCACTATTCTCTACCGTTAAGACATGATGGGTAGAAAATCCAATAATACTTCTATTTTCTAGTACACGAACGGTGTACCATTTATAATTCTATAGTCTATAATAACAATATCGAGCACTCGTTCAGAAACCCGTATTTTATTTAATAATCCTTCTAGAATTCCTAGTCATACCTGTCTACTATGGTTGACTGAGGTATATTCTGAACCGTGTCACGTTTTTCGTAGGTAGAACCCCGTTCCTCCAGGATTACTTCCGAAACGGTGATCGATGAATACACCGTTTAAGAATTCAAGTCTAAAGTCAAAATTTTTTCTACTTTTTGTCTCTGTCGTGGTAGATAGCACATCGTGACAACATTCCTAATTGATAGGGTGGACTAATATTTCTACGTATTTATTTATCCATACGATACGTATGTCCAGAAGACATTTCTAACTTTTTTTTTAAAGGAATTCGACAAGAAAGAAGGAGAGAGAGACGGAGGAGTGTAGAGGGAGAACGAGAACGAAAATGTTATATAACACTTTGTGAGTTGAAGAACGGTGGTTTCGTTTTACTTAAAATCTGATATTTAACTGTGTTGTGTATATATTGGGAAGAAGTTAAAACGTATTTTGTAATTTACGACATAAAACTATGAAGTTTTATCGTTACTTTTGACTTTTAATAAACATACATTATGTCGGATTTAATATTACAAAGTATTCCATAGTATGGTCCAAAGAAGTATATATATTTAATTAACGTAATGTAAATGAAGTAAACAATTACAAATGAACATATAATAGTTCATTTTTATAATTTGTAATTTTGGTTGAGCTGTTTTATGTGACACGTTATATGACCGACAATGACAAAACAGTACTGACGACATTGGAAACGGACAGAGGAAGGCGGATGGAAGGGAGTACACTAGGAAACGTTTGTCGGTTATCTTTTCTTATACTGTTCCATACCGTCTTGTCAGGTGATTGGTATCTCAGAAAGTTCTACACGTCCAACGAAAAACATAAGAAGGACATCCACTAGACGGAGAAGATCTTATCTCGCTATAAGACCATAGTCTTTCAAACACAAAGGGAGTACTTGGACGTTAAGGAATAAATTTTATTTTTCATTTCCGTGGAATTAAAGTTTTAAGTTAGGTCATATTTCACCTGAAAGAGAAATGGTGAAATCTTTAGACTAGTGTTATTTTATTATTAGTACTTAGGTACCATCTGTATGAATGAAAATTTCGTAGTTAATTGACGTGAAAGAATCGGTTTTCGTTGACCATGAGGTCGAAACCCACCTAATTGAAATTACACACAAACTGACTATGAAGTAAATAGAGATCTTCTTCAACTCCGTCCGTGTTAATCTATTCAGTGAAACTAGTCCTTGTAAGAATAACATTGTTGTTGGGGGAGTTTTGTCTTTCTTACTAAGAAAAATACGAAAAGAAAATGGTATTCTATACAACTCCAATTAAAAGGAAAAACATCGAAGAAATCTCTCGTGTAGAAAATCCTACCTATATCATCTTTACAACAGTCTAAATTTTTGAGGAAGCGGAAAAGATATTTTAATTATAAAAATTTCTTTGTCAAAATCTTCCTTCATGTAGTTTATTTATACAGGGCATTTGTGTATAAAACACTGATCTTGGAACACAAATCTGAAGTAAATTAAAATTTAAAGAAATATATATGTAGGGTGACAATTACATTTCGTATAAATTTGTACATTGGATGATGACAACATCATTAAGTTCAAGATTTGTACATTTTGACTCATTTTCTACAATCTGTATACGGAGGATTTCTATACTGTTAAATTCAGGAAGTAAATTTTGAAAAAATAAGTAAAAGTGATTATTTTAAAGATTATCGATTATGGAATATATATATATTTTATGTAAATCTTGACGAATGAAAGTATAGTCAAGAATACGTTGTGTATCTAATTGTCGTACGAAGTAAGAATTTATAGTTTGGATTCTCATTGTAGATATTAGTGTCCTGGGAAGAAAAAGAAATCCCTTACGGAAACAGGAGAGAGAGAGAAAGAGAGAGAGGGGAGGAAGAGTTAGGAATATCAAAGTAACCGGAGTTGGGATATAGACCCTGAAGTCCTTCTTCGAAAATGGTCACACGAAGTACTGGTGTCACCAAGTACAAAATTGCTACTATTAGTTAGCACCCCGAAAATAACCTTGATCACCGTTTCACTCCGATACCATGGACTTTTCTGTATTTCGACCTACCTCGACAACCACCGGGGGTACCGTGGTGCATCCTTTTGGTTCTCGTCTGTCTTAGTCTCTACTCGTTACTTTTCGCTACTTCAGAATCCTACCTCTCCCAATTTCCCTAGTCAATTCGAAGACTAGGTCAACACAGACTTCGTCTGATGAATCAATATGTTCGACTATTTAAGGAAATTAAATCAATTCGGACGAATGTAAACCAAGGAAAAATACTACTGGTTTTAAAAGGATTAATTATATATGATAGAAATGTATAAATTACACCGGAAAAATAAACCAAAGTATAACGGATCGACATCTGTTTACGATTAAGAAAAGAAGATCTTTCTAATTATTATGTGTGAATAAAACTAGGCTTAATATAAAATCTTTAGTACTCTAAAAGGGGTGATCAGAAGTTGAAATTACTTTAAAGTGTAATTTATGTATATACCATGGACCGTGACATCTTACTGAATGTGTCAAATAGAAGGAAATTCGTAATGTTAAGTCACTTCATTCATGATAATAAAGGTAAGGAGTCTTTTCTTTGACTTTGAGTCTTTCATTGTATCGATTCCAGCTTATCGACCACTCAGTGTCTGAGTCTAAGTTTGGATTCATACAGACAAAGGTTTGATATATGAAGAAAAAAAATTAGGTTTGAAATTTGAAAAGTAAAACATACCTCCATATCGACTAATTTTTACATCACCATCAGAGTTCTCTTCTCACTTCCTGAGTTGGTATGTATATGTTCATGGGTAAGAGGGCATTCGGGGGAGGGGAAGGGTAGTTCCGACCGTGTATTGTAACTCGTCTTAAGGTATACGATATGTTATCGAGGAAAAACCAATGGGTAAAATTTATGTCGTCACACATGTACTGGAAGGGGTTCCAGGGATTGGTAAGGGGGACCGTTAGTATTCAATCAAAAGATTCAGACACTCAGAGACAAAACATTCATTCAAGTAAACATAGTAAAGAAAAATCTAAGGTGTATATTCCCTACAGTACGGTATAAAGAGGAAGAGACTGACTGAATGATACTGTGAGAGACCCAGGTAGGTATATCGACGTTTACCTTAATAAATTAAGAAAAATTACCGACTCATTACCAATCTATCGTAGTGGTTGAGTTACCTGAACTTGGACTCGTTTGAAACCCTCTGCCACTGTCCCTTCGAACCACACGACGTCGGGTCCTCTCTCGTATCTCAACCTGTGTTGAATCGCTGACTTTTTGTTGTTGTTATTATAAGATAACGTATATACATTGTTTAAAAATAGGTAAGGAGACAACTACCTGCAAATCCAACAAAGGTACAGAACCGATAACATTTGTCACGACGTCATTAGTAACACCACGTACATTGGAAAACCTAATACAAAAAGAGGTCTATATACGGATCCTCAGTCTAACGTCCCAGAAGAAGTTATATATAAAGAATTAGTCCATGGTTTTTTTTGTAAATAACTCACATGGTGATACAGGTTCCCCGAAGGGTCGACCGAGTCACCATTTCTTAGGCGGACGTTACGTCCTCTGAACCCAATCTAGGAACCTAACCCTTCTATGGGACCTCCTGTGCCGATGGGTGAGGTCATAAGAACGGACCTCTTAGGGGTTCCTGTCTCCTCCGACCGGTTCACGTCAGGGACCCCAGCGTTTCCTCAACTTGTGTTGAATCGCTGATTTGTTGCCATACAAGTTTCGGTACACAATCTGTACACTCCTATGTTTGTTTTTATTATTTCTTTATTTGAGACGGGTCTTCGAATATTAGACCAAATCTCTGATCGAACGTATTTTTAATAATGTATGAAGTTTGTTCATTGTTATTTTTAGATTCTGTCCATTCTTATTTTACGATACCCTTGTCTCTTCTCGTAGGTCCTTTTGAAGTTTTTACATCGATGACTCAACCTGGAGGTTTTTATTCGTCTCAAAACTAACAATTCTTTTCTTATAAATTCCTATGTCTTACTATTTTTCGTTTCTACACGGTGATATTTTTATATATTGTACGGTCCCCGGACAGTTTAACAGATGATACTAACTTCACACTCCAAGCTACAGTATGAGGTTTTGTCTTCAGTACTAAGGTCCGAATCTGTGTCTATTCTAAGGGATCTCCCATGTCACTTTACCGGGGAGTCTTGACTACGATTTTGGTTAATATATTCGCTCTAAACCCCTTTATTTATATTTTTTATTTTGGTTAATCTAAAGACCTCTCAAGCACAAGTGACGACAAACGACTTGAATCGCACCATTTCAGAGTCGATCTTTCGTCTTCATCTTATGGAGTCATTTGACGAGTCCCTTCGTTAGTTCTCTGTCTTTGTCTCCCTTCTACTCTTCGGGAGAGGGGAGGTTTGTTGTTTTAATTTTATTTTTGTTTTCTAGTTTGTCTGTTGTGGTTGGATATCGACACTCTCTTACTCTTTTTCATATTCCCATGTTCCAGTTTCGTCTGATGTCTCTTTAGTCGGAATGGGTTGTGTAGGACTTTTTCTTGTCTCCTCTTCTTTTAAAACGGAGGTGACATAGATCTTTGTCTTTCATCCCTCCGGATACGTTCCCTCACTGTCACTTCTCGTGTTCTCCCGTTGACACTCGAACTCCTTCTCACAGTCTCTTACTACTGGAAGGAAGTATTACACCATCGAAGCTTTCGGACGTACAAGATTCTAAAGTTTAAGCCTCGGTAAAGAATAAAAACGTATTTCTTTGAGTTACCAGTAAGAAGAACATTAAGTTTTACCTTAATCCTATTTACAAGTTCGGTTAAACTCTTCCTGAACGTACAAATGTTACAGAAGTGTAATTAGTTTAGAAAATACAGTTATTTTACAATTGCAAAAGAAGTACTTCAAGATGTATAAAGATTTCTTTCTCGTAAGGGGTGTATAAAAATACTTATAAAACAATAACAACGAGACTTTGTAAAAATTTTTTGTTAAATAAAAGATTGACCAATACCAACTCTTACCCTTTGTATAACTAGAAAGTGTAAATAACGATCAGTTAGTAATCAGGGTGAACGAAAAGTCATCTAAGAGAACTTGTCATATCAAAAGTTTAATATAATAAACGTTTAATAACAGAATTTTGTATACTGTTAAATCTTCAAGGTAAATACATTTTTGTGTACACTTTGTGTTTATTCAAAATAAGTGGACATCCATGAAAGTTCGACACATAGGTCCTTCCACAAGACTTTTATTTTACAGTGTGTAAGAGGACGACCTCCAAAAAGTCCTTGAAGTCCGTACGTTTTTTGGTGGGTCCTCACTTCAAGTCTTTTTGACTTGACTGGACAGTTTCAGTTACATAAGTACCCAGACGTTAAATTATTTTCATGTATATAAACACACCCTTATGTATCTCCATAATATACATGAATTATGTAATTTTTGGTCTTAAAACGTTATCATCAATGTTTGTATTTTCGTCGGTGAATTAAAAAGAGTCCAATTAGAATGGGTAGTCTATTTGTAAAACGATATGGACATGAAATTGTCAATTTACTGTATTTTTCGAACAAAAGTAATATTATACGGAAATGTTTATTTTTAAGTCAAATGAATCCAGTTAAGGTAAAAAGTATTCAAGTAGATCATAAAAATGATATGTTTGATGTTTTGTATGTGTTCCATTCCTTTTTTTTAGTCGTATTACACTTTCATTTCTTGACCCGAAAAAATTCTGTCTATCTACACCCAAACTTTGTGATCGGCGCACGGTGATCCTTTCGATTCCTTACTATGGAAGATAAAACGTTCCTATACCTTAATTTAAAGATAGGACGTTTAGTGTGTATGTGTATTTTCCAACATTTCATTTAATTTATTTACATTTTACTTAGTTTTCCTATCAATTCTTTTATGTTCAAATAGTTTAATTTCCATGTCTTTCTTAAAATTCTCTTATGTCTTATCTTCTTTGAAACCTCTAGAGGTGTACTTGGAATAAATTTTTTTTTTTTTTTTGTTGGGTTTCTCAATTTAATAAAGGTATCACAGTACATCCTTGTATATATTCTGATATTAGGTTCTTCTCGGGTCGAGTTTAGTCGGAGATTTTCTTCTGTTTCTGAGTGGAGATAATCTTTATAATTGTGTCGAAAAACTTTCGAGTAAAATACGGTAAAACTAAAATACATTCCGGATGTACTCATGGATAAAAGTCATCGGTTTTTTTTAGGTTTCTCCTAAAAACGAAAATGTTTTTTTCCATGTTTCGTTTTTGTCGGAGTCGTAGACAAGACGTCGTTTGAATCTCTTCATCGGGCGTGGGGTCGTCGTGGCTCTTTCCGGGTGGTTCGAGGAGGAGGTCCTCGATGTGAGTCGAAGACTCGTGGTCCGCCGTCTCGAGACTTGAGACACTGGTAGACACGAAATAGTGTTAACTAAGATTCGTAGGTAATCGTTCTACACAGGATTCCATTGACACAGAGACGAAATACGATAAAACCGTATACTTTCCAAAGTAATTTTACGGGATGAAAGTCTATCGCCCCCTTTGGACATGTATCGTAAAAAAAAAATTCATGTTTAAACGATGGTCTTATTTTATTGTTCTTTCAAATATACGTAGTACATTATAGGACTTTTATTTAAGAGGGAAACAGGATGGACAGTACTAGTTATTGCACTCAAGAAACTACCTCACTTTCCCCAAACTACACCATGACCGCCTGGACTGTACAAAACCCAACTTAAGAACCTCAGTGTATACGAACTTCACACGGTATGACCGGAAGTTAACTCGCTTAGACTAAGTTGTGTTTTCTCCTTTCTTTTATTCTTATTAGATCGTTGTATTACGATAGAAATTTTACGAGTTGTGTTCATTAGTTTCCGAAATTAAAGAAGACATTGTGTGACTACCTTTATTACTGTAAGATAAGTTGTCCTTGAAAAATGGTGATATCAGTTTCTTTTAAAAATTTCTAAAATCGTTAGTTTTCGTTTTAATTAGGTAGACATTCAGTAGGGAGACTGGACCTGGAGGTGTCCTCTATGAGTTTGTGAGTTTCCTCCATACGAACGAGGAACCTTCTTTTTCGATACTGGTTGGATCTGTCCTATAATTTTTCGTCTCTGTAATGAAACACTTGTTTCCAAGTATATCAGTTCCGACAACAAAAAGGTTATCAGTACATACCTACACTCTCAACCTGATATTTCTTTCGACTCGCGGCTTCTTAACTACGAAAGCTTGACACCACGACCTTTTCTGTGAACTCTCAGGGAACCTGACGTTCCTCTAGGTTGGTCAGGCAGGATTTCTTTTAGTCAGGACTTGTAAGTCACCTTCCTGACTACAACTTCGACTTTGAGGTTATGAAACCGATGGACTAAGCTTCTTGACTGAGTAACTCTTTCTGGGACTACGACCCTTTCTAACTTCCGTCCTCCTCTTCCCCTGTTGTTCTACTCTACCAACCTATCACGGTGGGTGTACTACCTGTACTCAAACTCATTCGAGACCCTCAACCACTACCTGTCCCTTCGGACCACACGACGTCAGGTACCGCTGTGTTTTTCAACCTGGGCTGACTCACTGACTTGACTCGACTTCAGTAGGGATGGTGTCTTAAATATCTAAACAGTAAGACTTTCTATTTGTAAGAGTATGTGGTGGAATAGTGTAGATTTTTGTATCCACATACTATGTGACATATTCTAAGTGTAATTTTTTACCATTTTTAAATCTGTAAAAACAACTTTCCTATTCACTCAGTTATTCAATTGTGAATCAAGAGAGTCTTTACCCCCGTAATGTCGTATACCGATAATATTTTTAGATAACGTTCCCTGGAAGGGACCACCAGGTCACCAATTCTCAGACGGAAGGTTACTTCCTCTTTACCCAAACTAGGGATCAGTCCCTTGATTCTATGGTGTACGGTGTCCCCCTGATTCGGACACTCGACGTCGATGACTCACGTTGGAGAGATCTCGGGCACACGGTGTTGTTCTCTTTGGAAGCGAGACGTCGATCTCTTTGGAAGTACGACGTTACTCCTTGGACGCGTCGGTTTTTAAAAAAGTTTTAAGATAACGGTCATTTTTTTTTACAAAGGTTATTGAATTAAAGAATTGAAAGATACTTTTGTCTTTTCGTATGAGTATTAGATTAATACTGTATAAACCTAATCCTTTAAGAAACATGGAAAAGTCAACCTATAGGACTCTTAAATTTCGTGAATATCTTTTGAGATTAAGTATATTGACACTTCTGGATTTAAATCTCCTTAATCTTTCGTCAGGTCGAAGAGAGAGGACGTCGGGGCAAGTTGAGGAGGGACGAGACCAAGTACTTTGCCCTGACATCTTGTAGAACATAATTTTTCCGTCGAAGAATTGACTGTATAGTCGAGTATGAAAGGGACCGTACACTCCACCCCCTTCGTTTAGCTACAAAATGGATTTACCCTTTGTATTTATTTTTAAATTTCGTTCTTAAAAAACGTTTACAATGTGATTTTTATAAAGAGACTTACGTTTCTCTCTTTTGTATTCATTTCCTATTTCTTATTTTTATGTCCTCCTTTTATTTTTTAAGTAGACTATTTCGACATAGAAATCCCGAAGAAAAATTCCCCATACGAATTTGAATTCGTATTTAAAAAGGTGTCATTTAAGTATTAATCATAGTCAAGTCAAGTCCAGTCAGCGAGTCAACACAAGCTGAGAAACACTGGGGTACTTGACGTCGTGCGGTCCGGAGGGAGAGGTAGTGGTAGAGGACCTCAAATGGGTTTGAGTACAAGTAACTCAGTTACCACGGTAGGTTGGTAGAGTAGGAGACAACAGGGGAAGAGGAGGACGGAAGTTAGAAAGGGTCGTAGTCTCAGAAAAGTTTACTCAGTCGAGAAGTGTAGTCCACCGGTTTCATAAGCTCAACGTGGAAGTCGTAGTCAGCAAGGTTACTTATAAGTCCTGACTAAAGGAAATCCTACCTGACCAACCTAGAGGAACGTCAGGTTCCCTGAGAGTTCTCAGAAGAGGTTGTGGTGTCAAGTTTTCGTAGTTAAGAAGCCACGAATCGAAAGAAGTATCAGGTTGAGAGTGTAGGTATGTACTAATGACCCTTTTGGTATCGGAACTGATCTGCCTGGGAACAACTGTTTCATTACAGAGACGAAAAATTATACGACAGATACAACCAGTATTGAAGGGAAGGTTTCTCATTCACAGAAAATTAAAATACCTACGTCAGTGATAGACGCCACTAAAACCTCGGGTCTTTTTATTTCAGTCGGTGACAAAGGTAACAAAGGGGTAGATAAACGGTACTTGACTACCCTGACCTACGGTACTAGACAAAAGACTTACAACATTAATCATATTGTGTCCCTTATATCGGTTATAAAATGTTATTGATATTTGTCATATTAAAAATTTTTTCTTGTGTTAACAAGTATTTAAAAATTTTTCAGTACAAAAGAGTAATATATGAAGTATAAGTAATAAAATTTTTAGGTTTGTTACTTCTTTTTAATCCTGATTGTATACTCAGTAGACTTTAGGATGGTGGATCTCTACTAGTAATAACGATAAAACTATCAGTTGGAAAGTATGTAGAGAGATGCGTCTACATGTTATTTACGTATTAAAGTGTACTTATTTAAGATAAATATAGTATCTGTCGAAACAAAAATAAAGATTATAGAAGGGAATAGAGACGGAGAGGATTATGATAGTAGAGGGAGGGCGAGTGTAGGGTGGGTTTGGAAAGGGGATAACATACTGGATAGTGTAGTCTGTCGATACTAAGAAAGATATATAAAGAAGTATAATATCTATTGTACATATATGTATATATCTTGAAAATAGACGTAAAACGCAAAAAGTACCTTTAACGAGATACAATTTTCCTTATCTAGTCGAGTAAGAAAGAACGTCGACACGTTATAAGATACCTTACCAATTTGTCGATGAATTAGTTTGTAATTTATGACTCACAAGTGAAACTAAGGTGGAAAGACGAAGATGTTTGTTACGACGTCAATTAATATGTATATAGACACCCATGTGATGATACTGAAATAACGATACTTTATCTAAGGTTGTTCACCCTGATATCGGATAAAATGCTTTCACCGAAATTGTTAATAAAGGAAGTCAATACTGACTGTCACAGGAAAAGGAGTAGGACAGTGATTACTACGACGAAAGAGATTTAAAAACGGTTAAACAATCTGTTCGTCTTTGACCTTCAAGGAATTGGTCTACACTTTCTCAATAACACATTATCGTAGAGACAACTTTTTTTAGAATGAAACTCAGAGTCTTGTAGTCGTTGTGGTCCTTTTTAAATATATCAGGAATTGAAAACATAGTATTTACATGGTTTTCAAATAAAAAATTAGAGTGTGATCTTTGATTTTATATAAACACACGATTTTTGTCATAAATTAATATTTTTACTAATAGGATCATGTAACGTTTTCCTTTGAAGTTTCTAAAAGGGACCTTATCTATCTATCATTACGGTAGTGACTTACGTTAGTCTTTTTAGGTCTATTATCCTTTTATGTCCCGTTTACGAGTCTCTGAAGTCATTGGTTTAATGGAATAAACCTGATACTGACTTAGTTTGCAATTTAATTTTCGTTTTTGGTGATGTGATTTGTAAACTACTATGATTCCTTAATAATTAAAAAACCAAACTATTGTCATAACACTAATCCAAATTTTTCTCAAGAATAGAAAATTTGTATATATGACTTTATGAATGTTTTTTTTAATGTAGGATATAGACAAAGTTTTATTAAACCTTGTCTCTCACTGTCGTATTTATTCTAACAATACTTAACTAGAAACGAATTCGTCCTTAGTAATGAGAATACATACAAACTTTGAAAGGTATTATCTTTTAATCTTTTTTTATAAAGGTCGATCTCCTTTAAATCTTAACCATTTTTAAAATCACTGACATTAATCAACGCACAATTATCTTCTCTGTCACCAAACCCGACTTAATTTTAGTTTATCCACTTCTTAGGTGAACGTTACGTCCTCTCGACCCAAGTTAGGGACCAAACCCTTCTACGGGGACCTCTTCCCTTACCGTTGGGTGAGGTTCTAAGAACGGACCTCTTAGAGTACCAGTCTCCTCGGACCTCCTGATATATATCAAGTATCCCAACGTTCCTCAACCTATATAGACTCGTTGATTCGTGTCGTGTCGTGTCGTGTCTTTGGAGTCTAAGAGTTTTTGTCCAGTAAGTTTTCTGTAGTAAGTTTTACGAACAAAGTCCCTCTTTAAATTACGTTTCTTTACTATAACGTACAACGTTCTGAATGGTTCCTTTTTCTTTCAAACTTGAAAGTTCATTTCCATTAAAGTTTGTAAAAATGGAACTCGAGATCAGAACACCATAAACGGACCGTGGCCATTCACCGCTCCTCTTTTAACAGTAAACTGATCCTTATTAAGTCTTCAACTCCTCTTCTTAATTAGGTACAGAAATTCTTATTGTTGTCGTGATTATTATTATTATTACCAATAGTAAAATGACTCGTGGATAGTAAACCCACCGTGACACGATACTCGAAATACGAATAAGGATATTTGTTGGGATACACCCTTCAAAATTGTCTACTTCTTTTACCCCGTACTTCCCAATCCATTAAAAGGATTTTCGGTCATTCATTATTGTGACCTTAAGTTTAAGTATAGATATCGAGTTACGAGAAAGGTAGAACTTAAAGAGGGTATTATAAATTTTTATAATTAACAGGAAGGTTTTTAAATTGACTATCACGTTTATGGATTACAAATATAATATTTCCGTTTTGTGTATTTACAAGTCACAACTTCCATAAACTAAAAGTGTGTATGAATGTCTGTTGAATCTTTCTAGAGTAGATACATAAAGGTCGTTTATCGTGTCACAGTTCATCTGGTATCCGTAAGTTGTGTACAAACAACTTATTTTAACCTCTCCAATGAAGTATATTACATTGAAGAACTTTATCTTATTATTTGATGATTTTTGTTTTTTTTCATAAAGACCCACGTACTTAACGTTTTAGTCTGGTTTGTTGTACTTGATAAGCTATACATTAAAAGTACATGACTATAAAAGGATAAAAATTATTTATGGACTTCTTTATTTTCCTTGTGTTTATAACTTTCTTTTAAGTTTGCAAAATTTGAGTCTTTCGTGTCTCCTATTCAGTTGAATTTTTATTTATATGAAAACACATTAATTTTTGTTTACAAAACATAGAGTCACAAATGTCTATTTTACTGATTAATTTTCTCTATTTTACAGACCTCAATCCAAACCGTACCCCTCTTCTCCCATTTCTCGTCTTTTGTTCTGACCGGTATACAATTTCAATCACTACTCAAGTACCTCCACCACGATAAGAAAAGGAAAGCATATACAAACTTTAGAGATATTCTAAACAAAAAATTCAATAGTAAGATCTTTTGTCCAAAATTTAATCATATTTTATGAGTTTAGGACGTAACTATATTTGTCCGATTAAAAAGTGACATTGAATCCTTAATTTCTAGACTTCAAGTATGGTTGAACTAAAAAAAATTACTAGTATTTTTGTATCCAGAATTAGAAAACATAGAATAAGAGTTTGTCCCTACCGTTTCGTATATACTATTGTTATGTTAACGAAAAACTATTTAGAGAATAGTTTTTTTTCAAAATGAGACTTTAATAAAACTTTTAATAAGGGATTATATTGATAGTTGAAACAAGAGATAGATAAGAAAGATGGGAAGAGAAAAATTACGGTCAAGGTCAGTGTGAAAGAAGAGACCGAACGGAAGGGGTCTGAAAGAGACATGGGATTGAAAAGGAGTCCTCGACTTGGATCACGGCTCTGACGATCAGTCGATCATGGTTGTATCTCTCTTCACTTCCCGTTTACGTAGACTTTCGAGCCGATACCCGAGTAGGACCCATGAGACGTGTCTCATCCACAAGTTATTTACAGATGACTTACTTCCCATTCGTTCTCAGTCATTCTCTATCGCACCTTTCCGTCCGTCTACCTTGTCTAGCACAAATTGACATCCTTACACACTTTGATATATCGTAAACTTCTTTAAAATTCTTGAAGTCAAACCGTCTTTAGTACACGGACCCTCCCTTCCATCGTCGACCACTCTCTGATTCAACCTCAACATTAGTCTCGACTTAATACCTTTCGAAAATACCATGTCACTCTCCAGATCTGAATGTACGTCGAGTCCTTTCCAAAATTTTCCAACACTCTTCTCTTTACTGTGTCACTACAAACATAAAATCCTTCCGGAGAACCTGCCTTCACGTATCGTAGAGGACACTAACTCTCCGTTATGACTTCCGTCTCTTTGACCACCTATGTTCGGTCGACCACCAAGTTCGTTCGTACCACTCTCGACCTTCCAATTGTCTTCATCTTTACTTCGTTTCGTCTGTCGATTCTCGTTCCCTCACTCTTGACTGTCTTTAGTCACTGATGTCATCAGAGGGGGAATAGACACCAAAACGAAAAACCCCAAAGTCAATGGGTACCAGTTGACACCAGACTTTTATAATTTATCTTTTACGGTCTTTATTCGTTGAGTATTCAAAACGAATGTCTTAGTGTATGGTAAGACTCGTCACACTTCTCTTGAACATTGTAGGGTGAGGTAGAGTAGGTCCTGTACTTAGTCAGGAAATAGGACGTATAAGTACAGTATATACGATGGATGGGCAATGTGAATCATTAGTAGAGACAATAGTCTACTGTACACACAAGTCCATTGGGTACAAAATGAATTATTATCGAGGTTTCACGTTTTCATTACTATGACTTTTTTTGTGTCATAATAAGTTCCCAAGACATGATAAATATTAAAGTTCGTAGGTAACCCCGAAAATCTTACGTGTCATAGAGGTCGTCTATTCTCCCTCCCTGGGTGATATTAACCTAATTTGTCTAGTCTTTTTTCCTTTCTTAAATTTTCTGTTGTGAGGTCAAAGACCTAATATACTTATGTCTCTTTCTCTTATATTTGTCTAAAACTCCCTTTCCAATACCTTCCTTTATGACTGTCTTGTTACTGGGATTATCGTAAATGTCCAAAGTATGTTTTACCGTATTACTTTTACTTTCGTACATTTCTTAAGAAGTATAAAAAATGAGTGGAGTCTTAGTGTCGACGATTTCGACTGTTGTCGTCTTAAAAATAGGTGTAGTTCATTTAGATAACCTTGTAGTGAGATGTTAGTTATAATTTTCCTTTTCTCTCCAAGTCCATCCTTTGATCTTTAAAAAGTTGGGTATAAAAGAAAATCCCAAAGGAAACCAAGATCAAATACAATTAGAGATTTATACTCTCATACTTGAGAGATTTGAATATAAACTATTATACATGAAGATCTTTTATTTATATACTTATTTACAGTATAATACTGAATAAAAAGATTAAACCTAATTAGTCTCTAATGTCTAAAATTAGAGCGTGACGAGAAAAATTTCATATCAGAAGAATCCCGAAAGACAGTCACGATTTTTACGATGGTACCCGATGTATACCAGTACAAATAATACGTACGAACGTACTATTCAGCGAAGTCAGTATAGACTGAGAAGCACTGGGGTACCTGACATAGGACGGTCCAAGGAGATAGGGACCCTAAGAGGTCCGTTCTTATGACCTTACCCAACGGTGCGGGAAGAGGTCTCCTAGAAGGGCTGAGTCCCTGACTTGGGCTCAGAGAATATAGAGAACATAACCGTCCGCCCAAGAAATGGTGTTCACGGTGGACCCTTCGGGTACGAATAAATATCGTCAAGTAAAAATATTAAAAAATAAAGTGGACATTGTGTCTTTCTCCCACTAAAAATTAGATGAAACCTCTCCATCGAAGATCCTGTTACTCAAACGTGACACGAGATATATTCACTACGTGGATCTCAACAAGTCACATCGTCAGGGTCTCGATTGTAATGAATTCTCTTTAAAGACGGAAGTTCAAAATTAATTATTAGGAGGGGCAGGGGGTATAGAAAAGTTTGAAACAGAAGAAGGAGGAGAAATGAGAATAAAAGGTAAGTAGGATGATAGTAGGAAAAGGTGAGAGAAGATCATATTCTTTTTTTATTAATTTATTTAACTTTTTACCACGATATGTAATAATAGAGATCCAAAGTGGGAAGCTTTAGTAGACGAAACGGATAACTGGATAGACCTTTAACTACTAATTACTCGTCAGACATGGTATTTGAGAATGAAGTCATAAACCTTGAATTTCTAGGATAAGTCCTATAATTTATAACTTCAAAATGTTTAGTGTAGAGACAATTTTAAAAGGATTTCCGAGGTTTCTTGTTTTAGGATTTACAGGAAGGAATTAGAAAGACTTTGAATTCAAGTGGTCGGAAAACAAATTATACATATCCCACTTTCATTTCTATATAAATTTATTAGATATTCATTTGACTAATAGATTACCTTCTAATTCTATTTACAAATTTTAGCGACAGATTTTGATTTTCACAGGTTTTATTAATCACCTGTGATTTTATATAGGTCAGTATTTTGTTTCTTTAATACGTATGAATGGACATAATTCTGTAATAGATAACGACAGACGTGGAGATTCTATTCCGACATCGACCGTAGTAGAAATAAATTACATTTGAACAGTAAATGTGATTTACTTCCATGACGACTAAAACGAAACGAACTGACTCTTCTGACGACTATAAAGAGAGAGAGGACATCGTGAAATATGACGTCGACAAGGTTAAGTGAGGATCTACTTTTATGTCTTGAAGCAGTGGATATTGGTAGACTCCAGGAGTCTTACAAATGTTTTTAAACTGTCTGTAAATGAAGACGTTTTACCTCAAAAATTAACCAACGTGAATTTGATATTGTGTTTATCTTTCTTTTAAAAACGAAGATAGTGACTGGTTGACCAAGGTATAATAGATAGATATTAGATTTTTGATTTTATAGAAGAGTCGGGGTATGTTCGTTATAATTATTTCTCAACATTCTTAGTTCCGTTCGACGTTTATGTGTACTCAGACCGAAGTCAATGTACATCATGATTAGTCTTCTGTTTGACTAACAAGACCCCATCTTATTGAATATAAGTTACTCTTCTTTGTTTTACACACTTTAGTTATTTGTACATGGAAAGTCTCTTTGTAATCTCGTCTGTCTGTTGTTTCTGACGTCTCATAGTCGCTATGAGTACTCGATCGACTTCAAGGTTCGCGACCTCTGACTTGACACGTCCGTGACGAAACTCAACGAGGTCAATTTTCCTTTCCGGTTTACGTTTACTTCGTTTGTCATTGACCCTCTCTTGTTATACTCCAAATCGATGGAGCTCAAATCCCCCTTTCAGACTCTTCCTAGAACTTCTCTAAACGCGTTAATTGGTTCCTTTTCTAAGTAAGTGAGTTCTTTATAAATGCTCACTGAGATACTTGTTTTGTCTGTATTGGAAGAGTATTCGTATGTAAGGTCATTTTAGTCCTTCCTCAACTGAATCAATATTTATATTCCATATCATGACTCCAGTATTCTAACGTTAAGTAATTGAGATGAACCATAGGAATGACGTCTTATAATCTTGAAAGAGAGGATCACTGAGACCACTTGACCAAACACCACCTGACCACCACTCCGAAATCACTTGATCATGAACACCGTTAAACAACGGAGTTTTTGAAGACATCGTTGATGGTGGTTTTTTTCTAATTGAAAGTGAGGGGGTTCTTCAACCGTTCCCGACTTCATTCCTCTTATTAGTAATTTTCAACGTGCGTGGATACCTGTGGAATAGAAACTGTTTCTTCCGTTCTTATATGTTACCTCTTTTCTGTTAGAGAAGTTGTTCACCACGACCCTTTTGACCAGTTGATGAACATTTTCTTACTTTGATCTAGTGAAAGATTGTGGCGTGTGTTTATATTTGAGTTTTACCTAATTTCTAGATTTGCATTCTGGTCTTTGATATCTTGAGGATCTCCTTTTGTATCCGTTTTGTGAGAGGTTGTATTTAGTGTCGTCCTAGGAGATACTGGGTGGAGGGTCTTATAACCTTTAGTTTCGGTTTTATTTGTTTACCCTGGATTAATTTTAATTTTCGAAGGCGTGTTGTTTCCTTTGATATTCGTTCCACTTTTCTGTCAGAAATCTTACGCTCTTTTATTATCGTTTGCTTCGTTGCCCGTTTCTTAATTAAAGTTTTTATGTGTTCGTTGAGGACGTCGAGTAAGGTCATTTTATTTTGTGGGTCAGTTTTTCACCCGGTTTCTTGATTTGTCTGTAAAGAGGTTTCTTCTGTATGTCTACCGATTGTTTGGGTACTTTTCTACGAGTTGTAGTGAGTAATAGTCTCTTTACGTTTAGTTTTGGTGTTACTCCATAGTAGAGTACGACCAGTCTTACCGACAATAGGTTTTCAGATGTTCGTTATTTACGACCTCTCCCACACCTCTTTTCCCTTGGGAGAATGTGACAACCACCCTTACGTTTGATCATGTCGGTGATACCTCTTGGTACACCTCTAAGGAATCTTTTTGACCTTTATCTTGACCGTATACTGGGTCGTTAGGGTGACGACCCGTATGTGTGGCTCCTTTGGTCTTAACTTTCTCTGTGCACATGGGGTTACAAATAGTGTCGTGACAAATATTATCGGTCCTGTACCTTCGTTGGATCTACAGGTAGTCGTCTACTTACCTATTCTTTCAACACCATGTATATGTGTTTCTTCATAATGAATCGGTAATTTTTCTTATGTAAACTTAGTCAAGATTACTCCACCTACTTTGACCTCGGATAATATATTTCACTTCATTCGGTCTTTCTTTTTGTGGTTATGTCATATGATAGTGTATATATACCTTAAATCTTTCTACCATTGCTATTGGGACATACGCTCTGTCGTTTTCTCTGTGTCTACATATCTTGTCAGAAAACCTGAGACACCCTCTCCCTCTCCCACCCTACTATACCCTCTTACCGTAACTTTGTACATTTAATAGTGTACACTTTGCTTAGCGGTCAGGTCCAAGCTACTATGTCCTACGAGCCCCGACCACGTGACCCTACTGGGTCTCCCTACCCTACCCCTCACTCCACCCTTCCCCCAAGTCCTACGCCTTGTGTACATGTGGGCACCGTCTAAGTACAGTTACATACCGTTTTGGTTATGTTATAACATTTCGTTTTTTTATAAATTTTTTTAAAGTCGTTGAGGATGAAGAAGTGATATACTTCGTTAAAAGGAACTCCGGGAACAGTATCCTGAACAGTTTGACTTGGCCGGCACTTTCATTAGGAACACAGATTTCCTCAATTGTAATGAATAAAGGTCTTTCTTTTGAATATTCGGTTTCATATCTAAGTCTTTCCAGGTGTTATCGTCACTTATAATCTTAATTACTCCTTACCTCGGTAGATATAACCGATGAAAGATTACAGATAATTTTTTTGTGAGATATTATCTGTTTACGTTTTTGTATAAGAATCTAAAAAGCATCTAAAAACTAGATTCTTTTTTAGTTGTATCTTTTTTTGTGTATTTTTCACATAAAGATTGAGGTTTATAATTAGTCGTGAATGACGATTACAAGAGTTTACCTATTTGAAAGTGAATTTTTCCACTGTTTGATTAATTAATATATTAAAGAAGGTCATTTTATATGTCATGGTTATTCATTGTTTCTTTTGTTGTTAGTGTATGAAGTACTTTACTTTTTTTTTTTCCGTTTGGTTTTAGGTTTTAATGGCATTTCTTCTTTAAAATAAGACGTAGAGGACTAATTTAAAATAAAGAAGAGGACCAGGTGAAAGGAATACTTGTCCGAGACAACAGTCTGGACATTGGGTCGGACGTCTCTACTTAATTTAGCACGTGGTAATTCACGACGGTCACAATTTGGGTTTTACGTACGGGGAAACCGGTGGTTGTAGTTGGAGTAAATCAAAACCTGAATAAGAAAAAGTTTTTCCGTAATCGTTTTGTTTTGTTTGTTTGTTTTTTTTTTTGTTTTCTTTAGTTCGACCTTCTATAAGTTTGATATTCCTTTAATGAAGCCTATGGTAAAAACGAAACGGACTTTATGACATTATGACGTTAATTTCTTTAGGAAGAATTAAATATTAAAATCGAAAGTCCATACTTTATTCAGTTGTATCAATTCGTTTACGTTTTTTCTCGACTACTCATTCTCAACGGAAAGTTTTTGATGAAAGTACCTTTCAATTTTAGAGTATATTGATAACACTTTTAGGTTTTTACTGGTTGAGTTCTCTTTCATTCAAAATATTCTTTACATGTATCATTGTTTTGTTTGATTTAAAGTCATTTATTATTAAAAATTCAGTTTCCTATAAATTAAAAGTTTCTATGATCTCTATATGATTTGTAAAAATTTTTCGTAATTATTTCTTTAATAAAATATTTAGTTATTGTGAGGAAAGAAAGAATAAAAATTGGTTATTTCGAAAATTACGATATTCATTCCCTATGAATGATTATTTGACTTTTTTTAGTAGTTTTCGTTAAATAGTTTAAATGTATAAAAATTTTCGTTAAATAGTTTAAATATAAAAAATACTAACTAAGAAAGTTGATCGATAATGGTAAAGGTAAATGGAATGGACTCATACACCTATGGTGCTAAAGTAGTATCGGCAGAAAGGGATGTGTCGGTGGGACCTAACTACACTGTGAGAGTCTGTTGTAGATGTCACTTAAATTCTAGTTCGTACAGTAGTTATTTTAAAGTGTTTCAATTTATTCGATGTTTTGAATAAAAGGATAGAGGTTTGTAATTTATATAAAAATGACTTATGAATAAACTTCTGTGACTCTTACCTTTCCACTTTTAGGACATGTTCACCGGTCTTTAAGGTAACAAAAAGTTATACTCCTTTCCTCTGACTTTTACTGAGTACAGACTTAAGGTGTCTGGTGGAGAGTACACAGAAGAGGTTCATCGAAAAATCTTCTTATTTCTTTTACTATCGATTGTACCCTGGAAATCCCTTAAACGATAATACCTCTCTTTGGGACAAAAAGTCCTCAAACATAGAGAAATTTCGTTATGAAGGGTTTGAACAGACTATTATTAATGAACCTATTCAGTTGATCCTTAGACAAAAATTGTTTGTGAGATCCAGTCACCGAAAGTTCGATAAACTTTTTTACGAACAGCAGGAGTGGGCGGGACATCTTCCGCTCGGTGACTCGATAAAACGTTTAGTCTGATAGATTCGACAAAGACTCGATTAACGGACTTCCAAAGTTCATTGTCTCCAAACTAATTTATAGACGTACGTTAATCCAAGTATTCACGTAAAAAAAAAAGGAAACCGGTACGACATACCGAACATCCTAGAATCAAGGGGATGGTCTCTAACTTGGGTACGGGGGATGTTATCTTCGTATCTCAGGATTGGTGACCTGACGGTCCCTTCAGAAATCATATTCGCGTAAAAATTACTCACAGGGTCACATGAATTATTTGTGATCTTAAGAAACTTGAAAAAACAAGTACAAGGACGATTTCAATTAAGACTTTTTTTGTTTTGACGTAGGGAAGGACACATGTAAAAAGTTGAAAGTCTAAAAGTAGTAATGATATAAATTTAATAAATTGAAAATCAGAAACGAAAGACTGAAGACTTCAAAAAAAATGGAACGAGTCCTATAAGAGAATAGTGGTTATAATAGTCCCGATACAAATAATAAAGTAATACAATGACAAAAGTCGGTAGAAGGAAAAAAGAGACGGAAGACGGAGGGGTGGGAGGGAGGGAATAGAAGAAAATAGACAGGTAAAAACCACCGCGACCCAGAGACGACGACGAACACGACGACGATTCAGCGAAGTNCAAAAAAAATGAAACGAGTCCTATAAGAGAATAGTGGTTATAATAGTCCCGATACAAGAATAATAAAGTAATACAATGACAAAAGTCGGTAGAAGGAAAAAAGAGACGGAAGACGGAGGGGTGGGAGGGAGGGAATAGAAGAAAATAGACAGGTAAAAACCACCGCGACCCAGAGACGACGACGAACACGACGACGATTCAGCGAAGTCAGGACAGGCTGAAACCCGCTGGGGTCTCTGCCGTCGGGTGGTCCGAGGGGACAGGGACCCTAAGAGGTCCGTTCTTGTGACGAACACCCGAAGGAGATTAACGCCTCTTACCCCCGACGGGAAACAACCGCCCGCCCCCGACAGGGACGTCCCTCCCCGAAGGGAACGACGCCTCGTGTCCGACCTCCGTGTACCCGAAGTCGTCAACGCCGAATACCCGGCTCGACGAGGCTCCGTACACCGCAGAAGGGCCTCGTCCCTAGCTTGTGTACAGGGGACGCAATCGTCCTAAGAATTGGTGACCTCGTTGTCCCTTTTGGGGAGTTCACTGATAATTAATATTGAATGAGAGAGGAGTGAATCTTCATGGAATAAATTGGATTACATGAGTCCTTTTCAATCTTTTAAATTTTTTTGATATTAAAGATGTAAAAAAACGGTTATGTTGTAAAATTACTTCAAGTAAATGAAATACATTAAGTTCATAGAAAAATATTTTCAGGATCTGAACATCTTAATCAATTAAGTTGAATATCAAACATTTTGGTCAGTGTTTGGTATTTTGTTCTCTAGGATCCGTTGTGTCATACCTGTACCAAATACATTCATTGTTGTGTCTTACGATTAATCCCCTTAAGTGTTTTTTTCTGGAACCAGTACCAAGTTTTATAACCACTCATTTATATATTCAAATTCAATTTTACACTACAAATCCTAAGGGGTCCACCAGGTCACCAACACTCAGATAGACGGTTCCGTCCCCTGTGTCCAAGCTAAGGACGGGGTCCTCCTGAGGTGTACGACACCTCGTTGATTCGGGAACGTGGTGTTAGGGACTCGGGTGTGGGGTGTTGATGACTTCGGACGTGTGAATCTGGGTGCGAGACGGTGTTCCCTTCGGTGGTGTCACTCTTCGGGTGCGTGGGGTTGATCTCTCATCGGGGGTGAGCGACATTGACCTCTTTCGGACGTATACCGTTACTTCTGGGTCACGTCGGTTTTTATTTAATTAATTTTTGTATAAAAATTTACGTCACAAATTCCATATACGTATAATAGAAAATTACTAGACGAGGAATTGAACTAATTGGTTGACAGTTAGGTCTGACACAGTTTGTTCTCCTGAACAGGACTAATCTTTCTGTCGTTTCACTCACTGTAGTCCTTAGTTCAACTCTGTTGTTTAAACGTCGAAATTGTATTACACTTTCGTCATGGAGATAGTAGTTTGTTTGTCTTCTTTCTGAACTTTCTGTCCTTAGGAATCACGGTGTGGACCGTCTCCCCTGTGTGCGACACAGTAATGACCGTAAACCTTTTCTTCAGTTTCTCCTCTAAACTCCAGATTTATCCTTTCAAAGGGTCCCCAATTATTTTTTTTGATTCTCTAGGGGTTTATCCTAATAATACATACAAATTCGGACTTGATAATAAACGTAGTAATTGTTCCACTGAAAAATATGGTTTTATTCTACTTATACTTTATATAGATCTTTTATACAACATATTACAAAAATAGGGTATAATAGATATATTATGATATGAAATAGACATGTAGTTTTGTAGACATAAATGACTGTACGTTAATTTCATCCATGACCCTCTTGAAGAAAAAAAAAAAAAAAATCTTGAAGATGGTGTTAATCTCTTTGATCTGTTTCTTTCTTTTCAACTATGACTCAACACCGAAAAACAACAAGAACTTGTCGGAGTTGTGTAGTGCGTACTCCGTCTTCTCCCTTTGGGACCTGTCCTCTTGTGGTGAAATACTTTTACTTTCTAACCCTATTTCTTCGGATTAATACGAATTTTAAATACTCGATTTTTAATGAGAATAGATCATAAAGAAGAATATGTCACCTGGGACCCACTGATTTTCACTTTAACGATGAAACGGGAGAGACAAATTCCTATAAAAAATATAGTAGAATTGTTATACTTCAAATAAGAGGTTTGGAATAATGAAATTTTGTTGTGTTAGAGTAAATACAATGGGTTTGTATATTTATAATACGCAATATCTTTGATTCCATTTTATAAATTATGAAATCTATATCTTATAAATCTTTAGTTTACTTTTTCATTAAATAACAAATCGAACTCCCGTTGTAGATAATAAGTTTGTATTCTGGTCAGATCTGTTCTAAAACTATTATAGTTTCGTCGTTATAAAATTCGGTTTGTGTTCTAAAATTGTATTAGTAAATTCTTTTGTGTTTGACAGTCGGTAAAGATATTAACAAACTACTTTATATTTGTATATATCAGGAGAATTTTTACTTGAATGTACTAGTTTAGCATCTTGTCCGAGTAACCGTAATAGTTTTGATATATGAAGGTGGTAAGGTAGTAGAGAAGGTTGTTCATTTAGAAATTGGGGTAGTGGGTGTTACAGTTTCGACAGTTGTGTGTTTTATGGAAATTTTTTTCCATTCACTATTTAGTCGTTATTATGACTATAACGTCAGTTTATATGATTGATACTTACTTTTTTTAGATATATAGTCTCATCCCTTTTTTTTCATTTAATGTTGATATCGTTATTGAAGGATTAAGTTGAGGAACAGAAATTAAAGTTGGACAAAGGACCTTTTAGGTGAGAGATACCTCACAAAAACAAAATCAAAACCATTTAATCTAGTGTAGTATAAGAGTGAATGTCAAAAGGTTACTGAGGGGTGACGTGGATCTGATTTTAAATTTGGGTTCCGAGGGTTCCTGGAGGTACTGAACCGGAATCGGATGGAGACTGAAGTAAAGTACGGCATAAATCGGTGCGACCAGAAGGAAGACGAGGAGTTTACTTGTCTTAAGTGGAGACGGAGTTCAAGAGACGGAAATAAAAAGGAGAAGGGTCTGTAACAAAAGGGAATCTACGAAACGTAGTAATCGTGTAAAAGAGTAGTTAGTCTAAGGTACGACGGGAATATTTGTCGGTAGGTTTAAATGGTTCAGTCTATTTTTAAGGGGAATCTTTCCATGTTTAAGGAATTCCTTATAAGAGACTAGAGTGACATGAAGAAACTGAGTATGGTTCATGAGGGTTTAACGTTAATTAAGAGATGTCGTTTGTTACTTTTGACCTAAACTCGTCTCTAACTACAGTATCTATTGGTAATCGGGTATTTTCGGACGATTCAGTGAAGTCAGCACAAGTTGAGACACACTGGGGTATCTGCCGTCGGGTGGTCGAGGGGACAGGGACCCTAAGAGGTCCGTTCTTGGGACCTCACCCAACGGTAAAGGAAGAGGTCACGGATAGGTAGGGTTTAATGATAATCATATAGGAAATACACGAGTCATCAATACAGACTGAGAAAGACTGGGGAACCTGACATCGGGTGGTCAGAGGAGACAGGTACCCTAAAAGGTCCGTTCTTATGACCTCACCCGACGGTGTACGATGAGGTCTCCTAACAGGACTAGGTGTCTAACTTAGCCATAGATAAAGGACGTGACCGTCCACCTCGGAAATGGTGACTCGGTGAACCCTTCGGGGTAATCATGTAGAATGAAATTTTTTAATGTCGTTTTGACTATCTGGACGATTTATTTGTTTATCATTTATTTGTTCTCCACCGAGACATTTAACGATCCACACGAGACGGAATGCCTATTTCCTTTGTCCTACTTGATATGTTACGTCCAACCAGATAGATAGATAGATAGAGACACCGGTTGGTGGTACGTCGTCCGTACCAGAATCAAGAGACTGATTCTAGTTGGAGTACGAGAACTTTCACTTTCGTACCTCAGGATTGGTGACCTGACGGTCCCTTAAGGGTCCGACAAAATAAGTTATTAGTGATTTTAAGTCTTAGAACTCAATGTATTTTTTTGTATGGAGGGGAGAAAAAGAGTAAAGCTTAAAGGGTGAACACATAACCAAACCTACATCACTAGACTTATTCGGGTTCAAAAGGTAGACTACAAGGTTTGTTTTCCAGAAGAGGTCTCAGTGGATCAATGTCAATTTTCAGTTGTATAATACCAATAGAGTGTCGAGTGTGATAAGGAAATTTTAATTTTATGAAAGTACATATAACCGAAAGTGTATTTTAGGAGTAGATTTTATAATACTTTTCTGTCTAAAATTAATTAAATGAATAAAATCTTTCTACCAATATGTAAGAGTCTTAAAATATTGGTATTCTCTACCAAAGGAGTAGTTCATTAGAATTCTACTCCTTTGACTTTTCGGTTCAAGTCACTGAGTAATGACAATCGATGACCGTTCAATCTTCTGTTGAAAGAGATAAAGTCAAGTTCAAGAAAAATGTCAAAGGGTAAAGGTGAATTATATATCAATTTACTAATTTTGGGACTTTGTAGATTTGAATTTATTGTATTGAGTGAGGGAATAAGCTAACAGTTTTTCATTTGGGACTAATGGCGGTAAAGGTAACACGTCCCGATTTTGTCATCCACCCGGTCCTTGAAGTTAAAGTATGCAGTGTAGTCTAGGGACTTCCTCTTGTTCATAAAATTTTGATTTTGTCTTATGTTTAACTTTTATTACTATTATTTTACTAAGTATCTATTGTAGTTATAAGTATATATCTCGAGATCTTTTCTTGTTAGCTTTTTTTGATCTAACACTTATAATTGAAAACAATCGTTGAAACGTGCAACTGAGTAAAATATACCCGAGTAACCTCTTCTGAGACTACGACCCTCCCTAACCCCCGTCCTCCTCTTCCCCTGCTGTCTCCTACTCTACCGACCCACCGTAGTGACTGAGCTACCTGTACTCAAACTGATTTGAGGCCCGCAACCACTACCTGTCCCTCCGGACCGCACGACACTAAGTACCCCAGCGTTACTCAGCCTGTCCTGACTCACTGACTTGACTTGACTATATATATATTATTTCTCTCGTTCCTTTATTCATAAAGTTTATAAGAGGTGAAACTTATTAAAAGTGAAATCCATGAAACGTACTTTTGAACTGTGACCATTTAAAGGGATAGTTTTGAAAGATCCTTGTTGGAAATAGAAGACAGGATTGAACCCCGTGTAAGTTTGTCTGAGTTTCGATGAAGGATTCCTTTTAAGACCGGAACGGAAAGACATAGAGGTTTTGGGTGAGATCATTCTCCGTCTTAAGGGACGATAAATCTATTCTTTTGTTCAATTTAAGACAGAAAAAAAGTTAAAACAGTGGATATTACGAAATTAAACCACGTGTCATAAACACTTCGACAATTTCTTACTTTGTCTTATAATTTAAGTGTATCTTTTTTATGCTATTTAGAGAGTTACTTCTTTGTAAACGTTTTAATGTCATTTAGACTATATGGTAAAACAAATTTTTAAAATTTATGTATATCTTATATACTCAGTATACGAAATATGAAATAAATCTTATTGTAATTTATAAGTGTCTATAGACATAGATTGATATATTTGTGTTTTGATATAGATTGATATATTTGTGTTTGACAAAATTTTCCGATGGAAACCCCCATTACCTAACGTATGTCTCCGTCTCCCCTTCATCCCTTTTTCACACGTCCAGTCTCCTTTCTAAAGTTCAAAAATGAAAAGTGTCATTCGTGTACCCAGTGACCAATTTGTTTCGTCCCAGGATCTTAAGTCAGTCCAGTTAAAGATTTACCTACACTCAGTCGAGGATAATTTTCGGAATGAGCTTGTTGAGTATAACCCCTCGTATCCGATCGCCTCTCTAGTCAGTAAGTACGACGATCTCTCTTGGAACTGGTAATGAAATCAGTGGGTATCCCCTTTTTTTTTCTTGACTACAGATTTGTATATCGACAAGTAAAACGACATGTCGTCTTTGATCGTGTTGTAGGATTTCGTTTATTTGTAGTTATTTTTAATTAAAATTTTTTCCCCCCGACTACGATTCTTTACCGGTAGACCATCGTGTCTTATTTATCAATGTGAAAAACAAGTTAACGTGATAGTAGTAGGATTTAAAACTAGGTTAATTAAGTAGGTAATATGAATGTAAATTTGAAAATAATATAAAAATAGTAAATGTAAATTTGAAACAAAATACCCAGGACCCACACACACATATACACACACTCTCTCTCACACAAATAAAATAACTTTCATTGAAAGCCTTAAGAAACCACCAGGTCACCAATCCTGCAACGTGAAAAAATGACGGTTCCCAGACTCAAGTTAAAACCAGTCCCTTGATTGTAGGGTGTTCGACGTGTCGTCCCAGTTTTTTTTTTTTTCAGAGAAAGTTCTTCTGTCAACATTGATCATAATAATTATTGTTACCGGAATTCATCAACGAAATCGGTTAGTGTCAAAAGTTATTTTTATATTTCTATTATTTACTAAAAAGTTTATAAATGACTCACGAATAAGACAAATTGTATCACAGTATTTACGACCTATTTGAGTTTACTATGTTAGAACTAGAGTTGAGAGGGAACAATTTCGGATTGTGGAAGAGGGGTTGGGTTGAAGGAGAAAATCAAACTAAAAAACCCTCTCTCCTCCCACTGTCTGTGTAAGTCTTTTGATTCTAGTACCGTAGGTCAGGGTAGTGAAGTACCGTTTGACTACCCCTTTGTCACCGACTGAAATAAAAAACCCCGAGGTTTTAATGACGTCTACCACTGATGTCGATATTTTAATTTTCTGCGAACGAGGTACCTTCTTTTGTTGGATCTGTTGTATAATTTTTCGTCTCCGTAATGAAACAGTTGTTTCCAGACATATCAGTTTCGATGCCAAAAAGATCATCAATACATACCTACACTCTCAGTCTGATATTTCTTTCGACTCACGGTTTCTTAACTACGAAAGTTTGACACCACAACATCTTCTGAGAACTCTCAGGGAACCTGACGTTCCTCTAGTTCGATCAGGTAGGATTTCCTCTAGTCAGGATTTATAAGTGATCTTCCTGACTACGACTTTGACTTGGAGGTTATGAAACTGGTGGACTACGTTACTTGACTGAGTAATCTTTTTTGGGACTGTGACCCGTTCTAACTTCCGTCCTCCTCTTCCCCTGTTGTCTTCTGCAGTGACTAAACTACCTGTACTCAAACTCGTTCGAGGCCCTCAACCACTACCTGTCCCTTCGGACCACACGACGTCAGGTACCCCAGCGTTTCTGCTGACTCTCTGACTGGACTTGACTCCCACTATCTACCCTTTTTTTTATTTTCACCCCTTCATTTACATCATTTCCATGATGTAAGATTAATGTGATTGAGTCTATAGTACACACTCAACTTCCCCTCTTTTCACAGGAAAAAAGGTGTATACGGAGAGATTTTTGAACGATTTCTAAAGTTGTGTAAACGGAGTTCATTTTTTTTTTTTATTTCAATCAGTTCATTTTGTAATTTTTTAAAAGTCTATATTAAAATTCTATAAATTTCACCATCAC
The DNA here is from genome assembly GCA_006410555.1 of Capra ibex. NCBI lineage: Eukaryota > Metazoa > Chordata > Mammalia > Artiodactyla > Bovidae > Capra > Capra ibex. Next base: position 3,648,420 of record SJYO01041852.1, on the reverse strand, counting down.
CAGTGTTTTCATTAAATAGAGTTAATATGTAACAAGTAGTTATAAATGTGTGGATTTAATACTTTTTGATATTTTTACGTTTATTGTCATTGGACATTTTGAGCCTCATGAGACAGGACCGTCCGGTTGTGACCATGAAGTGCTTCATCAGAAAGGTGACCTTCCGTCTACTGTAGTAACTAAAACAGGGGTCTTTCCATTATTACAACCAGAAACGTCAGTGTTATTACCAATATCTACATTGAACGTGACTCTTTTTCCAGACTCGGTCTATACACGGACTCTCATACTTTTCATTAAATTCTGTAGGTGTAAAATTTTTTATTCGTATCCTTTGAGGACTTAATAAAAGTCTCTACTTTTCAAATAAATAAATGTCAAATGATAGTAAAATAGTATCTGAGTCTCTTGTGACAAAAGTAAAGGGTATGAATAAGATCAGAAAACCATATCGGTACTAAAACTTTCGACTTTTACTCCAAGAATTCCGGAGCCCGAAGAGTTTTTAACTCAAGTCTTTTTGACATTTACTTCTGTCCTATTGCCATTAAGTGGACAGATGTTGACTTCTGTCGATTATATAGTTTTTCATCCCAAAAAAAATTACACATGAACACGGTTCGTGACAGGATTCACTGAATTTATATAATCGAGTTAGGAGTCTTGAGATATTTGATCCTTGTTAATAAGGATCAAATAAGTTAATAGGGAAAAATTCCCCTTATTATCAGTATTTTACAATTCATTGAACGGATTTACGTGTCATCTGTCATCTGACCTAACGTTGAGTCCGTCGAAATTGAGATGTCAATAGAAAGAACGTACAAGTCGGTAAGTCAACACAGACTGAGAAACATTAGGGTACCTGACATCGGGTGATACGATGAGACAGGTACCTTGAAAGGTCCGTTCTTATGACCTTACTCACTTACTCAACGGTAAAGGATCAGGTATAGAAAGAATCATGGTGTGATTTATCTTATTCCGATAGATTTGACTTAGATGGACTTTGATTTATTATTTATCACCTTTTTTTTACTAAAGTAATCTTAAAATTGAACTTTTTTCTTTATTATTCAAGTAAATTTTAATATCAATTATTTTAAATCTATTATTAGTAGTGATATAAGATTAAGAATCTTACTTAGTTCAAAAGTAACCCCCTCCATTTTATTATAAACTGTTTTTAATATATGATTATATAATAAAAATGGTCTATCGATAGTAGTGGATACTAGTATTTCTCCCATAAATAAACTTACATTTATAGACCTCTCAAGAAAGTGAAGAAAATGTGAAACTAATACTTAGTATTGACTTATATTTATGATGTTTACAGAACTTTTCTAAAGTTATTGGTCAACTAATACATAACTAAGGTCCAGTTTAAGTTAAAAACGGAGTATTTCATAAAAATCAATAAAGGGTCTATTGGATAATTCTATACTATGAATTAGTCTACAAACAGTAGATAGGTTTTATAACATTTACATGTACATTTTTATTTTTCTTTCTTATTTGTATGTATCGAAATTACGAAAGTCACTCCAAACAAAGTTTTCTCTCCTTGACAAAAGGAGAGAAACACTTCGGAGATTAAAGTCTAGGACGTCGTTATTTTTAAAAGAGGACCCCACATAATTCTTGGGGAGGATCAAGGTTAGAACGTTAGAAGACGGGTCCATTTCAGAACTTGTGACAGACGTTTTTAACAATTCCCTTTTTAATTCATGTGTTTGAATAACGTTTATAAAAGGCAATGGTATTTTTACATCACGAAAATTTGAATGTTTTCAAATATCAAAATCATATATCCTTGTGGACATCCATGTTTACACGAATGAAGTTGGTAGAACACCTTAAAAAACGATTTATAGAAGTTTGAAATAAGGGTGTGTATAATGTTATTGTAGTAATTTTAGATTTAAGAAGGTTGAGTTTCATCCCGAGTGATTCGTCGTCGTGTCGTAGTGAAACGAAAATCTTTAAGTCTGGGAGTCCGAGTTGACATCTAGATGACTTACTCTTAGACGTGAAATGGTTCTGAGGGGTAGACCAAGATTACCTGTACAAAAATGTGAAATTAGTAGAAGAATACCCGAAGGGACACTGAGTCGACCGATTCTTAGACAGACGTTACGTCCTCTGGACCCAAACTATTGACCCAACCCTTCTAGGGGACCTCTTCTTTTGCCGATGGAGGAGGTCATAAAATTAGTAGAAAAATTTTGATTAAAGAGTACCAAGGGAATGTTAAAATTTTTAAAATCATCATATTTGTTTCCTGATGTCTTAGATGACTTTTGGACTCACATATTGAAGTATCGAGAGATAAATTAACCTTCATAAACGTAATAATTAAAGAAAAAGGAATTAAAGATAAAATAATAACCGTAGTCAAAGAAGGAAGTGGGAGTCACTGAAATATGTGTCTCTTGTTTTATAGACCTTCTTATATACCTATTACCTTTGTGACTCAAAGACTAACAAAAATGGACGAAGTAGAAAAACGTTTAAGGTATATTCCATATTACTTCTATTCTCAAGTGTAGAGTCTGGATAGTGAAAATTTAATGTCAGACACTTATACTATTACATTATTAGTGAAGGAACTGATCCGATATAATTTACCATTTCCACTACACTACCAGTAAAGGTCCAACGTGAGACAATCCATTCTGAGACAGAATCTTGTGACCTGTCTAAAGGGGTGACCGGACTTCTTCGTCCAACGGTACAACACTCTCCCGGACACTCTTCTAGCGTACCGTTCCTTCACACCCCCGGAGTTTACTACTTTCGTCCGGACCCGAATATCTGTCGTTATTTCACCCCTAGAGTCAAGTTATTATTATTTCTTAACTTAAGAAGTTTGTCGGTTCACCCGTTCCTTATCCTGAGACTCGAGGTCTTTCTTTGACTTGGACCGATTGTAGGTACAACATCGGTGTACTCCGGAGCTCCGACCTAAGGACGGAGACTCTCTATTATTTACATAAAGTAACAATCGGGGATTTAAACTCCATTAAACAATGTGTCGTCTTTTTGGAATCTTACAGTTTCTACAAAATGTTTGTCGATCGTTTACTGAGAATACGACGGACTTCAGAGTATGAAGTATAGTGATGAAGGAAATTGGGTAAAAAGTAACACGAAATCTTCTTCGAATTGGACCCTCATAAGCTTTGTATGTGTATGGTGACGAAGAGGGAAGAAGTACGGTTTCGTGTATTGATACGGTAGTACTAGAGGTTGTTGGTGGACATTGTCTAACTTCTCTTAGATTTTAATGACAATAATACGGAATAATTGAATATATCCCTTTGTTCTAGGTGTTATATCTTTAATATTAAATTTTTTTGTCTCTAGTCTTTTGGATCATTTCTGTCGGGATGTTTTTTTATAAGTGATTTCTTAATGTTCTTTCCCTGTTTCTCTTCGGACACCCTCAACAATGTCTTCATCGACCAAAGGATGTTCCATTTCTCTTGTTCTCTTATGTCTACCTATACCGTTCCTCGACTGAAAAAGGGGTAGTGGTTCCGTATTCTTACAACATTCTAATTAAAAATTTCGTAATACTTTTATTCAAACACTGTCTGGATAAACTATATAAATTTTCGAAAAAAGTAAAAAATTAAAAATAACTTATATCAACTAAATGGATCTGTTTTTGAAAACGTGTCGTTTCCCTTGGTATCTTTTTTTTCTTTTCTTTTAGATAGTTTACCCTCTTTCATAAGCGGTTATTATACTCGTTATTCCCCAATTATAGGTTTTATATATTTGTCGAGTATGTTGAATTATAATCTTTGTGTTGGACTAATTTTTTACCCGTCTTCTGGACTTATTTGTAAAAAGGTTTCTCCTTTACGTTTGTCGGTTGTCCCTGTACTTTTCTACGAATTGTAGTGATTAGTAGTCTCTTTACATTTAGTTTTGGTGTTACTCTATAGTGGAGTGTGAACAGTCTTACCGTTAGTAGGTTTTATTGTATTTATTGTTTACGACTGTTTCTACCCCTCTTTTCCTTGAGAACATGAGGCAACCACCCTTATATTTAACCACATCAGTGACATCTTTTGTTATAACTCCAAAGAGTTTTTTGATTTTTATCTTGATGATATACTGGGTCTTTACGGTGAGGACCCGTATATAGACTTTTTTGGTTTTTGTACTTAAGTTTTTCTATATACGTGGGGTTACAAGTACCGTGACAAATATTAACGGTTCTATATCTTTGTTGCATTCACAGATAATTGTCTACTTACCTATTTCTGATGATGAGTCAGTATTTTTTCTTACTTTAAAAGGGTAAACGTTGTTGTACCTACCTGAATCTCCCGTACTACAAATCACTTTATTCAGTCTGTCTCTTTTTGTTTGGTATATAGTAAACATACACCTTAGATCTTTTGTGTTGTTTAGTCACTTATATTGTTTTTCATCGTGTCAGTGTTTATGTCTTTTGTTTGACGGTCCCCAATGGTCACCCCTCTCCCTTCCTTCTCCCCATTGTGTCCTCATCCCTAATTCTCTATGTTTGGTCATACATATTTTAATCCATGTTCCTATATGACGTATCGTGTCTCTTGTCTCGGTTATAAAATATTATTGATATTTACCTTATATTACAAATTTTTAATACTTAGTGATATAACGTATGGACACTGAATGTATTATAACATATGGTTGATATAAAGTTATTTTTATTTGTTTTATTATTTTACTAGAATTTTTATGATATTTACTCAGGATTCTGGTTTTTCAAACTTTTCACAACGAAATCATCTGGCTTATGTTATATACTATTATTTTTTAGACAACTAAATAGAACTATTTTACATAAGATACCATTATGACATAAATAAAACGTCGATAATTTCTTAGGGTAATCATATGATTCTTTAATATAACAGAATGTCTTTAAAGTCCTAATTATAAAGATATTTTTAGTTATAACAAACGATTTATGTTTCAAATTTTATTTTTAATGAGAATTTTTATACTGTTTCAAAAAATCTTCATAAAAGAGATGTCGTATAACACAAAATATAAAGAAAAAAGTATATATGTTAGACCATACGTGTTCATGTGAGTCCCTTTTAATAAGGGTCTTTTTACCTTGTACCAAAAGTTGATCAAACGATTATGATAAATGACTAACATGTACTATGAATATTACATGTTCTTTTAATGACATATATTCACAGGGAACCATGAGGTTGGAGACAAGTTTAATTGTCTTTAGATAAAGGTGAAATCGAAACTTTAAAAATTTTTTTGAATAGTTATTTCTTCCCTTGTATTTGGATAGGAGACATTCTCGATTTCTCTATACCTCCTTAGTCATAGAGATGTAATGGAAAACACACCGAGATACAAAACTCCGTCCTTCATCGAAGTATCAGAAGACTCTCCAGTGGGGGTGGATTCCTTTGTGTAGTCGACGGATCAATTACAAAAGATTATGTGATTAAATTTCAATATGAAGTTTATAATTTTCCTGGTCGTCTAAGATTAGTATCATTCGGAATCAAAAAAGTAATGTTAATCACTATATTTTATTAAGAATAGTCTTCACTTGAATAAAAGATTACTTTATACGGTGTTTTCAGTCTTATATCCTTTGTTAGTTTTTGCCATTTTAAGTACGATATGTCAACAGTTCAGTTTATATTAATACACTGTAATGACCGTTCCGTGAAGTGGACTTTTTTAATATAGATCTTCGGAAAAAATGTTGAAGTCTGTCGACAATTTCTTCTCAAACATTACTTTTTAGAAATCTTTAGCTAATAATAACTTTTACCTTGTCTCTTCTAAAAACGATTCTGTGGTTGTACGACTACTGTTACTGTAGGTTAGATTGACTACTACTTCTAATAAAATGTTTCCTATGTCTTCAACTTTTGTCGTACCAAACGAGTCGTCTCTTTACAGTCATCAACCCGTACCAATCCCCTCCTCTTACCCTGGTTTCCCTCTCTTTAACTCTGTTATCTGGTACTTTCTTAAATGTATAACATGTATGTCTAGATAGGACAATAAGACATAAGATACCTTATCACAATTTCAAATTTGATTAGATGAATCTAAACATAAAAACTTTGTAGTCAGATCGGTCACAACATTTCATACCCAACCTCCCTCTCCTCCTACCTCCGATAAAGGTAATAGGTTCTCTACTCCTGACTTGACCCCTGTTGTCTCTACCTCCCTCTTTTACACTGTCTAAATTCTATGAAGGCTCTATCTTTGTCGTTTTACACCACTGGTCTACCTATACCTTCTATAATTCCACCCTAGTACTCTTTGTGACCCGACCTTCTTCGTGTTCGACCTTAGTTCTAACGACCCTCTTTATAGTTATTGGAGTCTATACGTCTACTGTGGTGGGAATACCTTCTTTCACTTCTCCTTGATTTTTTGGATAGCTACTTTCACTTTCTCCTCTCACTTTTTCAACCGAATTTCGAGTTGTAAGTCTTTTACTTCTAGTACTGTAGACCAGGGTAAGGAAGTACCCTTTATCTACCCCTTTGTCACCTTTATCTACCCCTTTGTCACCTTTGTCACCGACTGAAATAAAAACCCCCGAGGTTTTAGTGACGTCTACCACTAACGTCGGTACTTTAATTTTCTACGAATGAGGAACCCTCCTTTCAATACTGGTTGGATCTATCGTATAATTTTTCGTCTATATAATGATACGGTTGTTTCCAGGCAGATCAGTTCCGATACCAAAAAGGTCACCAGTACATACCTACACTCTTAATATGACACTTCTTCCGACTCACTACTTCTTAGCTACGGAAACTTGACACCACAATCTCTTCTGAGAACTCTCAGGGAACCTGACGTTCCTCTAGGTTGGTCAGGTGGGATTGCCTCCGGTCAGGACCCACAAGTAACCTTCCCGACTACAACTTCGACTTTGAGGTTATGAAACCGGTGGAGTACGCTTCTCAACTGAGTAAACTTTTCTGGGACTACGGCCCTCCCTAACGCCCGTCCTTCTCTTCCCCTACCGTTTCCTACTCTACCGACCTACCGTAGTGGTTGAACTACCTGCACTCAAACTCACTTAAGGCCCTCAACCACTACCTGTCCCTCCGGACCACACGATGTTAAGTACCCCAGTGTTTCTCAACCTGTGCTGACTCGCTGACTTGACTTGACTTGACTTGCACCATTCATAGACCGTATTCAGAGTTCATTTCACCGTCCTATTTGTAAACATGGTAATCGGTTTTCTCCTAATGACCCTTTCCCCTACCTCTTCTCCCTTTCAGATACCGACTTTATGACTCTCCGTCCCACCACATTGTCTTTCTCCGAAACGAAGTCTATCCTTGACGTAGGCAAACCGATTATACTTTTAAGGGAAACTAGCAGTGCATGGGTGAAACTCTTAAAAACACTTCCTTTTATATAGACTTCAAGGTTATGAAACCGGTGGACTACGATTCTCGACTGAGTGACCTTTTCTGGGACTACCACCCTTTTTGACTCCCGTCCTCTTCCCCTACTGACTCCTACTCTACCAACCTACCGTAGTGGCTAAGTTGTCTGTACCCAGACTCCTTCGAGGTCCTCTGTCACTTCCGTCCCTTCGGACCGCACAACGTACGTCAGGTACCCCAGGGTTTCTTAGACTGTGCTGACTTGCTACTTGTTGTTATATTATATGCGTGTTTTCAATTCAAGACTCTTATTTGGTCTGGGAGCTTTGGCCGATGGTAACGAAAATAATGACAGACCCAGCGGTCCAGGTCGAGTGTCATTCTTCATTCACAGACCGGGCTCCCTGTGCTCGGACCCATCTCTTCCTCTCAGTCCTCAGACTTCGGGTGCCCATCGACGTCGGTCCCCCCTCCTCTTCCTTCCCGGGACCCCTCCTTGGGGCCTAGCGCAGTCCTGTGAGCCTCGTAGAAGTCCTGCGGCCGTGTGGCCCCGCCCCACCCCCCCAGCCAAGAGGAAGAAGGGTTCACGGGCGCCTGGCCGGGGCGCCCGTTCGGACACGCCTTCCGCAGACCTCCCGAGGTGAGGGTGGGTGAGGAAGTGGCGAGCCGAGGGTGTCTGGGGTTGTTTGCCGTCACCTTCCGAGCTTAGGAGAGAATCTCGCCCCGAGTGGTGCGCGTCGCAGGCGGGGTTGGGGAGTCCAAATGGACGTTTATTAGGCGAGCCAAATCTAAGTCTAGGTACTGCTGCCGTGCCTGCGCCGCCTGTCGCGGTCCGGTCCGATCCACCCAGTTCCTCACACCATAGGGTCCGGAGCCCCTTTGACGAGCGCTGAGGAAACTCCCCATTGCGGTCGATGACGCCACCCAAGTCACCCCCTACGTTTCCGCCTCGCAGTCCCGGCGCCGCAGGACGCACTGCAGTCCTGCAGGGACGCTCACCCGAGACATCCCGTTCTTCGGTGCGGGTGGAGGGCTGTCCGGCGGGTGACTGACTGGGGCGAGGTTACTCTCCGCCTCTCCTTTCCTCCCGGCCCAAGTCCTCGGGACTCTTCTCACCAAAGGTCCCTCTGGTTCTGCGTCTCCTCGATGCTACGGTGCTGACGCGACTCAGGGTTCAGAAAGAGAAACACGCACCTCGTGACTGAACTTCGGTCCCATCCAAGACTGGAGAAAGTGGAGGTGACCTTTCCGAGGGAGTTTCTTTATACAAAGTAGCGGTATCCTCAATCAAATGTTCCTCGTCAAGAGGTAGAAAACCGGGATCCTGGCGAAGTCAAGTCAAGTCAGCGAGTCAGAACAGGTTGAGAAACGCTGGGGTACTTGGCGTCGAGCGGTTCGGAGGAACAGGTAGTGGTTGAGGAACTCAAGTGGGTTTAGGTACAGGTATCTCACCCACTACGGTAGGTCGGCAGAGTAGGAGACAGTAGGGGAAGAGAAGGACGGGGGTTAGGGAGGGTCGTAGTCCCAGAAAAGTTTACTCAGCCGAGAAGCGTAGTCCACCGGTTTCATGACCTCAAAGTCGAAGTCGTAGTCAGGAAGGTTACTTGTGGGTCCTGACCAGAGGCAATCCCACCTGACCAACCTAGAGGAACGTCAGGTTCCCTGAGAGTTCTCAGAAGAGGTTGTGGTGTCAAGATTTCGTAACCAAGAAGTCACGAGTCGAAGAAATATCAGGTTGTGAGTGTAGGTATGTACTGGTGACCTTTTTGGTATCGGAACCGATCTGCCTGAAAACAACAATTTCATTACTGAGACAAAAAATTATACGATAGATCCAACCAGTATTGAAAAGAAGGTTCCTCATTCGCAGAAAATTAAAGTACCGACGTTAGTGGTGGACGTCACTAAAACCTCGTGTCTTTTTATTTCAGTCGGTGACAACGGTGACAAAGGGGTAGATACACGGTACTTCACTACCCTGGTCTACGGTACTAGAAGCAAAAGACTTACAACTCGAAATTCGGTTGAAAAAGTGAGAGGAGAAAGTGAAAGTAGTTCTCCGAGAAATCAAGAAGAAGCGAAAGACGGTATTCCTACCACAGTAGACGTATAGACTTCAATAACTATAAAAGGGGTCGTTAGAACCAAGGTCGAACGCAAAGAAGGTCGGGTCGTAAAGAGTACTACATGAGACGTATATTCAATTTATTGATCCCACTGTTATATGTCGAAACTGTATGAGGAAAAGAATAAAACATTTCCTGGGAAAATGTTTTGAGAATATTTGACAACTCCTGGGATTTCTGTAAACAAATATACTTAATAGACAACTATGAATGGTTTTTCTTGATTTAAAGATTTTTATTATAACTTTTCTATTACTTGAGTAACACATATATAAATTACTTTTTCGTAAGAAAAGGTTTTATTTTCATTTTTCTGACCGAAACAAACGTTTAGATAACTGACGGGTGGACTTCTCATTCGTTCCTACAGGGCCTGGATGAAGACGTACGTTAAATAACCATATACATCAAAAACAACAAAAACAATGACATTCATATACTTCTTTTACTCCGGGTTTGAGTTGTGACCATCAAAACCTTTCAATCAACGTTACACCTTACACCGAAGTAAATTGTTTGTCTGAAAACTCGTACAACACATACCGTAGTTTCTAAGGTAGTCTTTTTTTAGACTTTACAACCTTTCAACAGTCGGAGTCTACTACCTGTGTTTAAAAACGTTTTAAGATTAAACACGAATTTTCCAAGTTAAAATTCGTAACCGTTGTTTACAGTTAATAAAAGGAAATTTACTATCAAAGTAAAGAACTTAATTATTCCTTCATATACGGTTCATAGGTTCAGATTTATTAGTATTAAACGGACAGTCAGTACGAAAGTTTTTTTTTACACGGTACCTTTTTTAGGCACTTAAGTCGGTCGCTGAGTGTATTAGAATATTCTTCAAAAGGAACTTTGTTGATTACATGAAGACATAAGTGATCTTTAAGAGACACGTATGAAGTGCAGTGGGGTGTCTTATAACTTTTCTATTAGGTCGTATCTCTGAATTTTAATTGATAAAGGTGACGAAGTATTTCCTGTAAAAATAATTATGTACTTCGTAACAAAGAACAACCATTGTTTCGCTACTTCTTATTTTACTGATGTTGTCAAATTTCGGGAACGGAACTACGTGCGAATTCATGGTCGTCATAATTGGGAACAAAAACATGGCAGTCATGTTTACAGTTGTGTCACTTTTTCCGTTTATCTTAGAATCATAATACTTTTATGGAAGTTTTAGTGTATAGAGGCTTTTCCGGATTCCTTAGGAGTGTGACGACGACCGGATATCACCACTAGGTCCTAGACTCGTGACTGTAAGGCACTGACTGAAGGTGGTCAGACAGCAAACACGGACAGTATGAGACGGACGTCTTTATGACGTTTACTTATTCACCAGAGACACCAGATACCCCTCTCCCAAGTGTTTGCTAAAGACACCGAATGATTCCCTGTCAAGTCTCTACAAACACTTTGTTTTTAATTAGGGAACTCTTCTCAAAGAATTCCTTTTTTTTTTTTACTAAAGGATGTGTCTCTAGACTCTTCCAAGATGGGGCCAGGGTCCCATAATACCTGTTTAAAAAAAAAAAAAGACTCCGATTTTATTGAGACATACCTTTATATGTTGTTACGAACTTCTACCAAATCGACACGTCGTTAAACCTCTTTTATAGTTAAATCTGAGTTATTTTTATGTATATGCAACATCTTCATTTATCTTTTTATTTCGGTACTTCTTCTACTTTATCTTATCAATGTCTTAAAATACCTTACATCCCCCAACCTTCCATATAATCAATTTATCCCGGAGGTATAATTTCATGATGCTTGACTCACCGAATGTCTTGTCTTTGAATAAAAGGACATTCTGGAGTGTCGGATCCTTATGTTTTAGTCACACAGTCGTCCCTCGGTTTGGTCAACGCCTTCCGAAAAAAGAGGAACCACGTATGCGACCGTAGAAGAGCGACACAGTAGTGCAGCAGAAGGGAGGCACAAGAAGGCACAAGATTAGAGGAGATTATTCCTGTGGCAGTACTTCCTATTTCTTAGTGGGGTCACTGGATTAAAATTGAATTAATAGAGAAATTTCCAGGAAAGAGGTTTTTGTCAGTGTAAGACTTCATGATCCCCAATCCTGAAGTTGTCTACTTAAATCTCTGTTCGTCCCCTCGTCTCCCCTGCGTTAAGTCGGGTATTGTCTTTCTTTAGACAGAGTAGAATTTTCCTTCTCTTGCTAGGGTTGGGGTGCCCCCGACCAGACACCCTCAAGTTACCGACAGAGAGTCTCCTGTACACCCTCTTCCCCAACCCTCCCCTTCGTCCCCGAGACCGTCAATCTTTCGCTGGTGACCTACAGTTTCTTTTTTTTTTAAATATTGTTGTTGTTTTCCCTATCTTCGGTGTTTCCTCTTTTGTCATACTTTTTATTTCTAATCTGTAAAGTATACAGTGTTGTAAAATTTTATATTTTTATTTACCCTATTTACACACGTCAATCATAAGAATATTTGTTAAGAATGTTTATAAAATTTTTCTTTATGTTAATAAGGTTATTCTTTTTGTACTTGTCTGTTAAGTGTTTCTTCTACCGAAGACGTGTTGGCGTCTTTTTACACAATGGAAGTGAACGTTAGTTATTATGATTTCATTCTATGTAAAAAAACGGAAAACTTACTCTTTTTGTAAATTTGCTATGGTGATATATACGACATCTCTCTTGTACTCGAGTTGGTACTACCAAATTTGATGATTATTTTGGTGAAAGTTTTCGTTGAATCATTATACATAGGTTTAGACATTTAATACACCGATATAAAAATTGAGTATTGGGGTTAAAACCTATAAATCAGATACTTTTGGTGTTTTTTATCCAATCTTCGGTATGAGTTCCGTAATAAATTTTGTCTTTGGATTGATAGGTGATTTATCCCTTTATCACGTAGGTGAAACACCCGGTAATACGTCGGTAACTTTCACTATTGTCCCTTCTTCGATTTGTCTCAACCAGAGTCGATCTCAGACACGACACGACTCACGACACGTGAAACGTTGGGGTACTTGACATCGGACGTTCCCGGGAGACAGGTACCCCAAGAGGTCTGTTCTTTTGACCTTACCCAACGGTACGAGAGGAGGTCTCCTAGAAGGGTTGGGTCCCTAATTTGGGTCCAGAGGGAGTGACGCCCACCTAAGAACTGGTAGACTCGGTGGTACCTTCGGACCGATCTTAGATCGGTATCTGATTTAGGAAAGATCTCAAGACTTCGTACTGAACCTGGTTTTCTCAACCGGGGTGGAACTGAGTTCTTTTGTCGAAAAGTACGAAAGTGTCTTTAACCAACAACTGATGGTCTGGTCCTACTCCGACGAAAGAAAGTAGACTACCGTTAAGGGACCCCTTGTCCTGTCGACCCTAGAGTCTCTGTGTACGTGACCAGGTAATTTTCCCTAGGCCCGCCCCCCGTAGGTATTATCGTCGTCGTAGATGGTGCGGAACCGCAGTGCAGGAAGAGAACTTCGAGCGGGTCTTTCACGTTTCTCTCCTTTTTACACTTCATAGTATTGTATGAATAAAATGTGTACTACGACTTTAACCTCGGGGACCCCTCTACTGGGTTCTTCTCTGAGTTTCCATTGTCTGGTGGTCGTACCTTTGAAAACGAAGACACACTGTATTTACAAACAATATATAATAAAAGTACAATCTGACATTAATTAGCGAGGTCCTCTGCCCTAAAAACAGACGATAAATGGGACTAAAAAGGGAACTTGTAATAATTTGTGGATAATTGTACGTTATTTATAACTAACTTATTTAATTGAGGATTTGTGACTTTTTTTACGATCAAAATGTGTTTGTATTATTTATTACCTTTTTGTTGGATACAACTCTCAAGATCTTAACGTTTTCCATACCTGATTTTATATTCTACATACCTGAGTGTACTTAAAGTAGAAGTGAGTTCTGAGATTCTTAGAATTTGATCGACTTAAACTGTGAAAATGTAAGTTGTAGAAAGGTGGGGGTCAATTTTGATAATGAATTATAAGACGAGGTATTGACATTAGTTTTTATAAGTGTGAACCTTCGGATTTGTTATGATATATATTCTGTTTCATAACAGATAGTACCTTTGAAGTATAGAAATGACAAAAGTATATTTTATACCATTGTATATCGTTACTTTTTTTGAGTCATAAAATAAGTCAAGACTCCGTATTGTATTTTATGTATTTCAAAATTTTTACAAATTCTGTTTTATGATAGTCGTATCGTGTTTTCAATTACTTTATAGGATGTTACCATCGTTCATATCTCAAGAAAAGAATTAAATTAATTCAGAGGTTTTCATCTTTAATTCTTTATTAGAAATCTCCCGAAATACATCAAGGAAATTACAAGTACAAACAGAAGTATAGATCTTTGGGAAAGACACACTACATCACTGACAATTTTATAATATATAAATTAACTGAAAATCCTGGATATTTTACTAGAAACTCGATACTGGTATTAAACATAAGACCATATCTAAACCATCCTTGTCTACCCTCTCTTAGTCCTACTATTACTTTCTAAATTTGGATCGACCAGTTTTTTGTTTATGAAACGTATAAAATAGCAGATACTTCTCTACTCCCTCGAATGGTCGGACATAGGGGAAAGGATAATCAGTTCTTCGGAGTTATAATGGTCACAAGTCGAGTGAATATATCATTTAGTCTATGTCTGTATAGTGATAGATAAGGTACATTGTTCACATTGACTTTACGGAACTAATTTTTTTTTCCACAATGAGTCGTATTCGACATTACCGTTCTCTCCGGCGTTTCCCTTTACTTTGTGTCGACCACTGCGAACCGGCACGGAAACGTCCGTGTACCGATAACGAGGTAACGAAGGGTATCACACGGGAGGTTTTGAGTCTCACCTCGATTGTCGGTTCTATACTTCGGTCAACAACTACTGTAATCGTAATTCAGTAGTCTACGTCTTTAATTCTCCAGTATTGATTGTTAGGACGTATTGGGGGTTGAAATTTTTTTTAAGTGGTGGGACGACTGATTTAAGTGTAATGACTTTTTGTTGTTTACTTTTAGATTCTGTCATTCGTTTGTCGTATATGAAATCTTTTTGGAAATTACACAACGAAACTTGTTCAGATACTTTGTTTATACATTACATTAATATAAAAGACAATTGGGTAAAGTAACACTTTAAGAAGTAAGTCCTAAGTTTCCGAGATCCTCATAGTTGCTACGGTTTTTAGATTCTTTTAGACTGGTTCAGTATCGACAAATATTTAAAAAAGTCAAAGATAATTTTTTTACAAAAATCATAAACGTGTTCCCTTTTATACGATGTATCACTACCGGAAACTTAAAAATAAACATAAAACAACCGTCAAACCAACCAAAACTGTAAATAACTCGTGGATGACACACGGTCCGTGACATGATCTAGGACCTCTGTATTTCTACTTATTCTGTACCAAGGACAGGGGTTTGTCGAATGTCAGCGAACATCCGTTTGTCCATCACGTCTCTGTATCACAAATAAGATTTTACCTGTTTTTTACAGCCATTACATCAATTATAACCCGGAAATGTACGTTACTGTACAGTAATAAACATTACAGTTCCGTGGTGATTTTACTCCTGGTAACGTATACTATTTTGTCATTTTAGTAATTCTGGATTGAAAATTTCTAAGTGTACTATTTCCATCAGTTATGATTTTCAAATGTGGCATCAAAAAGTTCATAAAATATGAATCTTAATAATAACGGGTGTCAACACGAGATCAGTTTCGGCATTAAGGTCAATGACTCAGTAAGTGTAGAGTCGTACGAGCCAACAAAGGGTGACTCGAATACTTGATCTTACCGATTAAGGAGTCAACGGACCGAGAACAGGGGGTCTTCAAGTATTACTTCCGACCTCTATAGAATGAACTAAAGAAGATTAAGTGGACATCACAAACATAATTTGTGTATTAACCATTAAACGAGAAACCTAAATCTTTTTTTTTCTTCCTCTTCTTAATTTAAGTATGTTGTACTTATGTAGACAGAGTATTACAGAGGTTGTACCAATGAAACCTAAAAAAGTAAATTTTACAAATTCTTTACGAAAGAAAATTTTTACGTGACTGAAACTCTTTTCGATATTGTCATCAGGTCGACACAAAATTTTCATTTGTAGTTGATTTCACAACAGGACCGAGTCGGGTAAAAATTGTGTCACACTAAATAGATAACCCTCAAGGGTCCACCGTCTAAATAGACAATTGATCATTAGATATTAGTCCTACATTAGATATTAGTCCCATAGAGGAAAGACAGAAGTCCCTCAAGGAGACCAAGGGACTCGGTATTCCCACCTGTGGATGTATCTAGTAGAGGGTGACGATCCGATCTTCCTTTAGGATCAGTTCCTTTATAATGACTTTTCCTTAGTTAGATAAGTTATCCGGTTACGAGTGTACCTTCGTCATATAAACTCCAATTCCAACTTCCTTCCCTTTCGTTCCCTTTTTCTCCTTTCCAAAAAGAATCCCTTCGGTTACCATTACTGATACCTCAGTCCCTTGTTTGTCTAGTCCAACACACCGTGTCCGTTACTACACAAATTATCTTCCTCTGTTGTTCGTTACCTCTTTAATTCTTCGGACCTACACTATGGTGCGTTCCAAATGTGTGTCTCTTCCGATATCCTTTGAAGACCGATTTTGTGTTGATAAGGGTATCAAATCGAACCGTTATAAAATTCTTAAACATCTAAAGTCAATTTTTGACCTAAGAGAACGTTTCTTGACTTTACATCTACAGTGACTGGAACTTTTCATTGGAAACCCCCATACTTGAATAGAACTTAGGTTCTTTACTAAGAAGTTTAGTAACCGTGAAATTGTCGTAAAACATTATCTTAGTGTGCATTTTGTATAGAAAATACTATGAAGGACCATAGAAACACTACAAAATTTCATATTAGGTACAAGAAAATAATATATTTTCTGTCCTGGAAAATAAAATTCCTTAGGATTGAGAATAAGTTCTTATGTATGTTTTGTGTATTAATAAGAAAAGTAGAAAAATACCGTTTCTTTCTTTTTTACCTCCACTAAAAGGAAAGTGTATACCGTTATCCTTTATTTGACTAGTTAAAACTTTAGTGTCCCGAAGGCACCTTCTTTACCTAAGAGTGTGGTAAATCATAGTATAAACCTGGTATTCGGTCACTCGAAAGAGAACGGAGAGATGATGGTAGAGGAAGAAGGAACAAAAACTCAATGCCTTTCGGATGTGTGGTTCACAACATAAATAGTTATACCCTTTATACAAATAATTTACTCCGCCAATTCAATATACGATGTGAGAAAATCAATCTTGAAACAGGGTTTGACATTTAAGAGAAATTAAGTAATTAAGAGTAATTAAGTAAAAGGAGAAAACACATTTTCCTAAATCTTCTGTCGAGGAAAAAAAGACTTCGACAGTACCACCGGATCCAGACGTGTAGTGAATTAAAAAAACAAAAGTCCCTCCAATACCGCGTTGACTATTCCAAAGAGGAAAGATTTGATTTTGAGTTAATGTCAGGACAGAGACTCTGACAAAGATCTACTGGTACTAACCTAAAAAACGACCAAGGGTTTTTATCTAACAACCTAAAGTCACGATGTTTGTGTATGGAAACACAACTGACTCTAAACCCTAAGGTACGTAATTAGTTCATTACCGAAGTCTCGAGTATTTCTCAAATCAAGTCGAGAAAGAATAGTCATATCTTCTAGATTATCGTTGAGTAACCACAACTTTCGACATCAAAAGTAATTTTTGTTTGTTTTTAAAACCGACACGATGTTCCTAAGATTAAAGAGTTGATCCTAACCTTGGGAACCGGGGACGTCACCTCCGTTCTTCAGGGATGGTGACTTTACTATCCCTTAGGGACGTCAATAGTAAAAATTCAAGTCAAGTCAAGTCAATGAGTCAACACAGCTGAGAAACCTTGGGGTACCTGACGTCGTGTGGTCCGGAGGGACAGGTAGTGGTTGAGGACCTTTATTGGGTTTGAGTACGGGTAACTCAGTCACTTCGGTAGGTTGGTTGAGTACGAGACAGTAGGGGAAGAGGAGGACGGAAGTTAGAAAGGGTCGTAGTCCCAGAAAAGTTTACTCAGTTGAGAAGCGTACTCCACCGGTTTCATATCTCAGAGTCGAAGTCGTAGTCAGGAAGGTTACTTATAAGTCCTGATTAGAGGAAATCCTACCTGACCAACCTAGAGGAACGTCAGGTTCCCTGAGAGTTCTCAGAAGAGGTTGTGGTGTCAAGTTTTCGTAGTTAAGAAATCGTGAGTCGAAAGAAATATCAGGTTGAAAGTGTAGGTATGTACTGATGACCTTTTTGGCATTGGAACTGTTCATCCTGGAAACAACTGTTTCATTACAGAGACGAAAAATTTTACGCCAGATCCAACCAGTATTGAAAGGAAGGTTCCTGATTCGCAGAAAATTAAAGTACCGACGTTAGTGGTAGACGTCACTCAAACCTCGGGCGTTTTTATTTTAGACAGTGACAAAGGTAACAAAAGGGTAGATAAAGGGTACTTCACTACCCTGGTCAACGGTACTAGAATCAAAATACTCACAACTCGAAATTCGGTTGAAAAAGTGAGAGGAAAAAGTAAAAGTAGTTCTCCGAGAAATCAAGAATAAGTGAAAGACGGTATTCCCACCACAGTAGACGTATAGACTCCACTAACTATAAAGAGGTTCGTTAGTACTAAGATCGAACACGAAGGAGGTCGGGTCGTAAAGAGTACTACATGAGGCGTATATTCAATTTATTCGTCCCACTGTTATATGTCGGAACTGTATGAGGAAAAGCATAAACCTTGGTCAGACAACAGGGTACAGATCAAGATTGTCAACGAAGGACTGGACGCATATCCAAAGAGTTCTCCGTCCAGTCCACCAGACCATAAGGGTAGAGAAAGTCTTAAGAGGTGTCAAATAACACTAGGTGTGTCAGTTTCCGAAACCGTATCAGTTATTTCGTCCTTATCTACAAAAAGACCTTGAGAGAACGAAAAAGGTACTAGGTCGTCTACAACCGTTGAATTAGAGATCAAGGAGACGGAAAAGATTTTGGTCGAACTTGTAGACTTTCAAGTACCAAGTGTATGACAACTTCGGACCGAACCTCTTAAAACTCGTAATGAAAAAATCACATACTCTACTCACGTTAACACACCACCAAACTCGTAAGAAACCGTAACGGAAAGAAACCCTAACCTTACTTTTGACTGGAAAAGGTCAGGACACCGGTGACGACTCAAAAGGTTTAAACGACCGTATAACTCACGTCAAGAAAGTGTCGTAGTACAAAATCCTACACTTTATCGAGTCGACCTTAAGGTAGTGGAGGTGATCGAAACAAACATCACTACGAAAGATTCCGGGTGAACTGAAGTGTAAGGTCCTATAGACCGAGATCTACTCACTAGTGTGGTAGTACTAATAGACCCAGTACTTCTAGAAAAAACAAGTCAAGAAGACACATAAGAACGTTGGAGAAAAATTATAGAAGACGAAGACAATCTAGTAGATATCTGTGAAAAGTGGATGTCTATGATGATATAAAGAGTGACAAATTTTTTAGACACTTGAATACGAGTCATGTCTCTTAGACCTCCCATTTCTCTTGTTTTTTAATTGTTTTGATTAGTTAATAATGTCGTCGGTTTCTATTAGTAACAACAATAAAATCACATACAAAAAGGTTGTAGAAAAATTTTAAAACATATATACGATTAATGATATACATAATACAAAAGATTTATGGTGTATAACAATATAATACAAAAGGAGAGTGTTGTTATATATGACATTGATGTAAAGTTTAATTTATTTACGACAATGTTCTATTGACGAATAGGTATGTCTTTAATAATTTAACCTCGGGATGAAGTGTCTTCGTGTGTTTTTACTTAGGGTACACGTAGAATTTATACTTTCTGTCTCGAAAATTCAGTAAATTTCTTTCATATCTCATTATATTTAAATCATATGTTGACCTACAAAAAGTTTGTTATAATTTTTAAGATTATATCATCTTTTCTAACTATTTGTGTTTAAGTAATGTTAATTTTGAAGACAAATATTTCTATGGTCTTTCTTTCGTTCGATGTGTGACCCTCTTTTATAACCACTATGAATGTTGGACGTTTCTTAAACCTAGGTTCTAAACACTTCTCGAAATAACTCTTTTTGGGTTTATTAGGTTGTCCTTTTATCCGTATTTTGTTTGTCCGTGAAGTGACTTTACCTTGACACTTACCAGTTGTTCGTATATTTTGTTAGAGTTTTACGGAAGAACCCCTTTACGTTTCATATTAGTTCTCTATGTCCCCCCACCACCTTTCCTCTGAACATACTTCCGTCAGTTTACCATGTTTGAAGGTCACTATTCTATTCATGCTTCCTGTACTATATGTTGTATTATTCATATTAATTACGAGGTCATGTAATATATACTTTTAACTATTTCCTCTTTTAGACTTCTCAAGAGTAGAGTTCTTTTTTTTAAAAAGATAAATAAATTAAAATATAGATATACTCTAGTACCTACGAGTGACTTGAAGGATACTATTTGTAAAGTACTACAAGTCAAGTCAAGTCAAGTCAACGAGTCAGTACAGGATGAGAAACGCTGGGGTACTTAACGTCGTACGGTCCGGAAGGACAGGTAGTGGTAGAGGGCCTCAAGTGAGTTTGAGTGCAGGTAGCTCAACCACTACGGTAGGTCGGTAGTATAGGAAACAGCAGGGGAAAAGAAGGACGGGGGTTAGGAAGGGTCGTAGTCTCAGAAAAGGTTTCTCAGTTGAGAAACGTACTCCACCGGTTTCATGACCTCAAAGTCGAAATCGTAGTAAGAAAGGTTTCTTGTGGGTCCTGACTAGAGGAAACCTTACCTGACCAACCTAGAGGAACGTCAAGTTCCCTGAGAGTTCCCAGAAGAGGTTGTGGTGTCAAGTTTTTGTAGTTAAGAAACCACGAGTCGAAAGAAGCGTCAGGTTGAGAGTATAGGTATGTACTGGTGACCTTTTTGGTCTCGGAACTGATCTCCCTGGAAACAACCTTTTCATTACAGAGACGAAAACTTATACGATAGATCCAACCAGTATTGAAAGGAAGGTTTCTTATTCGTAGAAAATTAAAGTACCGACGTTGGCAGACGTCACTAAAACCTCGAGGGGTTTTATTTCAGACTGTGACAAAGGTGACAAAGGGGTAGATAAAGGGTACTTCACTGCCCTGGTCTACGGTACTAGAATCAAAAGACTTATAACTGGAAATTACGTTGAAAAAGTGAGAGGAGAAAGTAAAAGTAGTTCTCCGAAAACTCAAGGAAAAGTGAAAGAAGGTAATCCCACCACAGTAGACGTATAGACTCCAATAACTTTTGACTGTAAAAGGTCAGGACACCGGTGACGACTCAAAAGGTCTAAACGACCGTATAACTCACGTCGTGAAAGTGTCATAGTAGAAAGTTCTAAACTTTATCGAGTTGACCTTAAGGTAGTGGAGGTGATCGAAACAAGCATCACTACGAAAGATTCCGGGTGAACTGAAGTGTAAGGTCCTACAGACCGAGATCTATTCACTAGTGTGGTAGCACTAATAGAACCAGTACTTCTAGAAAAAAACATGTCAAAAAGACACATCAGAACGGTGGAGAAGAATTATAGAAGACAAAGACAATCTAGGTATGGTAAAGACAGGAAAAAACTCGGGTAGAAATGTACTTTATAAGGGAACCATAGAGATAAAGAGAACTTCTCTAGAGATCAGAAAGGGTAAGACAACAAAAGGAGATAAAGAAACCTAACTAGCGACTTCTTCCGAAAGAATAGAGAAGAACGATAACAAACCTTGAGACGTAAGTCTACGAATATAGAAAGGAAAAGAGGAAACGAAAAGTGAAGAGAAGAAAAGTGTCGAGAAACATTCCGGAGGAGTCTGTCGGTAAAAAGAAAAAACGTAAACAAAAGGTACCCCTACCAAAACTAGGGACAGAGGACATGTTACAGTGTTTGGAGTAAGGTATCAAGGAGTCCGTGAGATAGATAGTCTAGATCCGGGAATTTAGATAAAGAGTGAAGGTGACATATTAGTATTCCCTAAACTAAATCCAGTATGGACTTACCAGATCACTAAAAGGGATGAAAGAAGTTAAATTCAGACTTAAACCATTATTCCCCAAGTACTAGACTCGCTGTCAGTCGAGGACCAGAACAAAAACAACTGACATATCTCGAAGAGGTAGAAAACGACGTCTCTTATATTAGTCAGACTAAAACCACAACTGGTAGACCACTACAGGTACACATCTCAGAAGAGAACACAACAACCTTCTCCCACAAACGATACTGGTGACACAAGAGAACCGTTTTGAGATAATCAGAAACGGAACGAAGTAAGGTATAAGGTTCCGGTTTAAACGGACAACGAGGTCCACAAAGAACTGAAGGATGAAAACGTAAGGTCAGGGGATATTACTTTTCCTGTAGAAAAAACCCACAATCAAGATTTTCCAAACATCCAGAAGTATCTTGGCAAGTTGAAGTCGAAGAAGTTACAATGACCAACCCCGTATCTGAACCTAATGACACTATAACGTACCAAACGGAACCTTTGCTTGTCTCTAGTAAGACAGTAAAAACTCTAACGTAGATTCATGACGTAAAGCCTGAGAAAACAACTGGTACTACCGATGAGGTAAAGAAGATTCCCTAAGGACGGACATCATCATATATATTACCAGTAGACTCAATTTAAGTGGGTAAGGTCAGGTAAAATCAAGTGACTAAGGATCTTATAACTGTAAGTGAGAACGGTAGAGGACAAACTGGTGAAGGTTAAACGGAACTAAGTACCTGGATTGTAAGGTTCGTAGTCTGGAACGAAGATAGTGGTCAGTGTAGGTGTAGAGTCATAAAAAAAAAGAAACCGAGGTAGGGAAGTAAGAAAGACCTCAATAAAGAGGTGACTTGAGGTCATCGTATAACCCGTGGATAGCTGGACCCCTCAAGGAAAAAGTCATAGGATAATAAAACGGAAAAGTATGACAAGTACCCCAAGAGTTCCGTTCTTATGACTTCACCAAACGGTAAGGGAAGAGGTCACCTGGTGTAAGACAGTCTGGAGAGGAGGTACTGGGCGGGTAGAACCCACCGGGGTACCCGTACCGAACCAAAGTAACTCCATCTGTTTCGACACCAGGATCACACTAATCTAACTGATCAAAAGACACTAATACCAAAGTCACACAGACGGGAGACTATGGGAGAACGTTGTGGATGGTAGAATGAACCCAAAGAGAATGGAACCTACTCCCCATAGAGGGGCGGTGGAGGGGAGGATTAGAACTTATACCTCATCGAGGAGAGCCGGGAGGACGTGGGCGCGTCAGTGACGACGAACCTGCACCCCATGAATTCAGTTTAGTAATACGACATGTGGAATTGAAATATGTCACGACATACAGCTAATATATGGGTATTTTAAACTTTTTTCTGTTTTTTACTATGTTACAATATAGATTTTTCCCTTTTTAATTCTCTAGAATGTTACGGTTCACAACCTTTCCTACACCTAGCTACCTTGAAGACATGAAATGACCGCACACATATTCTAGTAAAACTTTTCGTCAAGTCGTAAGAGACAAAAGGACTTTATGTCAGCTAAACGTTATCAGATGATCGAAGTCCACATGTTACATCACTAAATTATAACCAATAATTCTTTACCGAGAGAAAGGAACACGGTATGTTATATAGAAACTCGAATAAAATATGTATCATCAAACATGGAGAATTAGGGAATAGTTAAACCGTAATAGAAAATTTCACTTTGTAAAGGTATAGGACAGTGGGTCTTTCAGGTGAGGAACCAGGTTCCGGATCTCTTTGACGTACACACCTGGTTCTCTGTTTTTTGGACCTTTGTTAGGTTTGTTTATGGTTTATCTGTTTAGTACCATATAATGTGTTACATTACAGTAAAACGAGTGGTTACTTTAATTAATCACTTGAATTACTTGGTCTCGGTGTGTGTTGTCATACCTACTTAGAATCTTCGTATTTACAACTTATTTTTTAAGTTCAACGTCTGAAATAATTTGTACTTTTATATAAGAGTATTTTGAATGGGTCATTGTTCATTTAGATGTATCACGTAAAAAGTCTGACATATATATACATAATCCCAAAGGGACCACCGAGTTACAATTTCTCCATTTCTTAGGTGGACCATTACGGTCTCTGACCCCAAGCTAGGGACCCAACGCTTCTAGGGGACCTCTTCCTTTACCGTTGGGTACGGTCACAAGAACGGACCTCTTAGGGTTCCAGTCTCCTCGGACCACCCGATGTCAGGTACCCCAACGTTTCTTAGTCTGCGTTGAATCCTTGATTTGTTGTATATACATTATTCGGATATAAACTTCTCTTTTGGTTTCGTTCTCCCACTCTTTGGGTTTAAAGTCCTATCACTAATGGGAAATCCTCCGCTGTTCCCACACCGGAGCCCTCGGCGTCGGTCCGTCTCCGTTGCCTATCTGAAACAAAAGAGACGACCCCCGCACCACCTAAGGATCCATACACACATTGACTAGTGCAGTGTTGACCAGTACGTAGCGTGTGTAAGAACACGTATATGGTATGTAGTGTAATTTTTCTATTACTTCATTTTTACAGACTTGACTTTACGTTTGTATCCCTCCCACCTTTTGTATGGAGGCAAAATTCTTTCGTTTTTAATACTTGACTTCACTGGGTGATCTACGGTTCCAGTTCATTTTTCGTCTCTGCGTCCTATTAAGCTTTGCAGACGGAGTCTCTTCAGCTCTCCCTCAGGAACGATAGTTCTTTCTTTTCAGATATATTAGTCAGTATTATTTTATATATATTTTACACAACTCAACACACCTTAGCCTTGGAGTCCTGTCTGAGTGCCGACCCATCTAGAATTGGTCCTGAGTAAGTAAGTAAGTGGTTTATGCATCGAGACAAGGACCATGGTATGATCTGTGACACCTACATTGTACCTTGTGTTAGCGACGAGGTTACTATGCAATGACCTTGTTGAGTGATACTGTGCAGTTGTATAGTCCATACAATAATTCAAATCCCCTGTCACATCCGTATAAGAATATCTTTCTTTTTTGTTTACAAATAGTCAATTTTCGTCGAACTTTCCCTGATTATGTTTAGTCACCCTTTCTTTTCTGATGAGTTGTTTATCGAGACCCTGTTACCTAGTAGGAATGTCCCTTCAATTTTCCTATTCGGTATTCCTTTTCCAACTACTTCGATTGGTATAATTCTGTCAACTTTTGAAAGAATAATCCTTCCTACGGTCTGTTGTACATTAGAATACAGTTTGCCCTAAAAAGGACAACAGGATCTTAACAACTATTTGGGGTTTGACTACTATTTCCTACTATTCATGGGGTACCAGATTCTGGTAAAACGGTGGACGTCAACCTCGGTCGGTGGAGGGAAGTCTCGAGTGACTCTTAGAGATCTGGTCAAGACTTGGATGGTTGAACGGACCTAAATTTACACAAAACTCAATAAATGTTCGATACCTTAGAACCACTGATAGACACATCACATTTATAATCTTAGATAGAACATTTTCCGTTATATTCATTTAATGTATCTTCAACGAATTAATTATGTCGATAGTAGGGAATCAAAATAAGGAATAATCGCAAATACGAAGAAAATATTTCGTTTCATAAATAATTGGTTATTTATTACGACCCTGACGTCCGTTCCTAGTACTTTGAAGGCTCATTATTCATTTTCATAGTAAATTTTATTATAGAGATGGATATAAATGTTACCTAAGAAGTTAGTTTCGGTCATAGTTTTTAATTTAACCAGTTATTGTCTTAGTAAAAGAAAGGGAGAACCAGTTTAAGGATTGATTACGTTCCATTCAGAGATTTAATTGAAGGTGCAAGGTGTCCGGAGGAACTTAATGGGTATAAAGAGACTTACTCGGACACCAGTGAGAAATTCCCTCTGTAACAATGAAATAACTCACCTGATACCTAAAAGAAACAGGTCTCATACCTTTCGAACCGTCATCAATGGAGTTTGTAATTGAGAACGTTTGTTTAAATTCAAGTAAAGAGTCGGGAGGTAATTCTGACCTTTGTCCTCACTCTAAACCTACCAACCTATAAACGATACGGGACGGAAAGGTTTTCCGTAGTTTCGAAAAGAAAAAGGAACGAATAAAAAAATGACTAAGTTCGAGTTAATTGTCAACCACCCTAAAGGGACAACCAGGTCACAAATTCTTAAGTGGAACGTTATGAACCTGTCCCCAGACTAGGGACCAACCCCTTGATTCTAGGGTGTGTGTAGTCGGAGTCTCGTTAATTCAGGTGCTCGGTGTCGATGACTCGGACACGTGGTGTCGTTCTCCCAGGCACTCGGCGTTGCTTTCTATGGCATACGCCTTTGTCTGGACTACGTCGGTTTATTTATTTATTTATAATGTTTTAAGTTGATTGTTAACAACTCACGAGATAGTACGTAAAATTGTAAGTAGAAGAGTAAATGAAGATGTCTCTTCGGTTTTAAATAGATATAGTCGTCCAAGATATGAGACTTAAAATCGGTAGATATATCATACTTATATTTCATTGTTCTATCTAAACCTGTTCGTGTTTCTTGAATCTTCATCTCTCGTCTTAAACCCCCTCCCTTCTCTGGAACCTTTAGTACACAAAAAGTAAAAAGTATGGTGAATAACACTGTATGAGACTGTCTACAGGTAACACGTCGGAGACTTATTTAGTGTCCCAGACACTAAGTCTGGGACGATGAAAAAGGTCTGTCGACCAAATCAGATAAAACCCTGTTGTCATCGACAATTTTTTAGGGAAACATAACTCGGGTTTCCGACGAAGTCTGATGACCAGGTTCAAAACAAGAAACCTCTTTGTCTCTTGTCCAAACGAACGAAGAAGAAGATGAACTAGTCGAAAGTAGAGGAGACGCAAAAGGACCCAGGGGTATGGTAAAATAAATGTAGAGTGGATATGATCCATCGGCATAGGGTCCCGACACACTTCCAGGCGGATGAAAAAAGAAAAAAGGTAAAGAGAGGTAGAGACACGACGGGAAGGTAAGGTAAACTTAACTTGGGTAAGGAGAGCCTAACTTGGGTAAAAGTAATATATTACGGGAACAGAAAACAATACCTGAAACGAAATTTCAGGTAAAACAGACTATACTTGTAACGATGGGGTTGAAATAAAAGTAAACGGATCTTATAGAAAAACATAGGGGGTACCTACCTCCTCGGACCACCCGATGTCAGGTACCCCAACGCTTCTCAGCCTGTCCTGACTCGTTGAAGTGGAATGGATAAAAGTCGAACACACAAAGAAATCAATTCATTCAGAGTATCCATCGTATACCCACCCAGAACTAAAAATGGGTTATTCGGTGATATCCAGAAAACTAAACTCATAAATCAGGTAGATGTAAATTTCACTAATAACTATCAATACGCTAATAACGATAAAACAATGAACAAAAGACGAACAATGATATCAACAAAAGATAAGAAAAAGAAGAGGAAAAGTAGAGAAGGTGACACCGGACTACTAAAAGAAATCACAATATAAACACGAGGATAAAAAAAAAAAAAAACCAAGATACGACGACGATGACGACGATTCAGTGAAGTCAACACAGGTTGAGACACACTGGGGTATCTGTCGTTTGGTGCTCCGAGAGAACAGGAGCCCTAAGAGGTCCGTTCTTGTGACCTCACCCAACGGTAAAGGAAGAGGTTACGTACTTTCACTTTTCACTTTCACTTCCGCGAGTCAGTACAGACTGAGAAGCGCTGGGGTACCCGACGTCGGGTGGTCCGAGGAGACAGGTACCCCAAAAGGTCCGTTCTCATGATCTCACCCCACGGTAACGGAAGAGGCAAACCAAGATATCATGTAGTAAAAAAAATTCAATGGTATCATAAATATATACACACACACACACACACACACACACACAGATACAATCAGTGAATCAGGACAGACTGAGAAACACTGGGAGTACCTGACATCGGACGGTCCGAGGAGACAGGGACCCTAAAAGGTCCGTTCTTACGACCTCACCCAATGGTAAATGAAGAGGTCTCCTAGAAGGACTGGATCCCTACCTTGGACCCAGAAGACGTAACGTCCGTATAAGAAATGGTGAACTCGGTAGGTCCTTCGAGGTATGTCTATATAGATTAGAAATTGATGTAAACAGAATGTCACTAACTTTAATTTAAGTTTGTGTAAGATTTTCGAGATGTACAAATAGTATTGTATTTGGTGGGGTGTAAAATACAGAAACTACATTACATAACTTAGAAATAGACATTGAGAAATTGATAAATAACATCATTATCAAATAAAAATATTGCAACAGAAAGTAGGAAACATGATCGAAAAACGTCACCAAACAGGTGATGGATATGATACATAAACGGAAATGGTCACTTTAAAAAAGGAATTGTATAACAGAATAAAAATACCGGAAAATTTTTGAAAGAAATTTCTGTAAAATCATATAGAACATCCGATCAAGTCACCACTACTTTAGAATCAAAGACAAACAGACTTTTTAAAAAATAGAGAGGAAGTTAACACTTATTAAGGGACGACTCATCACAAAAAAAAAAAAAAAAAATTGAAAGTCATGACAATTATATAGTACGGTGAGGGAAACCCGGACGTTTCGAAGACGACTTTATAGTCGAATTCTTAGGACAGAATACTCCTAAGAGAACATACACCGAGGAATAAAAGTAGAACGATAGAAATTTTAAGGTATAGAAATTGAAAACGGTAAATTTAATACTATACATAACCACGTCCAGAGTAACCCAAGTAGAACAAACCCTGAGACACGAAGGACTGGTCCTATAGACAAAGGAAGAACTTCAATCCCCTCAAAAGGTGGTAATAAAGGTGCTTTATACAAAAGACCGGGAAAGAGAGAGAGAGGAGGTAAATCCTGGTGATATTTTACTCACAACCATACAGACTACAGGGTGTCCAGGGAATCTGATATGGCAATCGGAAAACAAACGAAAACGACAAAAATAGCCCACTGAAAAGGAGAAGACAGAAGTCCCAACAAATAGACATAGTGATTTGAAGACGACTAAGGAAGATCACGTATAAAGTGAAACAAATAAGATAAAAGTCGAGACTAACGAAGATAGATATAGATATATAAAATTTTAAGAAATAATGTCGAGACACAAGGAGATACGAAAAGGGTTCAAGTGAATTACAACAATACCAGTAACGAAACTTGAGAAAAAGTTCAGTTACCAAATACAAACGAAATAATTCCAAAAATAAAAGACTTTAAATTTGAACAATAAAGTAAACCTTGAATAAAGAGTAGAGTAATACAAACTTATAAATAACAGAGATACTTTACTCCGTTTTGTCACCAGATAGAACCGGGACTTCCGTATCGGAATACACCATTGACAAATAGACGCACATCCCCGGTGTCACTCTCCCAACCTAGACTTCATTCACGTCCGGCCCCGAAAAAAACAAAGACTTTCTCGACCCGGTAATGGTACCGTCCGTCCAACCCACCCTTATCCTTGACCTCGGGACGTGTCCGGTCCCAAAGAAGGTCCCAAACACCCCGGCGACCGAACCATCTTCACCTGACCTGGGTCCTTCCCACTTCTATCGCACTGAGGTCGACGTCACAGAGGGCCCCACGACTGTCAATACTGTAATCGTCTTCCGTCCCGGGTACCGGACCATATCAGACCCCTCACGCGACTCGACCAGAGAGCCGTCCGACCGGTCTTGTCGTCCATGTAATGTCAGACGACGGAAGTGGGACCCTGACCCCTCGTTCAGACACGTACGTACGAAATTCTCTTCTCAGAGCAAAGGGTGTCGGGAAGACATTCGAGAAGACTAAATGTGCGGTCCATTACCTCAGTGGAAGGACCACGGTCTGAGGTCCCGACCCCATGGGTTACTCCCCGAGGAGTCCCTTTTGGCGACTCGAACGTCTTGAGGGAGGAAGGAGACTCAGCGAAGGACTCCCCCTACCCCGTACACACCCAGGGCTAATCTAGTCAGAGAAGGGGAAAACGATGACAGTGACTCAGAAAAAGAGAGATAGAAACCAACAACTTCTCAGGAGGCCATCAAAAGTCCAGTAAGAATTTCCCTTGACAAGATACACATCAAAACCACACAAGTACTTTCCATTACTCGATTCCCAAAAGGAGGAGATGGTAGAACTAGGACGGATACGTACAGACTAGAAACGTATCTTTAGACACAATGAAAAGTGTCACTTGTCTGGTACCATTCAATTTAAACTTGTAGTAATAACCCCTTGCCCGTAATAAATTGATTTGGTGTCATTGATTTTAGACACGAATAGTCTTACCATGTTGTACTCTTCACGATCATATAATTTTCAAAAATTTGAATTTCTATAAAATTAAATAATAAATAAATAAATTCGGACATCAAAAGAAAAGAAAAAAAGGAGAATTAAAATAAAATAAAATAATAATAAAAAAATGAGATGTTATAACATAGCCAAAACAGTATGTAGTTGTACTTAGGCGGTGCCCACATGTGCACAAGGGATAGGACTTGGGGGGAGGGTGGAGGGAGGGGTATGGTAGGGAGACCCAGTAGGGTCACGTGGTCGGGGTTCGTAGGACATAGGACGTAACTTGGACCTGACCACTAAGTAAAGAATATACTATAATATGTACAAAGTTACGGTGAGAGGGGTTAGTAGGGTGGGAGAGGGAGAGAGTGTCTCAGGTTTTCTGACAAAATATGTAGACACAGAGAAAACGACAGAGTGTATGTCCCAATAGCAATGGTAGAAAGATTTAATTTTTTTTTTTAGGGATATTTGTTTACCCGTTTTTCTAATACGGTGATAACATTTCACGGTTCTTTTTTTGTTACCTCTTTAAGTCGGAATGATTATATTTTTTATGTCTAAGATCATAACTAGTCCTATATTCTTTGACTGAATACAACAGTGACCTGACATTTGAAAGTGTCGAAACTACTCCAATTAGACCATTAAGTATAGTTCCTAATTTTGACATGTGTAGGATTTTTTTTCTTATAAAAATTTTAAACAAAATTCAATTATTACCCCTTTATCTCATTTTTTGTATCAAGTATCTTGTTTTGATGCGTCTTGTTTTCTTCTTTCCCTTATAAATAAGATGCATTAAATGAACACCTCCTTTAGTGTTGAAAAAGGATTACACACAAATACTTAATCTGTTTCACGGACAACTTCAAAAAACATTACCACACTGAAAAAACTACTACCTCCTTTATACTATATCTATCGGTATAAAAGAATACTTTATCTCACTCCATTAAAAATTTAAGACATAGGTTCTAACAGAAGTATTAACCGTTCTACGTCATGTTTTACTTTCAAACCTGGGATACAAGTTTTCAATAATTCTTAAAGTTTTGTCGTTGTCTTTTCTTATTTTTTTTTTACGAGGAAGACTCATACCACTGGACACTCTGATGTCTAATGTACGGGTCCATAGGGTGAAACGTACATTGTTTATCGTGTAACAATCCATCGTACAACCATATGAAAATCAATCATTTGACCAACAAAACCAAATTAATAAATATGAAGTTTAAAAGTCTGAGTTTCGACAGGTTAAATCTAAGATTTAAGACATCAGTGAGACTAATATTAAACCGATTTCGGTTGTACGAGAACTTTTTTACCAAATATTAAAAATTTTATTGGTTATAACTATAACTACCAAGTAGTCATAAGACATACGAGAATATGTCTTATTACCTGAAGGGTCCACCGAGTCACCTTTTCTTAAGCGGACGGTTACGTCCTCTGTGTCCAAACTAGGGACCCAACCCTCCTAGGGGAACTCTTCCTTTACCATTGTATAAGGTCATAAGAATGTCCCGTTTAGAGTACCTGTCTCCTCGGACCACCCAACGTCGGGTACCCCAGAGTTTTCTCAGTCTGTACTGTATCGGTGATTTGTTCTCGTTATGTCTTATCATTCTTGAAACACGAGAGAATCACTCAGAAGGTATGTCCTTGTGTCGACTCTTCCTTCCCCCGCTCGTCTCGTAGTCTTCCTGAGGACCCAACGTCGGTGTCGCGTGAGACCTCCTACCCTTTTCCTCGTAGTCACTACGGTAACATTTCTGACATTACGAGAGAAGTAAAAGGACGAGGATTAAAAAAAAGAGTATTTGGTTCTCTCTAACTTTTACAGTTATTTAACACTTATCGTTTATCGAATCAGAGAGTGACATATCCACACGAGTCAAGGATGTCAACACAGGTTGAGAAACACTGGGGTATGTGGGAGCGGGTGGTCCTAGGTGACAGGCACCCTAGAAAGGACGTTCTTATGACCTCGTCCAACGGTACGGGAGGAGGTCCCCTATAAGGGCTGGGTCCCCGTTTGGACACAGAGGACGTGGAGGACGTAACGTCCACCCAAGAAATGGACGACTCACTAGTCCCTTCGGGTATATGTATGTCGATATATTTTTTCTATAATATATAGGTATGCAGTGTAGATATAAAGATAATATTTATTTATAGATCCGCGTATTTTATGTAAAATATACATGTAATATCTATACGTTCGAAACCTATCAAACACATAATGTACATCGATCGAGATGTATATTCAATATAGTATATTATATTTATATATCCAACATATATAATACATATCTATCTCGATAGAATAAACACATACACAGGTGGTATATATACATATGTATACACGTACATACATATAAAATCGTGTTTTTTCATACAGAGTAATAAAATAAACCAGATTTTTAATAAAGAATTCTAACACTGGACTATAAATCAAAAATTTTCTTCAGGCTAAAAGACTTAAGGGGATCTACCAATTGGACTTTTTTTAATCCCTTCACTTTAACAGATCTAATAAAAAAGATACCTGAAGGGACCACCGAGGCTGCCATTTCACAGACCGATGTTACGTCCTCTGGGCCCCAAGTTGGGGAGCCAACCCTTCTAGGGGACCTCTTCCTTTACCGTTGGGTGCGGTCATGAGAACGGACCTTTTAGGGTGCCTGCCTCCTAGGACCATCCGATGTCAGGTACCCCAACGTTTCTCAGTTGTTCTGACTCGCTGAAGCGAAGTGAAGTGAAGTCAAGTAAAAAAGACATTGGTGGTCCACCGTCGTTTCCTATTCGCGTGTACGTATCTCCGTGGCGACAGATACACTTCCTTTTGAACTTTGGAGATCCAAGACATTTTGTTCGAATGTTAATTTTTATCAGGATATCATATTTTGTTGAATCTAATATACCCAAAATGTTCTATAATGGATAACTTTAAGTATATATACTCAAAAAAAAAAATTAACTTCTTATCGACTAAATGTCATAGTCAAAGTCCACGTATTGTATCACTAAGTCAAAAAAAAAAAAAAAAAAGAACAAACCTAAAGTAATATCCAGTAATGTTGTATAGGTTATATAAAATGAAAAGATATGTTATTTAGGAACAATGAATAGATAACATACATATCATCAAACATAGACAATTAGTATATGGTGATTGAAGAGGAGGATGAAAAGGAGAAACCATTAGTGGTCAAACAAAAGACACTCAAACAAAACATATATATACAAACACACATAAACAAAATACAAAATTCAAGATAAATACTTTCACTTTTACTTTCAAAGAGTCACACAGGGTGAAAAAAGTTAGGGACCTGACATGTCAGGTACCTTAAGAGGTCCAGTCTTATGACCTTATCCATCGGAAAGAGAAGAGGTCCCCTTGAAGGGTTGGGTCCTTAACTTGGGTCCAGAGGGCGTAACGTCCACCTAAGAAATGGTCAACTCGGTGGTCCCTTCGGGTTCTTATGGCCCCACCCACAGGGAAGAGGTCGTCTAGAAAGGTGGGATCCTTAGCTTGGTCCCAGAGAACGTAACGTCCGTCTAAGAAATGGTCGACTTGACGGTCCCTTCGTTCAAGATATATATTCGATACAGTACATCGTAAACACGAAGAGATAGACTGAATGAAGTGATTTAAATAACAGATCCAGATAGGTACAACGACGTTTCCCTTTATGAAGTGCTTTACTTACTTCATAATATATATATATGGTGTAGAAAAGTTTTCTAAATTTTTATTGTAAATAAAAAATTTTCAATTGTGTACGTATTCTCCTTTGGTTTTTTGTGTTCTCCGTTTTTTATCAGTAAGTATTAGTATTCGTCAAATCGTGACTATATAGAGTAAAGATACAGAGTAAACACATAAAAGTGTTGATTCGTAGGTAAAAATACACTCAGTCTAGTATGTCAATACATAGTACGACAAAGTGTGTAGTACCCACAAATGGTAAAGTTTCGGGGGTTTAATACTTATAAAACTATTGGTTCTTATGTGATGTGGTTAAGTTAACCTTCCTTTTTATATATTATGACGGAAAGAACCGTTGTTTGTAAAGTCTTTTCGTGTTTTTACCGTTATCCGGAGATCTATTTCTATGACCGTCTCAATCCTAATTTTATGATATAAGGAAATTACAAGTTAATTTTTACTCTGTATTTCGTTGTCTCGTGTCTCTTATCACGAAGATTCTCCTAAGTAATAGACTAGATTTGATAATTTCATAATTGTTTCTCCATACAAAGGTGACTTACTGAATTGTTACGTGGGGATATCGTGTCGGTTCTCTACGCGTGTGTAGGTACCAATAGTAGTTTTATACTTACACTTGTGCAGGTGTATGTCGGGAGGGACATATGAAGAAAGACGGGAGACGACGGTTGGATCACTTTTTCAGGACTATATGTGAAGAGTCACTTCCAAATTGTTAAGGTACAGGTTTTACGACGAAATTTTTTTTTTTTTTTGTTTTGTGGAATTAACATCGTTTCTATAAATGTTTACAACTTCGGTCGTGCGTCCTAAAACTCGTATTGGAATGATAGTACCCTCTACTCATGTTAACAGGCCACCAAACTTGTAAGAAACATAACGGGAAGAACCCTTAACTGGAACTTCTAACTAGAAAAGGTCAGGACACCGGTGACGACTCAAAAGGTCTAGAAGACTGTATGACTCACGTCGTGAAACTGTCGTAGTAGAAAATCCTAAAATTTATCGAGACGACATTAAGGCAGTGGAGGTACTCGAAATAACTATCGTTACGAAGGATTCCGGGTGAACTGAAGTGCGAGGTCTTACAGACCGAGACCCACTTACGAGTGTGGTAGCACTAATGGACCCAGTAATTCTAGAGAAAACATGTGAAGAAGACACACAAGAAAGATAAAGAAGAACTAGAGAAGACGAAGAGAATCCAGAAATTCCAAAGCCAGGAAATAACACGGGTACAAACCTACTTTACAAGGAAACACAAAGGTCAAAAGAACCTCTCTAGACATCAGAAAGGGGAAGACACCAAAAGGAGACAAAGAACCGTAAAAAGTAGTTTTCTCCGGAAGAGCAGAGAGGAATGATAAGAGACCTTGAGACGTAAGTCAACCCACGTGAAAAGGGAAAGAACGAACGAAAGGTGAAGAGAGGAAAGAAGTCGGTAAACATATCAGAGGAGTCTATTGGTGAATTGGAAGAACGAAGAGAAAAAGAAACCCTGCCTAAACAATCGACGGAGACGTGTTATAATACCCGAAAACAGAACACTGAAACTATATAAATGAATAATCAAGTGTCATGTCTACAAGTTCCATCTCTAACGTATTAAACGGTGGCTTAACCAACAACATTCTGTTTCTTCTCAGTTTCGAAAAATAGATCCATTTACGTAAGCTATTAATCGTATTAGTTTTCTCTCGGTCTCCTCTTCGATTCCCTCAAACTAAAATCTTTAAGTTATAACTCAATGGGTAATAAGTAGGTCACCTCTTTTGTCCACCGGTCAACTTATGTGTTTAAAAATCAAGTACTGATTTTTAAATCAAATCAAATTAATAGTACACATGTATTAGAATCTAATTTCTAAATTTACTTTTTTGTATCCATTATTTCCGTCAATATCTTTTCTTATAAAGAACCTGACTCTAGACTTTGTCCAGTTAGTTATCGGTTTCCAGATCTTTTACTCTTCTTTAGTCGACTTTCTCAAAGGTTTATACATTTCACTTTGTGATCTTCTCTCATACCGGGAATCTTCATCACTTCTATAACAAAGTTATTTTTTTATTCCATTGGTTGATGTAGATCACGTCGACTATTGAGTGAATATCTCTGAAACTCTTTGACGTTAACTAAACCGTTGTACCTACAGTAGTCAACAGGATTGTCAAACGACCTCGTTATCCCTTTTATTTAACGGACAAACTTCTCCCGGGTCCTTTTTTGTTTTCTATATGTTTTACTCATGTCAAACGCAATCGTTGAGAACTTCTTTCAAAACAATATTTCTCTTCGACTGTACACTTCATCTAACTAATAAAAATTTCTTTCTATTAAATCAAATATAAACAACTACCTTTATTATATCATTAAACTAGTACGTTCTCTTTTTATCCCATAAATATCTCCTTCTGGAAACTTTGAACGCTTCGCCAACCTAGTTCACGTAATAATAACCACTAACCGTTGTCCCCTCGTGGTTGCGTTTAAGTGGATTGTCGTCAATTCTGTCTTATCTCCCATTATGTCATTCAACAACTACAATTAATACCAGGTCCATTTATGTCATTTACTTCCTAAAACCTGTGTATCATGATTAAAGTAAAGTACTTCTATGGATTTTCACTTATATTTAATATAAAATACGCCTATTACTTTAATGTGTTGTGGAGACGAACGTACACACTCAAATGTTGGTGTTGTACACTCGGTAGTTGAGTTCCTGGGGACGAGTCACGGGAAACCCCTGGGCTTCCCCTCCTTTAGGTTTCGTCTCCCGCATATACACACATATTTCGACTAAGTGAAACGACTTGTAATATTCGATCGTGTCGTAACATTTTATTGATATAAGATCATTTTTGGTTAATTTTTTTATTCCGTAGTTATTTCTATTATAATGTAGTATCGAGTTGTAAATTCTTTAGATGTGTTGAAAACTTTTTTAATCGAGATTTTCCATAATATGTTTATATATATAAACGTGTATGTACACTTCTCTTTTCTTTGACCGGAACCAATTATTTTAATACTTCTTTTTAAGTGGGAGTGTTATCGATTTTCTAACATTTATTTCTTTTACACTTTTTACTTTGTTATTCGTTTTAAATTGAGTGTTAAAATCCGTAATAATTAATTCTTCACGTAAGTTTAGGTGACCTTAAAAAATTTTCTTAAAATTAATCCCTTATTTGAACTTTTCACAACCATGTTAAAATTAATGTTGATTTTTGTATCGAGTCACGTGTATCCAATTTTTGTGTCGTGTTCCGAGATGCTGTTCAGACAATTGTCATCTATACCTTAGAGTAACATAATATTCGTTACTAATAAATTTCTACCATCTTACCCACTGATGGAAACAAGGTCACAAACTTAAAAAGTCTAAAATATTTCAATCGTAAAAATCACTAGTCTTTCATTAATTATTTTCTATATGTTAAAATTAGTACTGAAACTATTATATCATAATACTCAACACTACTATCCTCTCACCAGGTAATACCAAACTTGTCAGGTGACAATCATTATGTAGTATTCTTAATAAATTTTTATCCTTTTAAGTGAATCAGTGATTCGATACAGGTTGAGAAACGTTGGGTATCTTACTTCGGGTAGTGAGAGAAGACAGGTACCCTAAAGGGTCTGCTCTTACTATCTCGTCAAGTGGTAAAGGAAGAGATCTCCTATAAGGACTGGGTCCCTAACTTGAGTGTAGAGGACGTAACCGTCCGTCTAAGAAATGGTGACTTAGTGGTCTGTTCGGGAGTTTATCCCTTTATGGGTTTCATATTAAGGTCCTTTATTTTTCTATGAGACCATATAACAATACGAGTATAAGTACAGTCACACATGACTTCTCTCTCTCCGTCTCCGTTTCTCTCTATCGTCCTCTCACAGGATTACTTCTATATTTGGAGTAAATAGACCACATAACACAGTCGAGTTACGAACCCGGACCCAGTTTCAGACCGTGTCTCATCCGTAGTTATAGATAAACAGTTTCTTATATACGTACGCTTCTAATTGTGTAACTCTGAGTTCCTTTACATGATTTTACACCATGTATAATTACAACTGAAAGTCAAGTCAAGTCAAGTCAGTGAGTCAGCACAGGTTGAGAAATGCTGGGGTACTTAGCGTCGTGCGGTCCGGAGGGACAGGTAGTGGTAGAGGGCCTCAAGTGAGTCTGAGTGCAGGTAGCTCAGACACTACGGTAGGTCGGTAGAGTAGGACAGCAGAGGAAGAAGAGGACGGGGGTTAGGGAGGGTCGTAGTCTCAGAAAAGGTCACTCAGTTGAGAAGAGTACTCCACAGGTTTCATAACCTAAAAGTCGAAATCGTAGTAAGGAAGGTTTCTTTAGGGTCCCAACTAGAGGAAGTCTTACCTGACCAACCTAGAGGAACGTCAGGTTCCCTGAGAGTTCTCAGAAGAAGTGGTGGTGTCCAGTTTCCGTAGTTAAAAAGTCGCGAGTCGGAAGAAGTGTCAGGTTGAGAGTGTAGGTATGTACTGGTGTCCTTTTTGGTATCGGAACTGATCTGCCTGGAATCAGACGTTTTATTACAGAGACGAAAACTTATATGATAGATCCAACCAGTAGTGAAAAGAAGGTTCCTCATTCACAGAAAATTAAAGTACCGACGTCAGTGGTAGACGTCACTAAAACCTCGGGGGTTTTATTTCAGACTGTGTACCTTTTAAGACTTTCTCTACCCTTATGGTCTGTTGGATTGGACAGAGAACTCTTTAGACATACGTCTAGTCCTTCGTTGTCAATCTTGACCTGTACCTTGTTATCTGACCAAGGTTTATCCTTTTCCTCATACAGTTCCGACATATAACAGTGGGACGAATAAATTGAAGATACGTCTCATGTAGTACTCTTTGCGACCTGACCTCCTTCGTGTTCGACCTTAGTTCTAACGGTCCTCTTTATAGTTAGTGGAGTCTATACGTCTACTGTGGTGGGAATACCGTCTTTCACTTCTCCTCGATTTTTCGGAGAACTACTTTCACTTTCTCCTCTCACTTTTTCAACCGAATTTCGAGTTGTAAGTCTTTTACTTCTAGTACCGTAGACCAGGGTACTGAAGTCCCCTTTATCTACCCCTTTGTCATCTTTGTCACAGTCTGAACCCACCACCTTTTTATCCACTATCTATTCAAAACTTTTTTTTTACAAAAGAAAATGTAAAAATATAATAGATTATAAAGATTTTATGTATCATATATTAGATGAAGAATAGGACTAGATTTCATGGAGTTTTTTTTTTTTCCAGTTTATATACAGTTACACTATAACCCGTGTTTTTCTTTTCATTTAACTCTTATTGTAAGAATAAGAATATTTTTTAAAACGAAAAAAAACATATAGTGTCACTTTACCGACGAGACTGATTCGAATTTAGGTTTATAGAGATAAAACCGTCGTTGGGGAGTATTTTACACTGATACTTTTAGTGACGACCACCAATTAATAACAGTCTCAACTTTAATCATAAGGTCGATGGTTGAGAACTTCCTCTGGTATCACGGTCTCTTTTCTTCGTGGTCTACAAGTCTACTGACGTTAAACCAGGAATCGTTTCCAATATTAGTTCAAGTATTGTATTCGGAGTTACTTCTTCGTTCCATAATATCTTCTTTTCTTGTTACTCTTTTTTGAGTATTTTTACTCGAATTTTAACCAGAAGTAGTGAATCATTAATACTCAACCTAAGTAGGAATTGACGACATTCGGAGTTAAGGAAGTCGATATATTGTCTCTAGTACTTATGACCGAATGAACCAGTAAAACTTATATCAAATCTTATAGACAGTCTAAAGTTTCTCGAACACAGTTAACACCAAAAAAAAAAAAAAACGACTCTTAGACATATAATGAAAGGGAAGGGATGGGTCGTTTAGTCCACGGTAGGTTTAGTAAAATAATTTTATATATATATATATATATATATATAGTTGTCTAGTTGATACAACCTTGTTAAACGACTACAGAGTCTTTATTGATAATTTTTTATAAAACTCTACACACAAATATCTAACAAAATGAATTTTATTATAAAATTTTTGTTATGATATCATGGTTTATTTT
Organism: Capra ibex; assembly: GCA_006410555.1. Lineage (NCBI taxonomy): Eukaryota > Metazoa > Chordata > Mammalia > Artiodactyla > Bovidae > Capra > Capra ibex. The sequence continues at coordinate 3,608,568 of SJYO01041852.1, read as the reverse complement.
ACGTCGGAAAAAGTATAGTATAACAAATGAATTAAAATGAAATTTCCACCACACCGATTTTTATCAAATTCTATGATCTGGAACTGGAAAGGTGCACCAGTCTCATCCTCTACGGACATCCGACATCTAAGACGTCGAAGACTCAGTCGGTGGAGAAATCGGTTATAAGGGAGACCTATAATCCGTTACACGGGTGTAAAGAATTTCCCTAAAGATTTCATAGAAGTGTTCAGAGAAGAGGGTATTCGAGAGGAAGGACGACTAGAAGGTAGTATGGTCGTAGGGTCCTCGTAGACTTAAAAGAATTCGTAAGGAGAAGTGAAGAAAAAGAGAACTAGGAAATCTTGAGAAACATTGACCATTGTTAGAAGTTCAGAAAGATCAACGAAGGGTGGAATCCAGGATTCGCTGGTGCAAAAACGATCAGAACTTCTTTGTTCCTAATATGTATAAATGATTCCAAAGGACAGTTCCCTCTCTTGTGTGTCAACTCTACTGTCGTTCGACCACAGGAGTGCTCATGACTCCGAAGTTAATCTGACTCCATCCTCCCCCTTCGACCGGGGAAGGTGGTACTCAATGTCGTTCCTCAGATGTCGGTCCTTAGATGTTCTTCCGATAGTGAACTGGTACAACGGTAAGAGTAGAACTTGAGGGTCGGAGGTCCTAACACTCTTAATGTAAGGACAACAAATATTCGGTAGGTGATACGTTACGAAACAATCTCATTGGCGTTTCTTGATTCTGTACCACACTTTATTAGTAAAATCCCTTTTCCTTTTACTTAAATGTTCCTTTCATTTAATAAGACAAATAACTTGTAAGTGAAAATTAAAAACGAATATTTAAAATTCACTCAGATCACTCAAAACCCTCTTCCGTTACTGTGGGGTGAGGTCAGTCATGAGAAAGGACCCTTTAGAGTACCTACCACCTCGGACCACCCGACGTCAGGTACCCCAACACTTCTCAACCTGTGCTGACTCGCTTAAGTGAAAGTGACAAGTGAAAGTACGTAACCTCTTCCTTTACCGTTGGGTGAGGTCCCAAGAACGGACCTCTTAGGGTCCCTGCCCCCTCGGACCACCCGACGGCAGATACCCCAGCGTGTCTCAGCCTGTGCTGACTTCGCTGAGTCGTCGTCGTCGTCGTCGTCGTCGTCGTCACTCAAAACACCATACAAAGACAGTCACAACCCGACGAAATTGACTTAATGTTACATCTACCAACCCAAATTGTTTCAAATCACAACGGTCTAAACTTACTCTCTCCCTTTCTCCTTGTCCCTTCATTCCTATAAACGATACTTGACAATTTCTCGACCCGGTACCTTAGAAGGAACCAACGTTCTGTACTTCAGGATGCCCTCTATTTTTCAAAACTTTTTATCCCTTTTTGTCACGTAAGTGACTTGACTCTCAGAATTACTCTAGTTTCCCGAAACCTAACCCCAGTTTTCACACTCATCTTATCCTTCGTTAGTACTTAGCACTAGTACCTAGTTCCACATTCCCGTGCAGTCACAGATCCTATACTCGTACAGTCATGTGTCGACATCGTCGAAACGAGAAACCACCGTCACTCACCTTGGACCCCTCCCGGCACGACTAAGTAGTGTCTTTACTAAAGTTATTCAGTCTATCTCTTCCTCTTTATAGTATACTATAGGGAATATACACCTTAGATTTTTTTATATATATATTTACTTGAAAAATGTCTTGTCTTTGTCTGAGTCTGAATCCCTTTCTTGAATACCAATGGTCCCCTCTTCCTACTTCCCTTCCCTATCAATCCCTCAAACCCTACATGTCCTGTGTGACGATATAAATTTTACCTATCGGTTGTACCTGGACGACACGTCATGTCCCTTGAGACGGCTCATAATACACCGTCGGACCTCCTTTCCCCTCAAACCCCCTCTTAACTATGTACATATACATACCGACTCAGGGAAACGACAGATGGGCTTTGATAGTGTTGTAACAATTAACCGATATGAGGTTACATTTTATTTTTCAAAATTTTTTACTGAAATTCTGTACGAAATATGGACAAAGGGAGAGAGAGATTTCGATCGAGATTAATTCGTAACGTTCCTCTTGCTCCGTAAGTTGTTTGACGAGTCTACTGTGTGTGGGAGTCGAATGTTGATCAGGAACAGAGAGTAACAAGAACCTATTTCTTGTGTCGAGATTCATAAAGGTATAACGGGTCAGAGACGGATTGAATAGTCGGAGTAGAATTGGTTTACTGAGAAGAACCGAAATAACACATGAGTTATACATTACGTGAGAATCCTAAGAGTGAGAAATTTTCAGTCGGGAAAGAAGGAAGGCTCCAGTCGAGTCAATCAGAAAAGAACCTTTTAGAAGGGATTAAAAGGTTTGATACGGTTAAGGTTAGAGGGACGGAGAACTTAAGTCTTTGCGTGTAATTTATTACTTCTGGTACGAGGTGTAAAGTTTTTTTAGATTTTACAGTATAGTAGGGTAAAATCACCCCTACACCTTTTTATACTCAAGAACTTTTCAACTACTCTCGTATATATTCGGAGTTAAGTCCAAACTATGTGGTAACTCATTTTTTTCGTGTATTCTGTGTCCTTGTGTTACTTCGTTTAAAACATTATTGAATCATGATTACTTTCACTTTAAGACAATGTACAATGACCTTTTTTTTTCTACCTATTTGTCCTATTCTTGGTGATAAAGTCACCGCACAAAATCACAATTGTGTGTGTGAGTCTTTGACGTGATAATACGATATAATTCCGTTGAGTCTAGTATCAATCTGACTAAATTTTTAAGTGGTTTCACGAATCTCATTTATAAAAACACCGACTCAAAACCCACCTCTTTGAAGTTTAATCAAAGACCTTTTACTTAATAAACGCAACTCATCTTAATAATTATCTGGTGTTTGTGAGCGATTTTCGGATCTGGATAAAAGACCTTTAAAGGCAACTGACATTGATTAAGTCGGTGAATGAGATTACGTTACAAATCAACAAGGGACAGTGGTAAGTCGACAAAAGGAGACCGTATAGGATACACGAGTGGGAGAGTCTCTACCGATAAGGTCCTTTAACGGACAGTCTGAAGACTTGTAGATGACAAGACCCCCGTTAGATTGAAAAAGGACATAATCCACTTCAGTCGTTCCTCTAAAAACAGAATTTATTTTTTTACTACAAAAGTGATTTTATAGTTTGTCTAAAAAAAAGATTTTATTGTTTCCCAATCTAATTCTGAACTTTGTATGTTTTAATCTTTTGATCTTACTTATATGTATAACGTAGAATTATAAGTGGGTCCTTTTACTGACTATTTTTATATCATGAAAAATTTACCCCCTTTTTATGGATTTCAGTCCCTCCGGTCCCCTTTCTTCCTTTTGTCTGGACTGAAAAACTAAGATGAAACTTAGGATATCATATTCGTAAATAAAAAGATCTGAACTGACACTTCTGACTCCTGTTCTTACTATTACATAATGTATTATTCGAACCCGAAATGGAAAATAGTGGAACCCCAGTCTATGAATGGTTGACATATGAGAATCCAGTAAGTGAAAACAGAGATTAAGAAACAAAGGGGATGTACTTTTTATCTATATTATTTTTGTACACAAGGGATACGAAGGTCCCATTTCACCCTGTCACACAACTCCGTACACCTTTAATAAATGTTTAACTGTACGTTCAATTGTAGTATAATAGTAACAAGACTCTAACCCACACCGAAGGAATGATCGAGTCTGTCATACGTTACGTCCTCTGTACCCAAGCTAGGAACCCAGTCCTTCTAGGGGACCTCTTCCTTTACCGTTGGGTGAGGTCATAAGAACGGACCCTTTAAGGTACCTGTCTCCTCGGACCACTCGATGTCACATACTCCAACGTTTCTCAACCTGTGTTGAATTGCTGTGTGTGTGTGTGTGTGTGTGTGTGTGTGTGTGTGTGTCTCCTAACTCACTCAAGGAGGTACAGAGGTGTTTTTGACTACGGTGTTTCTACATCCTTGTGACAAGAAGACCTCCTCTTTTATCTCTCTTGGGTCCCGTGTGAAGTGGTCGTCCAGGAAACAGTCTTAACAGGGACTACCGTTAAGACTAACATCCCCTGACAAGGAGGGTCCTCACTATTTGTTCCCTTTTCTTCGGCCGGACGTGGAGACCCAGTGTGAAGACTCTTGATAAGGTAGATCACTCCCGTTGTACATTTTTCGCACTCTGATCTACACTCAAACGTTTTCTTTCCTGTTCGGTTAGATGATGTAATCAGAGAACACCCTTCATAGTACAAAAATCAAACCTATTTCGTGTTACAAAAGTAATGTTGAGAGGTAAATAGGTGTATACCTATTTATACCAATTTTTTCATACTTTTAAGTCACTAAAGTCTTATTCATAAGTTTTACGTGTTTACTGGTCTTAAATAGGACTTCGAGTCGTTTTGTCTTAGATGGTCAGTAGTAGAAATAAACACCCATAATCGGTATTTTATGGGGACCGATAAACGACATACGTCACTAGAATGTCTATAATAGATAGGGACTCCAACTTTGTAACTAATTTCTGTATGTGTATTAAGTTTCCTGTCTTAAGAAACCCAACGAGTCCTTCGTAAATTACAAGAACCTACGTACAGAAATTTCATTGTCTTTTATGATTCATCCTGTTTTTATTTCTGTTGTCTCTTCCCTTTATTACTCGTCACATGTGGATAAAATATTCTTTTCCGGTTTAAGTTTAACAGGAGACTTAAAGACATCGTGAGAAGGATAGGGTAGAAGGTAGTCCTATTTTACTTAAGACTCAAGGTAGTGTTCACCCAATATTTACTCTCGGGATGCCTATCTCATTTTACGTATAGTTGGGGTTTCCTATATTAACGGAAGATGTATTACGTCACTATTGTCGTTATCCTTCCCTTTAAAAGTTTTTAAAAAAGTAAAATACGATTGTACTACGTCCATTGATACCGTTGTAGAGGACTGTCAGAATTAAATTTGTCATCTAAGACTTTTTTCAAGGTTTAACTAAGGTCTTTTCTTTATCTAAGTAGTGACAGATGGATTTAGATTAAATTTCCTTACGAAATATGTCATTACCTTTCCAAAATAGATTTAATGCTATTATATATAACATCAAAACACAAGTTGGAACCGTTGTTAATTAAATGAAAATGTATATAAGTATTACTAAGAATCCATTCCTAGTTTTCGATAGATAGTAAAGAGATGAGTGATCTTACATATGTTACGGATATTCTGTGTTTTAAAATCGTATAATTTTTACTTTCGTCATAAGTTTAAGTCTTGTAAAAATTTAACTCTTAATATAAATTAGGTTTATCGACCAATGACCACTGTGGTGACGAATTAAGGTACACAAGCGTTTATTTTCGTGGTACTTCGATACGTAAATGTGTCTTCTATAAAAGTGTTTATATACACACACACACACACATATATATATGTGTATGTCTTTCTCTTTCTCTTCATCACCAAATGAGTAATTCAGTATAGACTGACGCTGGGGTACCTGACATCGGAAGGTCCCAGGAGGTAAGTACCCTAAGGACTCCGCTCTTATGACCTCACCCAACAACAAATGAAGAGGTCCTCTAGAAGGATTGGGTCCCTAACTTGGGAGTAGAGGACGTGACGTCCACCTAAGAAATGATGACTCGGAATATATCCATGTTCCGATATATCGGAACACTCTCTCTTTTTTCACTCGCTCTTATTTTTAGTGTTCTTTATAAAATTTATAAATTTTTCGACTATTTATGGTATTTGTAGTGTTTTAGATCTTTATAAGTATTAAATGAATAAACGGAATGAAATAATGAATATAAGTATCGTTAATAAACTGTGTGAAGTGTAATATTAACGGTAAATTAAAACTTGATACATTCTTATACTACCATAATTTACATTAATTACTGTAAAAGATATCTCCCTTATCTGTTAAGTCAGAAAGAAAACCGTACCACTAGGTTTAAAGAAAAATTCTTTAAAAATTTTATGCCTTCTTAAAATCAAAATGTTTCTACACTTATACCAAGTCTCAAGGATATATAGGAAGTGGGTCAAAAGAAATAATAGACAATGTTACTTGTTTAGTTATAACTTTGTAGTAGAATATTTTTAAAAATAACCTCATATCAAATAAATTTACAAAACAATCAAAGACGACATGTCTTTTCATTTAGTCAATATACATATGTATATAGGTGAGAAAAAAATCCAAGAAGTAGAAACATATATAATATATAAAACCGAGTTTTAAGTGTATCAAAGAGAGTAGATAACCTGTGTTCGAGTAAAACTGATAAATCTTATTTCTCTAAGATAAACTCAGTCCGAACTAGAGGCAAGAACAAGAATAAACAAGTATGTTTTGTCTCAGTCTAAGAATCCGGTTTAGAATAGTGTAATTATTTTATCCTTCTTGTGTTTCTCCACTCTGTCAAAAGGATCCGTGTAAATAAAAATTACGAAAGAAAGTCTCGACCTTTGTGATGACGACTGAGGTGGGATAGTAACTACTCAGAGATAGATCATGCGAAAACATATAGTCGTAAGAGATAAAACCTTTTGTATTCACCTTCCGTTGTCGGAACTCAAAGAGAACTATCAATATTATAAAGTGATTTTTATACCTACTGACGTGGGACACTTGATTATGAATTTTAACACAAAATAAAATTTAAGGAATACACATAGTTATAGTAGAAAGGTAGTCTGGGTTCCATATACGTTTTCATATAAACCCTTTGTACCATTGTCTGGTAAGGTTTCTTGTCACACTCACAATTTTCGTACTCCCTTACCTACGTATCTGATAAGAGACGACCTATGCCAATTTAAGAAGTCTGAGAGAGTCTGGACGTGATCTACCGATCAGGTTCGTCTTCCTTTTTCTTCTAGACTTTATAGAGGAAGGACTAAAGTACGTATAACCGGGTTTGAAGGACTCTCGTTATTTTCTTTGTTTGGATTTGAGACAACAGTCTCTGTGTGATAAAAGTCTCGAAACATTTTTACCGAAACGTATCTTGTCGATGAGATAAACTTCTTTCTACTAAGTAAAGTAAAGTGAAGTAAAGTTACCACAAGTGAACTGAACGAAATTGGTTAGGGTGTTAAAACCCTGTCAACTCTCATCGATAACTTTGACATTAAAAAAGTTCCAAAGAGTTTTACAGTTTTGTTATTTTTGAAAATATCGTTACGAGATATCTATTTTGTAGTTTTTTTAATTTAAACACAAAAAATGTTTTTCACCGAATACGATGATCGTATCATAATACAAGTTCCTGGGTAATTTGTTAATACAATATTCGGATATCTTAGTGAAAATAACGAAAAATATTATACACTAAATATATAGAATGTATAAAAATATAACGTGACTCTAGATTTACATAATGGTAAAGAATTTTAAAGAAAAAAATGTTCTACTGTGAAAAAAAAAATCAATTCGATAACAGTGAAAGTGAAGTGAAGTGAAAGTGTGTGTAAATTTCAAACAATAAGGTTCTTTCTCTGGTAAACTACTATTACTAGGTTGACGGGAAGTCGAGTAGATTATACTGAAGTTAAGTTCACATACGTTAGATCTACTCATTCCAAGTGGACTCTAAGTTTGACTGATCATTCATTTCGATAATTTTTTTTCAATTTAAAGTCAAATCCACCAGTAAAAACACGACTACTTTATTGATGGTGAGGTATTAAAAAAAGTATGAGAATAGTAGACGGGATTCTATCTCATATACCTTGTTGTCTGACCAAGGTTTATCCTTTTCCTCATACAGTTCCGACATATAACAGTAGGACGAATAAATTGAAGATACGTCCCATGTAGTACTCTTTGCGACCTGACCTTCTTTGTGTTCGTCCTTAGTTCTAACGACCCTCTTTATAGTTATTGGAGTCTACGCCTACTGTGGTGGGAATACCGTCTTTCACTTCTCCTTGAGTTTTCGGAGAACTACTTTCACTTTCTCCTCTCACTTTTTCAACCGAATTTCGAGTTGTAAGTCTTTTGCTTCTAGTACCGTAGACCAGGGTACTGAAGTACCCTTTATCTACCCCTTTGTCACCTTTGTCACAGTCTGAAAAGAAACCCCCCGAGGTTTTAGTGACGTCTACCACTAACGTCGGTACTTTAATTTTCTGCCAATGAGGAACCTTCTTTTCAATACTCGTTGGATCTATCGTGTAAGTTTTCGTCTCTATAATGAAACGGCTGATTCCAGGCAGATCAGCTCCGATACTAAAAAGGTCATCAGTACATACCTACACTCTCAACCTGATACTTTTTCCGACTCGCGGTTTCTTAACTACGAAAACTTGACACCACAACCTCTTCTGAGAACTCTCAGGGAACCTGACGTTCCTCTAGGTTGGTCAGGTAAGACTTCCTCTAGTCGGGACCCTAAAGAAACCTTCCTTACTACGATTTCGACTTTGAGGTCATGAAACCGGTGGAGTACTCTTCTCAACTGAGTAACCTTTTTTGAAACTACGACCCTCCCTAACCCCCGTCCTCTTCTTCCCCTGCTGTCCTACTCTACCAACCTACCGTAGTGACTGAGCTACCTGTACTCAGACTCACTTGAGACCCTCAACCACTACCTGTCTCCTCCGGACCACACCACGTTAAGTACCCCAGCGTTTCTCAGCCTGTGTTGACTCGCTGACTTGACTTGACTTCTCCATCTCTCGTCGACACTTTCATAGACATTATAGACTGTGTTTCAGAAATATGAGTTCACATTCCCGAGAATGAACAGGGGAAACCCAGTAAAATCCGTTAGACCCTTAAACATTTCCGGTTGTGTATGTTATCTGGGAAGTCAATAACCCCTTTTACTCCCATAAGAAAAGAAAGTCAAAGTGACTCTATGTTAACTGTTTTTTATAAAGTATTTAAAACCTCTTCCTCTACCAGTGGTGGGGGTATTAGAACGGACCTTTTAAGGTACCTGTCCTCGGACCCCCGAAGTCAGGTACCCCAACCTACGTTTTTCAACCTGTTCCACCTCGTGCGTGTGTGTGATATATTTAAATTCCACATGTCTTTTACTAAACTGTATATATATCGTTTTACTATTGGTATCATTACAATCGGTTGTAGGTATCAGAGTATCTCTATTTTTCGTCCCTTTTTTTTCCTCTTTACACTACACAAGAAAAGACACACTCTTTAAGATCCTGAATTGAGAGAAGTCAAATCAAGTCAAGTCAGCGAGTTAGTACAGACTGAGAAACGCTGGGGTACTTAACGTGGTGTGGTCCGGAGGGACAGGTAGTGGTTGAGGGTCTCAAGTGAGTCTGAGTTCAGGTAGCTCAGTCACTACGGTAGGTCGGTAGAGTAGGAGACAGTAGGGGAAGACGAGGACTGAGGTTAGGGAGGGTCGTAGTTTGAGAAAAGGTTACTCAGGTGAGAAGTGTACTCCACCGGTTTCATGACCTCAAAGTCGCAATCGTAATAAGGAAGGTTTCTTTAGGGTCCCGACTAGAGGAAGTCTTACCTGACCAACCTAGAGGAACGTCAGGTTCCCTGAGAGTTCTCAGAAGAGGTTGTCGTGTCAAGTTTTCGTAGTTAAGAAGCCGGGAGTCGAAAGAAGTGTCAGATTGAGAGTGTAGGTATGTACTGATGACCTTTTTGGTATCGGAGCTGATCTGCCTGGAATCAGCCGTTTCATTATAGAGATGAAAACTTATACGGTAGATCCAACCAGTATTGAAAAGAAGGTTTCTCATTGGCAGAAAATTAAAGTACCGACGTTAGTAGTAGACGTCACTAAAACCTCGGGGGTTTTTATTTCAGACTGTGACAAAGGTGACAAAGGGGTAGATAAAGGGTACTTCAGTACCCTGGTCTACGGTACTAGAAGCAAAAGACTTACAACTCGAAATTCGGTTGAAAAAGTGAGAGGAGAAAGTGAAAGTAGTTCTCCGAAAACTCAAGGAGAAGTGAAAGACGGTATTCCCACCACAGTAGGCGTAGACTCCAATAACTATAAAGAGGGTCGTTAGAACTAAGGTCGAACACAAAGAAGGTTCGATCGCAAAGAGTACTACATGGGACGTATCTTCAATTTATTCGTCCTACTGTTATATGTCGGAACTGCATGAGGAAAAGGATAAACCTTGGTCAGACAACAAGGTACAGGTCCAGATTGACAACGAAGGACTGGACGTATGTCTAAAGAGTTCTCCGTCCAGTCCATCAGACCATAAGGGTAGAGAGTCTTAAAAGGTGTCAAATAACACTAGGTGTGTCAGTTTCCGAAACCGTATCAGTTATTTCGTCTTCATATACAAAAAGACCTTGAGAGAACGAAAAAGCTACTAGGTCGCCTACAACCGTTAAACTAGAGACCAAGGAGACGGAAAAGATTTTGGTCGAACTTGTAGTCCTGCAAGAGCCAAGTGCATAACAACTTCGGACCGAACCTCTTAAAACTCGTAATGAAATGATCGCACACTCTACTCACGTTAACACGCCATCAAACTCGTAAGAAACCGTAACGGAAAGAAACCCTAACCTTACTTTTCACTGAAAAAGGTCAGGACACCGGTGACGACTCAAAAGGTTTAAACGACCGTATAACTCACGTCGTGAAAGTGTCGTAGTAGAAAGTCATAAACTTTATCGAGGTGACCTTAAGGTAGTGGAGGTGATCGAAACAAGCATCACTACATGGTATCTCGTCACAATTGGTACCAAGAATACCACATAAATCATAGGGGTCATGGAAAAGTACTTTCCCCCTCTAAAATTGGAAGACTCTTCAGAACTTATTATGGTAATCAGGCATCTATATACACATATCTGGAATATATTTTCGTACTAGTACCTGTTAATCTTCATTACATAATTAAAATATGACGACACTAACATTATTTCGTCAACTTTATCTATGAACGAGATTTTCTTTCCTATTCCATGTGTCAACACACCTCTTTCTTTACATGGTCAACTCCCAAATACCCTACCTTTACCTTTATAACTCCTGATTGAGGTCATGAAACCGGTGGAATACACTTCTCGTCTGAGTAAACTTTTCTGGGACTACGACCCTTTCTAACTCCCGTCCTCCTCTTCCCCCACTGTCCCCTACTCTATCAACCTACAGTTACCTGTACCCAAAACCATTTGAGGTCCTCAACCACTACCTGTCCCTCCGGACCGTACGACACAAAGTACCCCAACGTTTCTCAACCCGTATTGACTCACTGACTTGACTTGACTAACTCTTATTGGATCTTTTCGAAGACTTAAACGAGGGAAGTCCTTCCACGACTTCAGAATAACTCTCTTTAATAGTTGTTTATTTTGTTTTTACTTTAGTTTCGATATTAAACATACACTTCGTATCACCTGTTTCAGTTAGTCCTTCAGTGAGTTAAAGGTAGTTTCTAGAGTCAGTCCCTGTGGACTCCCGTTTCCCGTTGTTACCGGGGACACCACTTGTCTGGACCGTCGTTGGGGTCACATACCTAGGAACCGTCCTGACCAACTGGGTGAGGACCCTAGATACTTCTCTTCCATGGTAGTGGTGTAAATGACTTTCTGGTCTTTCGGAGCACCCTTCTATCACCTTTTTCCTTGTATAGGTTCCGAGGTCCCGAAACTTGATTTTCGATGCCACGTTCAAGGTGACTATGTGGAGATCCTGGTTTTATTTTTATTCGACGAAAAATTAGGTAACAATGAAAACATTAGTAAGACGTTCACTTTCACAATCAACGAGTCAGCACAGGCTGAAAAAGACTAGAGTACATCGGGCGGTCTGAAGAGACAGGTACCTTGAAAAGTTCGTTCTTATGACCTCACCCATCGGTAATGAAAGAAGTCCCCTGGAAGGAATTGGTCCCTACCTTGGACCCAGAGGACGTAATGTCCGTCTAAGAAATGGTGGACTCAGTTGTCCCTTCGGGTATTAGAAAGATCCTATATAACGTCGTCCTACGTACCGTTTATCGTCGTTAAGATCGTTAATTTTTGGCACTTGTATTAATTGAATAGTTCCTACATGTTTTTACGACTTTAACACTTATTCCTATTCTCTGTGTTTTTGATATATGAAAATGATTTTGACATACATGTTAATAAAATTTAGACTAAGAAAAACTTCCAGGATCTTATCATTATCAAAACATCTAGTGAGACGGTTTAAATATTGTTAATATTAAAAACGTTTAGTTTTAAACATATTAAACATATTTAAGTTTAATATTATTAACGTAAACCAGTCAAGTGAATTAACACAGGCTGAGAAATGGTAGGGTACCTGACGTTGTGCGGTCCGAAGGGACAGGTAGTGGTTGGGGACTTCGAACGAGTTTGAGTACAGGCAGTTCAGTCATTTTGGTAGACTGGTAGAGTAGGAGACAGTAGGAAAAGAGGAGGACCGAAATTAGAAAGGGTCGTAGTCCCAGGAAAGGTCACTCAGTCAAAAAGTGTAGTCCACCGGTTTCATAATTTCAGAGTCGAAGTCGTAGTCAGGAAAGTTACTTATAAATTCTGACTAAAGGAAATCCTAACTGACTAACCGAGAGGAAAGTCAGGTTCCCTGAGAGTTCTAAGAAGAGGTTGTGGTGTCAAGTTTTCGTAGTTAAGAAGTCACGACTCGAAAGAAATACCAGGTTGAGAGTGTAGGTATGTACTGGTGACCTTTTTGGTATCGAAACTGATAAACATTTAAACAGTCGTTTCATTACAGATACACAAAATTATACGACAGATCCAAAGAGTATTGAAAAGGAGGTTCCTCGTCCACAGAAATTAAAGTCCGACGTCAATGGTAGACGTCACTAAAACCTCGGGTTCTTTTATTTCAGACAGTGACAAAGGTAACAAAGGGGTAGGTCAAAAGTACTTCACTACCCTGACATACGGTACTAGAAGTAAAAAACTTACGACTCAAAATTCGATCGAAAAGGTGAAAGGAAAGTGAAAGTAGTTCTCCGAGAAATCAAGAAGTAAAAGTCGGTATTCCCACCACAATACACGTATAGACTCCAATGACTGTAAAGAGGGTCGTTAGAACTAAGGTCGACCACGAAGTAGGTCGGGCCGTAAAGTGTACTACACGAGGTGTATATTCAATTTATTCGACCCACTGTTATATGTCAGAACTACATGAGGAAGGGGTTAAAACTTGGTCAGACAACAAGGTACAGGTCAAGATTGACTACGAAGAACTGGACGTATGTCCAAAGAGTCCTCCGTCCAGTCGACCAGACCACAAGGGTAGTGAACTTCTTGAAAGGTGTCAAACAACACTAGGTATGTCAGTTCCGAAACCGTATCAGTTACTTCGTCTTCATCTACAAAGAGACTTTAAGAGAACAAAAAAGTCACTAGTTACCTACAACCGTTAAACTAGAGACCAAAGAGACGGAAAAGATTTAGGTTGAACCTGTAGACCTTCAAGTGTCAAGTACATTACAACTTCGGATCGAACCTCTTAAAACTCGTAATGAAACGATCGTACACTCTACTCACGTTAATACGCCATCAAACTTGTAAGAAACCGTAACGGAAAGAAACCCTAACCTTACTTTTGACTGGAAAAGGTCAGGACACCGGTGACGACTCAAAAGGTTTAAAGGACCGTATAACTCACGTCAAGAAAGTGTCGTAGTACAAAATCCTACACTTTATCGAATCAACCTTAAGATAGTGGAGGTGATCGAAATAAACATCACTACGAAGGATTCTGGGTGCACTGAAGTGTGAGGTCCTAAACCGAGATCCACTCACGAGTGTGGTAGCACTAATAGACCGAGTACTTCTAGGAAAAACATATCGAGAAGACGCATAAGAATGGTGGAGAAGAATTATAGAAGACGAAGATAATTCAGGTATGACAAAGTGAGAGGAGAAAGTGAAAGTAGTTCTCCGAGAAATCAAGAAACGAAAGTCGGTATTCACCGACAATTCACCGACAATAGGCGTATAGACTCCAATAACTGTAAAGGAAATAACACTGGTAGAAACGTACTTTATAAGGGAACCATAGAGATTAAAAGATCTTCTCTAGAGATCAGAAAGGGTAAGAAAGTAAAGGGAGGTAAAGGAGGTAAAGTAACTAGTGAATCCTTATTACACATTAATGTAATATTAGGATATTATAACTTTTTAATATCAGACTATTTATTGTAAATTCAAGATCAAAGACGACGACAAACAAACGTTATGTGTTACGTCTAAATTTACTTATTGACGTGAGATTTACGTATCTAATTAAAATTAAAAGGTATAGGTGTCAAAATATACATACACACACGTATATAGATAATTAACATAATAGCTCGAGACGAGTTCAATCCGTCTTACTAGATGTATCCAAATTTCTTGTACATGTATGTGTTAAAATCATTTTCATATATTGGAAACACAGAGTAGGACTAAGTATTAAAGTCGTAAAAACATGTAGGTACTCAATTAGTACAAGTCCGAAAATTGACGGTCTTCTTAACCATAATAAACGATAAGTAGGAAGACGTTTGGTGACCTACCTTGGATTAGGATTCACACTTATCATACTCTATTATAGAGTCCAGACGAATGAAAAAGAAAAAACCGTGTTTTAAAAAAAAAAATGGACCCGTGGTCAGGATGGTTTTGATGTATATTGAAGAAACTCCATCTTAAGGAAATTTCTTTCTATCAGTAAGGGTGAAATTATCTGTTCTATCTCTAATATCAGGAATGAGGTATTTAACGGTAGACTCTTCAGAAAACTAGTAGAGTTGAAAAACTTCCTAAAATTTGACCTTTTATTAGTAAATTGAAAAAGTGATTTCGACTTTAAGGTCATCAATCCATACACTGTAGAACGTCCCATAAGTGTTTTAGCGGACCAAAATCCGAACACTGTACACACTGAGACACCCATGTAATTCTTAGTGACCACCTCTGACTCTCCGTGGCATCTGGAACAGAGGACTGTGGTGGAGCGACCATGTCGTTCGTCCTAGTGTCTATCGACCCCTCCCGTCTTTGGTCTCAGTCACGGTTTCCTTCGTAACAAATCTAAGATTCTTGAGTCTTAAGAAAACTCAAACACAGTTAAAATAAACAAGTAGTGAAAATATGAACCAGACAGGGAAATAAGTTCATTTGACTTTATACATAAAAACCGTGGGACAAAGGTCTACGGACACGCCTTTTAGTATTGATCGAGAGGAAGTAGAGAACCACTATCTCTTCCCCTCTCTTCGACAGGGATTTCACAGTCTTAGGGGACTCCAGGGTCTTTGTGAGAGAGAACTTACTCTCAAGAAATCACTCATACTTAGGGAACCAATTGATGTCGTTGTTGAGGTCTTGTTGGAAGGACTTATACTCAAACGAACAGTCATTTCATACTTCATTTTAAGTATAAGATACCATTCTGTTTTTTGGGGTATTTTAAAAGAGACTGTAAATCGGAGAAGAGAGGGAAGTGACACGTAATATAAACACGTAATATGTAACTGGTTTTGAAGGTGTAGTCATCTTTATGGACGAGTTGGTATTTCTCGTTTTAAGATCGTGGTTGTTCTGTTAAGAAATTTCTATTGTAAGGAAGAACTATCTAGGTTAAACACATTTAACAGTCAATATCTTTATATGTTGGAAGACAGAGTTTTTTTGTATACATTGACACTGAACTTAAGATTCTCCGTTTTGGTAAGAACCTCGAAAGACTCTACGACAAGGGTCCAGTATTAGGAGTTTAAACTAACTTATTATAAAAGATAAAGAAATAATCTATTTGACTAATTTAAAAAAAAACAGTTGCTTTCCTTTTGAGTAGAGTTCTCTCACCTCGTACAGATGGACGGGGTTTAAAAACCTCCCAACAAGGGATAACTCGAGAAGGCCTTCTGAGATCACTACAACAATAATTAATTGAGTCCTATGACACCTAGGAGTACACTGATACTAAGACCCAGGTTCGACCGGAGAAAGATGAAGATGTTCTCTAAGATGTGGTCTCTCTCCGTTCGAACACGGTTCGTGCCGAGATCGACATGACGACTACGGTCAGTACCCAGTCTTTCCAGACTAAACCAAAATTTGTACACACACACACGAGTAAATACAGGTCGCGAAAACACATCGGTCGGTCCGAGGAGACAGGTACCCTAAAAGATCCGTTCTTATGTCGTCAGTCAAAGGTAAAGGATAAAGTCCCCTAGAAGGGATGGGTCCTTAACTTGGACACAGAGAACGTATAAGACGTAACCGTCCGGTTAAGAAATGGTGACACGGTGGACCCTTCGGGAACGAAATTTACACGAAACATATTTTTGTGAAGTCTTCATCCGGAGACAGACGGAATTAGAATTTAGCTTACAGAGGATTCACTGTAGATTGACGAAAAAAAAGGAAATTAAGATCGAAACACTAAAAACGAGAGACATGTCAGTCTAACACTTGACTAGAAAGGACCCCAGACCTATCTTACAAAAACAGATACACTCGACACGACGACGACGATTCAGACACACGATTGGGTTCTCGTAAAGGAAGTAGGTGATCAATTAAGACTGGACGTAAGATTCGAGATCCTAATTGATTTTGTAAAGTCAGTGAAGATAATCGACAAGTACTTAGTGTCAATATAATAGGATCCGATCACCTGAACTGGAAGTTCGTTTACGGACTGTAAAAGTATTCACAAATGAAAGGACATCAAAAATCTGATGGTCTGACTAGTCCAAACGTACCGATGTAACTAGACCTAATTTTAAAGAGAGAGTTTACTGGAGTGTTTATAATAAAAGGTAAAATCAGTTTTCTGTTGTTTACCGAAATTATCATGATTAACAAAATCAAACATGGATAATATGAATGGAATCGTCACAAGATATTAGGTTAAAGTGAGAGGTTTAACACTGTGTTTAATAACAACTTTAAGGATCACGTCCTTTATTTTACAAAAATGTACATATTTTAAAATAGGTAATAAGGAAAGGAGGTTGATTTCTATGTGAAATTTTACACATAAAATATTATATATTAAATTTTACTATCTACTGAAAATTATTTATTTATATAATACCATCTCGTTTAATACAAAACGAAATTATTTTGTCTTTTAAATTAAAAGACAAGAAGGGAACCAGTAGATTTTAGGAGTTCGTACCACGTGACGTCGTGAACGACATAAATGTGTCTTAACAGGAGGGGTTTCCAAACGACCCCAGTGAGGAAGTGTACGAAAGGTCACTCCACAAGGGAGTACTAATGATACTCAGATAAAATTTAACGTTGAAAGAGTTGATAGGAGAAATAAAAAGGATACAAAATTCAAACAAAGTTAACAGTATGTACTGTCACTACGTACAGAGTAAATAAATAATTGGACAGTCATTTTTACATCGGGTAACTTTTTATAAGGTATCCCATACTTTTATATTTAGTAAGAGAAATTGTTATCGTATAGTGACCTCTATAAATGTATGAAGATTTGTTTTGTCGGTCACTTCTTCAATAAAGGTTACTGAAAACACCTACTTCTACGATTTCACTAGTGTATGACTGGTTGTCTTGTATTCCCGTTCTGTCTTGAGAATTCTTTAGAGAAAATCTGTCCCATCCTAGTCAAAGTCGGAAATAAAAGAAGAAATAGAACGGACTTTACTCACAAGTCACGACCGTTACCTTGTTGGTTAAACATCGGTAATCCACTTTTACTACTCCTGATTTGGTGTACGATTCTTTCTAACCCGTCTTCATATCTAACTTGGATTTAGTGACTACTCTAACGACGATCTAAAGGAAAAAACCTGAGGGACCATTGCACTTTTATTGTCCGGGAGTGGACTAGTTCCATAACAATAAACCCAACAGATAACAACAAGTCAACGGATTCAACATAGACTGAGAAAAGTTAAGGTACCTGTTGTCATGTCGTCCAGCAGACAGGAGGTGATAGAGTAACCTCAAACGAGTTTAAGTACAGGTGACCCAGTCACTACGAAAGTTTGGTAGAGTAGACGGTTGTAGAGGAGGAAAACGGAAGTTACAAAGGATCGTGGTCCTAGAAAAGGTTACTTAGTCGAGAGACACCGAGAGATGTAGTCCTCCGGTTTCATAACCTCGAAGTCGAAGTCGTAGTCAGGAAGGTTACTTATAAGTTCCAACTAAAGGAAATACTAACTGTCTAACCTAGGGGAACGTCAGGTTTCCTAAGAGTTGTCAGAAGAGGTTAGGGTGTTAAGTTTTCGTAGTCAAGAAACCGTGAGTCGCAAGAAATAACGGGTTGAGAATGTAGACATGTACTTATTTCTTAGGCGGACGTTACGTCCTCTGGACTCAAGTTAGGGACCCAACCTTTCTAGGGAACCTCCTTCTGTACCGTTGGGTGAGGTCATAAGAACGACCCTCTTAGGGGTTCCTGTCTCCTCTGACCCCCCGACGTCAGACACCCCAGTCTTTCTCAGCCTGTGTGACTCTCTGATTCGTGTCCTCGTGACCTTTTAGACATCGAAACTGACATACCCGAAGACAACCCTTTCACTACAGAGGATGTTTTACATTAGTAAACACACGAGTCAGTGAATTAAATTGAGAAACACTGGAGTACCTGACATCGGATGGTCTGTTCCATCCAATGTACCTTAAAAGGTCCGATCTTATGACCTCGTTCAACGACAAAAGATAAGGTCCCATAGAAGGACCGGGTCCCTAGTTTGGACGTAGAGAAACACAGAGGATCGTAACTGTCCGTCCGAGAAATGGTGACATGGTGGACCCGTCGGAAAACCAAGAGATAATATCCACCATTTTTTGTTTAGGACCGGTTACGTTTGGATTTTTATAGAGTATTTCAAGATGGAATAAAGACGTAAAGTTTACGAGGAGACGGACTCTCAACGTGAGATCGTAATATTAAATACGTTGTTCAAATGTATATTTTATACAGAGTGTTATCATACCTAAAATAAAATCCTAGTTAAAATTGTCTAGACATCCTTTTAATGTATTCAAGGACTTTTCTCGTTCTGTGTTTCTAATCTTAAACTTGTACGATCACTCATCATACCCTGAAGTCCTACTAGCATATTAGTAAGATCCAGAGTCAGAGAATTAAACTAATACTCTAACTTAAATTTTCGGAGACTTTAGAGAAGATGAACATTATGACGAACCGACAAAGACCCTACACGGTACCTACTAATGACATTTTCAGATGTAATTCTCTTTACGAAGTCAGTTTAATAGAGTCTCATCGGTTGAAATCCCGAAGACTCCACCACGATACAATTTCTTGGGTGGACGGTGACGACCTCTTTATTCTCTACACACAAATTAGGCACCTAACCCTTCTAGGGAACCCCCTCCCGTACCGTTGGGTGAGGTCATAAAAAAGGACCTCTTAGGATACTTGTCTCCTCGGACCACCCGTTGTCAGCTAACCCTGTTTTTCTCAGTCTGTTCTGATTTCACTGAATGTGCGTGCGTACCGGTTGAAATTTGATCTGATAATTCCGATGGGGAAACGGGGTGTTTTGTGTCACACTTCCGACACCCGGTTTATAAATTATACGACATAAATGGTTTAATCTTTCGATAACATTGTGAGAGATTACTGTGGACGACAGAAAAGGACCGTCTAATCTGAGATAAACGATGTAGATAAAGATCATGTACCAGTCTGACTGGACCTCTTTACAGAAACAACCACTCTCACCTTCTAACTACCCCGTCATAAACGGTTTAGCTTCTTGACTCTTTTATATTAATCTTTGTAAAATATTTCGTTTCCGAGACTCAGTGAGATCTTCAACGGAAAGATAGACATATGGTAAGATCTTGTAAATACAGTAACGGAATACTTCCCCGTTAACGGAACGACTTTTTACATGAAGTTTCCCGTTCACATAGGTAGAGAAAAAGAGGTAGGATCTGGGGATACTGTGACCGTGTCTCATCTGTAAGTTCTTTATCACAAAATCAACTTGAATTATTTTTACTGAATCAACGTATCGTAACGGACAAATCTTCTTTTAACCGATATAAATCTCATCTATTAAAGGTTTAAATTTTTGATTGTTGATTAAACATAACGATTCGTCTTTCAGACAGAAGGATACTTTGTATTTTATATACAAAATTCTTATATAGTTTATACAAAAGACTCAAAACGAGTTCAATGGTACTGAACCGTACTTAAGTCACAGTATTGTCTAAAATTCTACGTATTTATAATTCACGTATTTAACATGAAAGAAGAAAACGATTCAAAAGTACCTGTTCACCGGGATCATCATTTCTCGGACTGACGGTTACGTCCTCTGTATTCTATCCACTCAAACTAGGGACCCAACCCTTCTAGAGGACCTCTACCCGTACCGTTGGTGGGGTCATGAGAACTTACCTCTTAGAGAGTACCTGTCTCCTCGGACCACCCGATGTCAGATACCTCAGTGTTTCTCAGTTCATACTGACTCTCTCATTGTGATAGTGAAAGTGTGTGATCGTAGTTCTTAAGTCGAGTCTGTGTACCCGTACTTATCCTCTCATACTCTTTCTGGACCTAGTCCAAAGGGTCACAGACAGTTTCCTCCCCGTCGTAACGATAGTCCGACGACCGTTAAATAGTCTTTCCTTCATTTGTATTACTTCCATATAACGACTCTACGTTATGTCAAAACGTTGATGTCACTCGTTTTTCCCGTCTCTTCATTTTATGTCTAACGTTCCGAAAGAGAGTTCAAGTCAAGTCAAGTCAAGTCAGTGAATCAACACAGGTTGAGAAACGCTGAAGTACCTGACGTCGTACGGTCCGGAGGGACAGGTAGTGATTGAGGGCCTCAAATGGGTTTAAGTACAAGTAAAGTAGGAGACAACAGGGGAAGAGGAGGACGGAAGTTAGAAAGGGTCGTAGTCCCAGAAAAGTTTACTCAGTCGAGAAACGTAATCCACCGGTTTCATAACCTCAAAGTCGAAATCGTAGTCAGGAAGGTTACTTATAAGTCATGACTAAAGGAAATCCTACCTGACCAACCTAGAGGAACGTCAGGTTCCCTGAGAGTTTTCAGAAGAGGTTGTGGTGTCAAGTTTTCGTTGTTAAGAAGTCGAGAGTCTAAAGAAATCTCAGGTTGCGAGTATAGGTATGTGCTGATGACCTTTTTGGTATCGGAACTGATCTACCTGGTAACAACCGTTTCACTACGGAGACGAAAACTTATGCGACAGATACAACCAGTATTGAAAAGAAGGTTCCTCATTCGTAGAAAATTAAAGTACCGACGTGAGTGGTAGACGTCACTAAAACCTCGGGTTCTTTCATTTCAGTCGATGACAAAGGTGACAAAGAGGTAGATAAACGGTACTTCACTACCCTGGTATAAATTGAAGATACGTCTCATGTAGTACTCTTTGCGACCTGACCTTCTTTGTGTTCGACCTTAGTTCTAACGGTCCTCTTTATAGTTATCGGAGTCCATACGTCTACTGTGGTGGAAATACCGTCTTACACTTGTCCTTGTTTTTTCGGAGAACTACTTTCACTTTCTCCTCTCACTTTTTCAACCGAATTTCGAGTTGTAAGTCTTTTGCTTCTAGTACCGTAGATCAGGGTAGTGAAGTACCCTTTATCTACCCCTTTGTCACCTTTGTCACAGTCTGAAATAAAAAAACTCGAGGTTTTGGTGACCTCTACCACTGCGTTCGGTACTTTAATTTTCTGCGAATGAGGAACCTTCTTTTCAATACTGGTTGGATCTATCGTATAAGTTTTCGTCTCTGTAATGAAGCGACTGATTTCAGGCGGATCAGTTCCGATACCAAAAAGGACACCAGTAGATACCTACACTCTCAACCTGACACTTTTTCCGACTCACGGTTTCTTAACTACGAAAACTTCACACCACAACCTCTTCTGAGAACTCTCAGGGAACCTGACGTTCCTCTAGGTTGGTCAGGGAAGACTTCCTCTAGTTGGGACCCAAAAGAAACCTTCCTTACTACGATTTCGATTTTGAGGTCATGAAACCGGTGGAGTACTCTTCTCAACTGAGTAACCTCTTCTGACACTACGACCCTCCCTAACCCCCGTCCTCCTCTTGCCCTGCTGTCTCCTCCTCTACCGTCTACCGTCCTCCCTTTATGTAGGCAAAACTACCCACTAAAACCCCCAAATCTTCCACCTTCTACTCTGAACCGTCGTTCTTTTCATACCTACAGAGTTGAAAAACCACCCCAGAAGAGGTTATCGTGGTAGCAGAGGACTGACATCACCAGTGAGGGGATGAATAAGACCGGGGTAGGTAGGGAGGTAGAAGGAGAGGGTAGAAGAGATAGAGGTCTGTCGGACCGAAAAAACCACGAGAACCTACAGTGTGAAAGTGGAATATCACAAAAGTAGAAACAACAGACCACTCTTACCATAAGTCGGTAAATAGAAGTATTCAATGAAGGGGCACGTTAGGATCAACTAACAGTTTATAGTGGTACAATAATTTCCAAAGTGGATGTCTGTATACAGTCCCTCGTGAAATACAGAGAGTGGAATATAGAGGACCAAACTAAAACGATAGGATAGTTACAGTGTATGCACGGACGATTAAGCGAAGTTAGTACAGACCACTAAGATCAGACTAAACACTATGATACCTAGTCCGAGGAGACAGGTACCCTTAGAGGTCCGTTCTTAGGACCTCACCCAACGGTAAAGGGAAGAGGTTCCCCAGAACAGGTGTGTCCCTAGCTTGGTTGTAGAGAACATAGAAGGTTTAACCATCCGTCCAAGAAATGGTGATCGTGGTGAACTCTTCGGTTAGTCACAGAGTATAATACATGATTAAATAAAGATAAAAAAAAAGGACATCTTATATTCGAGGTGACGTATAGGTGTTGTGGATCTTATCAGGGATTACTCATCGTCGACGAGAGTATTAATGTGAACCTATTTATTTACTCACACCGAAGTTACCGTCGGATGAGTCTTGTACGAAGTCAAGACTCTATTCGGTGAAAAATCTGAATTATCGGTTCCACGAACGACTGAGAGATTCTAGAAATTTTTACTTTATAAGACGAATCTATTAAAAGAGGGTAAAGTTGCACAGGAAACCAGTAGATAGATCAAAACCTAACCCAGGTCAAATTACTTCTCGGGCCTGAGGTTCACAACAGGATATTCTGTACGACTTCAAGTGGATATAATTATCTCCAAAATCCGACGTTATTTTTCTTATGTGGTAGGAAAAGAAAAGATTTAAATCTAGTTGAAATAAAAGTTTTGACATAGAGTGACTATCGAAGACGACCAGTTATTGAAAGAACGGACGTCTGTGATTGTTAGATGATGTCCAAAAGATGAGTTTACAATGTAGAGAACGACATAAAAGATTCATAACTTGTCCTAGAAAGGGACCACACACCCCACAAACCCCTGTACCTTGTCCCTTCTTTCAAAATACCCAGACGCGACTTACTGAAACCCGTTAGATAATGGGATAGAGATCAGAAGGTATGGTCGAACACACTCTTAAAAAACTAAAGAAAAGGGGAACTATCCATCTTATAATCTTGATTGTCAACTGTAACTGAAATTCCATGAAACCTCTAGACACACAGTTTCCTACCTCTTTTCTTTTAAAACTTATTACCTTTGAACTTACACTAAGGACTAAGAAGGTGATCTATTCTCTTAAAATTCTTTTGGAAAATCACAGGGACTTTACCAAAAGAAGTAGACTCTTTAAGATCAGTGTGGTAATAAAATATCCTTTAAACGTTATTAATACACTTTATTATATATGTTTTATGGACCTTGTATAAACTACGGGTTATTGACAACGGATAATTAACTCATAATCAGATTCATCATTCCAATCGTTCACGACACCTTTACTCCTCTTTTCTTCTACGTTTTTTCGTTATTACTATCTTTTTCTTTCTTCTTTTTCTTTTTCTTTTATAGGGTTTTATTTTCTTTTCCTCCTTCTGTTTAAGTGTATGTGTCTTCTGTCGGTATTCGTCCTCTTACCCTAGTCCTTCGGTGACTTGATAGATACAATGTTTCGTATAATTTTGAGAACGTAAGAGGTTGAGTCCTTAAGTATATAGATACACTATCATAACCGTTGAAAATCATCTAATCTCGTATCCCCTATGATAACAATCCGTGTATTAATTTAAGTGTTTCAGTCAAAACCTTTAGTAACTTGTGTACTAGTACTCAGTCAGTAACAATACCTAATGATAGTTAATACCCAGACCACTACTTTCATTTTAGACTACAACGTTTTTTGTCGTAACGTATCCTTGGACCTTAGTTCAAGGTACTTAGTTCCCTTTTAACCTGTACCAGTTCGTCCTCTACTATTCTTATTTGTAGCTGTAGAGTCCTTAGTCACTTGATTTTACCTGTCCTTAACCACTTAGGTTAAGTCTACTAGTAATATAGATGATGACACCCGTTCTTGGGATATCTTCTTAACCTCATCGGGAATATTAGTTGTTTTCCCAGGTTTTACGTCATGAACCCACGTTGCAGTTTTTACTGTCTTACTAGACCCAAGTAAAGGTTCCGTTTGGTAAGTTATAGTGTCAATAAGTTCAGATACAGGGATAGTGGTTACGACTTCTTCGACTTCAACTACTTAAGATACTTCTGGAGCTTCTGGAGGATCTTGATTGTGGTTTTTTCTACTAGATAAGTAGTGACCTCTAACCTTACGTTTTCATCCTTCAGTTCTCTATGGACCTCATTGTCCGTGCAAACCGGAACCTCTTGTTTTACTTCGTCCTGTTTCCGATTGATTTAAGAAAGTTCTCTTACGTGACCAGTATTTTTTATGGGAAAAAGTTATTGAGTTGTCTGTTGAAATGTGTACTGGTTTACCAGTTGTGACTTTAGTTTAATTAACGTAAGAAACATCAACTTCTACCTCTTCGACATATGTCAGTCGTTTTTACTGGACCTCGACTGACACCGAGTCTAGTAGTCGGAGAACATCGTTTTACGTCAAATTTGAATTCTTTCGTCCCTTTTGGTGACCCGGTCGATCTATACTGAATTTATTTTAGGGGATATTTATACGTCACCTCTATTACGTATCTAAGTTCCCTAATTTAGATCATTTGTCTCACGGACTTGATACCTGTCTCCAGCGATAATGACATGTCCTCCGTCGTTTGTTTTGGTAGGGTTTCATTTTCATTTCGTTCTTCCGTTGCCCCGATCGACTTCTCCGAAATGTTTATTGATTTATTTCTTCACTTTTCGTTCCCTCCTTCTTTTTCCAATACAAGTCGATTTACGTCTCAAGGTTTGTTGTAGTACCTCTCTGTTCGTCCCGAAGAAGTTACTTGTCACGTATTTTGATCTTCTTTTGTTGACTTCCCCTTTTTGATCTCTGGAGAAGTCCTTTTAACCTCTATAGTTCCCTCATAAAGTGGTTTTCTACCCGTGTTATTTCCTGTCTTTGACACCTCTGGATCCTCTACGACTTATCTAGTTCTTCTCTCCCTTTCTTATGTGTCTTGACACGTTTTTTCTAGAATTACTTGACCAAATGATGCTACCACAACAGTCAGTGGGTCTGGGTCTGCAAGACCTCTCACTCCCGTTCACCTGGAATCCTTTGTGACGACAATTATTTCGATCACCTAGTAGTAGCATCTGTAGAAAGTTTTATTTTGAAACCAGTTAGTTTACTTTTTTTTAGGTGGTGGTGGTTGTTGTTTTATTTCGATCACTTACACTACCTTAAGGTCATCTTAATAAGTTTTGAGATTTCCTACTACAGTAGTTCCACAACGTAAGGTATACAGTCCTTTAGTCTTTCTCGGTCATCACCCGTGTCATGACCTTTTTCCAGTTAGAAATAGGGTTAAGGGTCCTTCCCGTCATGATTTCTTACACGGTTGGTAACCTGTCAACGTGAGTAGAGGGAACGATCATTCCAGTACGAATTTTAGAACGTACGATCCGAAGTCGTAATCCGTTTGGATCTTGAAGGTCTACAGGTTCGACCCAAATCTTTTCCTACCCCTTGATCTCTAGTTCAACGGTTGTAAGTGACCTAGTATCTCTTTCAATCACTTAAGGTCTTTTTGTAGATGGAGAAAAAGTAGTCCATGTGATTTCGGAAACTACCACACTGAGTATTATTTGACACCTTTGGAGAATTTCTCTACCCTTATGGTCTGACAGAATGGACCGAAGACTCTTTGGACATACGTCCAACTCTTCGTTATCAATCTTAGGACACACCTTGTTGGTTGTTAAAACCAAGTTCTAACTCTTTCCTCATGTTGTTCCGACAGACTACAGTGGGACATATAGTACTCTTTACAACTCGACCTACTTAATGTTCGGTCTTAGTTCTATCCGTCTCTTAGTAGTTGTTGGAGTCGATACACTTACTATGGTGAGATTACCGTCTTTTACTTCTACTTGAATTCTTGGAGAACCACTCCACTTCCTCCTCTCACTTTCTCAACAGAATTCTGATTTATAATTTATTTACTTCTTGTACCATAGGCCGGGGTAATGAAGTATCGTTTATCTTCTTCTTTATCACTTTCATCACTGTCTAACGGAGAAGAGCCCGAGATTTTAGTGTCACCTACCACTGATATCGTACTTTAGTTTTCTACTAACGAAGGACCGTCCTTTTGAGTCTGTTTGGATCTGTCACACAACTTTTCTCTGTGACGAGACGACTGTTTCCAGATACATCAGTTCCGATACCAGAAGGATCACCAGTACATGTCAACACTCTCGATCCGGTATTTCTGCCGTCTTGCGGTTTCTTGACTACGGAAACTTGACACCACGACCTCTTCTGAGGACTCCCAGGGAACCTGTAGTTTCTCTAGTTTGGTCAGTTATAATACCCTTTAGTTTAGACTTATGAACGACCTTAATTTCTCCTCGAATTCTTGGAGAACCACTCCACTTCCTCCTCTCACTTTCACAACCGAACTCTGATTTATAATTTATTTGATTCTTGTACCGTAGGTTGAGGTAATGAAGTACCATTACCAGAAGGGTAACCAGCACATGTCAACACTCTCGACCTGGTACTTCTTCCGTCTTACGGTATCTTGACTAAGGAAACTTGACACCACGACCTCTTCTGAGAACTCCCAGGGAACCTGTCGTTCCTCTAGTTTGGTCAGTTGGAATTCCCTTTATTTTGGACTTATGATCGACCCTCCTGGTTATGATTTCGACTTCACTGTCACAAAACCAGTATACTATGTTTGTTGGTTGAATAACCTTTTCAGGGACTACGACCCTTTCTAACTCGTGTCTTCCTCTTCTCCTGTAGTCTCCTATTTCACCGACCTACTGTCGTGGTCACTTTACCCGTACTTGAATCCGTTTGAAACCCTCTACCACTCCCTGTCCTTCCGGACCGCACGACGTCAGGTACCCCACCGTTTCTCAACCTATACTGACCTACTGACTTGTTTTTGTTGTTATTTAATACGACTTAATGAAAATATTAATAATAATACTTAGTTAGATATGAACTCTACTATACTTATTAGTATTATGACCCTTTTGTTACTGAGGGAATTTCATAGACATTGTAAAAATTTCCTCCTTTTACAATAAGAGAATTTCCAAATCATTAATACGTTTGTCAATTGGATTCGTTTAAACATCTTTTTATATAATTGTTTGTGTTACAAAAATATTTTCGTTTGTTGTTTTTAGTGTCCTATCCCAAAATTAAACAACCTTGAAACTCAATCAGAAGAACTTTAACAAGTAATTGGGGACCAATGTAAAGGGTAATGAAAGTAAAGACAAAGGAGAGTAATGTTTAATTTAATAATGAAACTTGAAGAAAGATAAGAGAACTATCTAGTAAGAGTGAACGTAGTCACATACCCTTACAAGACCCTCGTATAGAATTTGTGTAAGAGGTCCTTTGAAAAGAACTGGAAACCTCGAACCCAATAAACGGAAGATATTGGTGAGATTATCTTGGTTGTAAGTCCTGAAGGAATTGGTTTTTAAATCCTAAAAAATTAACGAATAAATCATGTGAGAGATGTGGGAGTTTCTGTTGTTTGAGATCTTCCGGTTCCTGGTATCGACACAATACGTGTCCATTTTATGGACATAGACCGAGTTGTTTATATTATACTTGAACCCATACATACACAGGTCAGTACGTCAGTACAGACTGAGAAACATCGGGACACCCGACATCGGACGGTCTGAGGAGACGGGTACCTTAAAAGGTCCGTTCTCATGACCTCAACCAACGGTAAAGGAAGACATGGCCTAGAAGGACTGGGTCCCTAACTTTAACGTAGAGAACACAGAGGACGTAACCCTCGTTCTAAGAAACAGTGGTCACGGTGTACCTTTCGGAACTTAACCCCTGTTTTCCCTTTATCTGTGTATTCAAATATGCCACTGTTTAAGATTATATATGTGTGTCAACAAATGTTTAAACCTTTTTACAAAAACTATTACACCATTTTTTTAAAAAATAGTAAAGTCGGACAAAAGTAGTTCGAAGTCCTTCGAAAAGAATCCCATTATGTATGTTGACCACAAAGATCATGTTAATATAGTAGTACTTTTGTGTTAGAAAGAAGAAAAGTGTTTATAGAGAATAATCAACCATCCCCTTCGTGTCAAGAACGAATACATTGTTTTCAGCACTTTGAACTTTACTCAATAGTCTATTTATCGTTGAGTTATGTCGTTTATGTACAGGTCGGTGTAAACATATGTGTGTAAATCCGACGGTTCATCTTACTTTATGTATTCTTTGTCGATTTATCGGATTACTTAAGTCTCTTATCCTACTAGTCAAGAACGACCTTTCTTGTCGTAGAAGTTCCTTACACACCATAAATTAAAATCGAAATCTATCCTCACTGCTTTCTTGTTATCCACTGATCAGACACTTTTTACATCGATTTTATCTCTAATACCACCACCCTTTCCCCCGTCCAATTTCTATATAAACCCTTAAAACTTTCCATATCCCCAGTACGTCTTTATACTGTTTATTTGACATTTATGTGCAAACTAAACTTTGACCCTGTCAAGACTTCTCATTTCTAAAACGTAAGGTATTCTGATAAACTCCCGAAGGGATCGCCAAGCTACCATTTCTTAGACGGACGGTTTCGTTCTCCGTGTTCAAATTATTGACCCGTCCCTTCTAAGGGATCTCTTCCTTTACCGTTACGTGAGGTCATAGGAACGGACCCTTTAGGGTACCTGTCTCCTCGGGTCGTCCGATGTAAGGTGCCACAGCGTTTTCTCGGTCTGTGTTGAATCACTGACTTATTGTTGTTTTCTGGTAAACCTGTCTCTTCCCTACACTGATCTCTAAAGAATCACTCTCAAAAAGAAACCTCTTTAAAACAAAAATTCCGTCTCTTTCTTAATGTTTGACATTCTACAAATTTGATCACGAAGACTATTTATGGGTGTCGAACCACATTTTTTGTACCACTTCCCCAATTTTAAAGTTACTCTTGTTATAGTCTAAGTTTGTGTAGTAATATATTTGGTGTAATCCCTACCTAGTACATGATACATTTACCCTTTTGTTCCAAATGAGATTAGAATCTCTTTAAAAAAGTAGATATTAAAAGGAGAGACTGAGAGTGGTAGGTATAGTTAAATGAATGAACAAGTTAAAGGTAAATGTACATTTTGTCAATAACTTAACAATTGGACATGATGGTGCTCTTCGTTTAAAGAGTCAAACTCATGTCACAAATCCATGTCAAGGAAATCAGAAATCGGACTGTCAAAGGTCAGTTACGTGGTAAAAGTTTTCAATACTCATGTAAAATTACCGATGTTTCTTACGATCTTAATTGTAGACAGAAGTCCAAATATATAAAAGTTTCCTTTACTCTGTGAATGTCTTTACCATTTCCGAATTGGTAGGACCCCACTCTATACTTCTTTGTTCCATTAAATAACCAAACCCAATCTAAAACCAACGTTCTCTTATCAAGACATTTGGTTTGTGTTTAATAATAATAATAATAAAAAGAGTACCTTCTAGGACTTCTACAACCAAGGTCCCGACCACACGAGACACCTTGGTTCGTAGAAGAAAGAATGATTAGTCTGTAAGTCCGGAGAAAACAATTCACTGGTAGTCAAATCAAGTCAAGTCAGTGAGTCAGCACAGGCCGAGAAACACTAGGGTACTTAGCGTCGTGCGGTCCGGAGGGACAGGTAGTGGTTGATGGCCTCAAGTGAGTCTTAGTACAGGTAGCTCAGTCACTACGGTAGGTCGGTAGAGTAGGAGACAGCAGGGGAAGAGGAGGACGAGGGTTAGGGGGGGTCGTAGTCTCAGAAAAGGTTACTTATTTGAGAAGAGTACTCCACCGGTTTCATGACCTCAAAGTCGAAATCATAGTAAGGAAGGTTTCTTTAGGGTCCCGACTAGAGGAAGTCTCACCTGACCAACCTAGAGGAACGTCAGGTTCCCTGAGAGTTCTCAGAAGAGGTTGTGGTGTCAAGTTTACGTAGTTAAGAAGCCACGAGTCGGAAGAAGTGTCAGGTTGAGAGTGTAGATAAGTACTGGTGTCCTTTTTGGTATCGGAACTGATCTGCCTGCAATCAGCCGTTTCATTATAGAGACGAAAACTTATACGATAGATACAACCAGTATTGAAAAGAAGGTTCCTCATTCGTAGAAAATTAAAATACGGACGTCAGTGGTAGACGTCACTAAAACCTCTGAGTTTTTTATTCAGACTGACAAAGGTGACAAAGGGGTAGATAAACGGTACTTCACTACCCTGGTCTACGGTACTAGAAGTAAAAGACTTATAACTCGAAATTCGGTTGAAAAAGCGAAAGGAGAAAGTGAAAGTGGTTCTCCGAAAACTCAAGGAGAAGTGAAAGACGGTATTCCCACCACAGTAGACGTATAGACTCCAATAACTATAAAGAGGACCGTAAGAACTAAGGTCGAACACGAAGAAGGTCGGGTCACAAAGAGTACTACATGAGACGTATATTCAATTTATTCGTCCCACTGTTACATATCGGAACTGTATGAGGAAAAGGATAAACTTTGGTCAGACAACAAGGTACTGTTCAAGATTAACAATGAAAGACCGGACGTATGTCTAAAGAGTTCTCCGTCCAGTCCACCAGACCATAAGGGTAGAGAGAGTCTTAAAAGGTGTCAAATAACACTAGGTGTGTCAGTTTCCGAAACCGTATCGGTTATTTAGTCTTTATCTACAAAAAGACCTTGAGAGAACGAAAAAGGTACTAGGTCACCTACAACCGTTAAACTAGAGACCAAGGAGACGGAAAAGATTTTGGTCGAACTCGTAGTCCTTCAAGTACCAAGTGTATAACGACTTCGGATCGAACCTCTTAAAACTCGTAATGAAATGATCGTACACTCTACTCCTTTTGACCAGTTGGTGGACATTTTCTTACTTTGACCTTGTGAAATGTGTTTTTATTTGAGTTTTACCTAATTGCTAGATTTACATTCTGGTCTTTCATATTTTAAGGATCTCCTACAAATGATCTCCTTGTGTATCCGTATTATGAAAAACGGTATTTAGTGTCGTTCTAGGAGATACTAGGGTCTTATTACATTTATTTTCCTTTTTAAATTTTTTTACCCTGTATTTATTTGAATTTTCGAAAACGTGTTACTTCGTTTGACGTTCGTTCCACTATTCCGTCGGAAGTATTACCCTCTTTTATTATCATTTACTTTGTTGAATGTTTCTTAATTAGAGGTTGACGTTCTTCGAGTACGTTGTGTTATGGTCTTTTTATTGGATTAGTTTTTTACCCGGTTTCTTAATTTGTCTATAAAGAGGTTTCTTCTGTACATCTACCGATTGTTTGTGTCCTTTTCTACGAGTTGGAGTCAATAATAGTCTCCTTATGTTTACCTTTGGTGTTACTCCATGGTAGAGTACGACCAGTCTTACCGACGGTAGTTTTTCATAAGTTCGTTATTTACGACCTCTNCCGTTTCATTATAGAGACGAAAACTTATACGATAGATACAACCAGTATTGAAAAGAAGGTTCCTCATTCGTAGAAAATTAAAATACGGACGTCAGTGGTAGACGTCACTAAAACCTCTGAGTTTTTTATTCAGACTGACAAAGGTGACAAAGGGGTAGATAAACGATACTTCACTACCCTGGTCTACGGTACTAGAAGTAAAAGACTTATAACTCGAAATTCGGTTGAAAAAGCGAAAGGAGAAAGTGAAAGTGGTTCTCCGAAAACTCAAGGAGAAGTGAAAGACGGTATTCCCACCACAGTAGACGTATAGACTCCAATAACTATAAAGAGGACCGTAAGAACTAAGGTCGAACACGAAGAAGGTCGGGTCACAAAGAGTACTACATGAGACGTATATTCAATTTATTCGTCCCACTGTTACATATCGGAACTGTATGAGGAAAAGGATAAACTTTGGTCAGACAACAAGGTACTGTTCAAGATTAACAACGAAAGACCGGACGTATGTCTAAAGAGTTCTCCGTCCAGTCCACCAGACCATAAGGGTAGAGAGAGTCTTAAAAGGTATCAAATAACACTAGGTGTGTCAGTTTCCGAAACCGTATCGGTTATTTAGTCTTTATCTACAAAAAGACCTTGAGAGAACGAAAAAGGTACTAGGTCACCCACAACCGTTAAACTAGAGACCAAGGAGACGGAAAAGATTTTGGTCGAACTCGTAGTCCTTCAAGTACCAAGTGTATAACGACTTCGGATCGAACCTCTTAAAACTCGTAATGAAATGATCGTACACTCTACTCCTTTTGACCAGTTGGTGGACATTTTCTTACTTTGACCTTGTGAAAAATTGTGGTATGTGTTTTTATTTGAGTTTTACCTAATTGCTAGATTTACATTCTGGTCTTTCATATTTTAAGGATCTCCTACAAATGATCTCCTTTTGTATCCGTATTATGAAAAACGGTATTTAGTGTCGTTCTAGGAGATACTAGGGTCTTATTACATTTATTTTCCTTTTTAAATTTTTTTACCCTGTATTTATTTGAATTTTCGAAAACGTGTTACTTCGTTTGACTTTCGTTCCACTATTCCGTCGGAAGTATTACCCTCTTTTATTATCATTTACTTTGTTGAATGTTTCTTAATTAGAGGTTGACGTTCGTCGAGTACGTTGTGTTATGGTCTTTTTATTGGATTAGTTTTTTACCCGGTTTCTTAATTTGTCTATAAAGAGGTTTCTTCTGTACATCTACCGATTGTTTGTGTCCTTTTCTACGAGTTGGAGTCAATAATAGTCTCCTTATGTTTACCTTTGGTGTTACTCCATGGTAGAGTACGACCAGTCTTACCGACGGTAGTTTTTCATAAGTTCGTTATTTACGACCTCTCCCACACCTCTTTTCCTTTGGGAGAATGTGACAACCACCCTTACGTTTAATCATGTCGGTGATACCTCTTGTCACACCTCTAAGGAATTTTTTGACCTTTATCTTGACGGTATAGTGGGTCGTTAGGGTGTACATACGGGTTAAGGACCTGTATGTACGGTTCCTTTGGTCTTAAACTTTCTCTATGCACATGGGGTAACAAGTAATATCGTGACAAATGTTATCGGTCTTATATCTTTGTTGGATCTACAGGTAACCGTCTACTTTCCTAATCTTTCGACACCATATAGACCTCAAATCTTTCTACCATTGTTACTAGGATATACGTTCTGTCGTTTTCTCTGTGTCTCCATTTCTTGTCTGAAAACCTGAGACACCCTCTTCCGTTCCCACCCTACTGAACCTTCTTATTGTAACTTTGTACATATATGGTATACACTTTATCTACTGGTCAGGTACCAACTACGTACTTTGTTTCGTCAGTTTCGGTCACGTAACCCTGTTGGGTCTCCCTACCCTACCCTTCCTTCCACCCTCCCCACAAGTCTTATCCCCCCTGTGTACATGTGAACACCGACTAACTACAGTTACATACCGTTTTTGATCGTGTTATAATATTTCATTAATCGGATATTAATTTTATTAAATTAATAATAAAAACAAAAATTTCTTTCTTGGTTTACTTCAAAATTGAGTTGATTCTTTATGTGATGTACCCAAGTTGTAGTCTACCTACTCCCTCTTTTTAGTACTAGATCTTCTGTTTTGTTACCTTTAGTGAGTCTGTCTCATTTTTAAAAAAATTTTAAATTTTTCGTTTTGTTGAATTCTCTGGTTTTATCATTATTGTAAGTATAACATCCTCAGGGTCTCTTATTCTCTTTTTCTTGATTTTTTTAATAAAGTTCTTAAGTACTACCTTTGGAAGGAATTAGAACCCTTCCTGTATTCTTAGGTCTAACTCCTTTGGGTCTCTCAAGGTTCAATCTACTTCGGTTTCTCTATATGAGGTTCTGTATAATATTAATTTGATCGTCAATTTCCTGAGACTTGTCGTCATTCATTTCTTATTGAACAATACATATTCCTTTTGGGGTATTTCAAAAGTCTTCTGAAAAGTCGTCTTTTAAATGTCCGGTATTCCCTCGTTGTACTAAATAAATTTTTCGACTTTCTTTTTTCTTAGTCGGTTATTAAGAAATGGATTGTTTCAATAGTAAGACTTAACTTCCCCGACATTTCTCCAAGGATCTACATACTTTGGATTTCTTCACACATTAGTGATTTGATTGGGATTTTCTATACAATTTCCCTCAAGAAATTCGACTTGATTAACGATTATTTTTTGTATGTTTTCATTTTTGGAGTGACCTTTTCCGTTTATATATTATTTCCATCACCTAATCTAGTGAATATTTCATTCGTACTTCTAATATTTTTTTCTCATCATTTCAGTTTAATGTTTCTACACATTTTATTTTGTTACATTTCATACGGTAACGTTCGTATTTTGTACTACCTCCTACTTATTTTTTGCTATCGAAACCTTACACGATGGTTGAATTTGATGATGATTATATCTTATAATTTACACTTGGAGTGTCTTTGGTGTTATTTTTTTTCAGAATATCATTTATGTTTTTTTTTCACTTTCCTTAAATTTGAACCGTAATTTTTTGTGTGTGTGTGTGTACGTGTGTTCTCTTCTCTCTTTCTCTCCTTTCCTTGTCTCTCCTTATTATTTTTATCTTCTATTAAATTTTTACCACTATCTACAACCGTTTAAAACATGTAAATATAAATACGGACCATTATTAATGATATTTATATCTACACGTTTTAAACGGTTGGTTTTTCGTATCTCACCGAATTATCTGTTTGTTAAGACAGTTATATAACGGGTGTTCTTGAGTGAAGTCTTCTTTTCTATGTGTGTTTGACTTCCACTTTATTACCTTTTTTTTTATTCATTTACCTTTACTTTTCTTTCGACCTCATCAGTCTGTTTTATCTTAAATTTTGTTTTCGATATTATTTTCCTTTTTTCTATAATTTTTATACTATTTCCCGAGTTAGGTCGTTCTTCTATATTGTAAATATTTGTAAATACGTAGGTTGTCTCTTTACGGTTCTATATATTTTGTTTATAATTACCTAAATTATATTCTTTAACTTTCCATTATCATCATTATTATCATTTATCGTAATTATTATTTCTCGTAATTATAACGTGGATGTAGTGACCTACATAGTAGGTCTGTCTATTACTTATTCGTCAGTAATCCAATTTATTATACGATTTAGTGTGACTGATTATCTACATCGTTTCACAATCAGCGAGTCGGAAGAGGTCGAAAAACGTTGGGTTACCTGAACATCGGACGGTCTGAGGAGACAGGTACCTTAAGAGGTCCATTCTTATGACCTTACCCAACGACAAGGGAAGAGGTCCCCCTAGAAGGACTGAATCCCTAGTTTGGACACGGAGGGTGTAACACCCGTCTAAGAAATGGTAGACTCGGTGGTCCTTTGATGTCTTGTAAAATAATTTTTCATCGTCTTATGTGTAAGAAAAGTTCCCGTATATCTTTTAAGAGGTTCTTCTTATGTATATTCAAACGTTTTGTTTAGAGTTTTTTTAAGTTCTTAAAATTTTATTACAGTTCACAGAAGAGACTGTTTTTATCATACTTTGATCTTTAGTTAGTTTCCTTTTTTATCCTGTTAAGTGTTTATACACCTCTAATTTCTTCTAACTGACTTGTTGTTTCGTCAGTAGTTTCTTTAGTTTCCTCTTTAGTTTTGAAAGGATCCTTATTTAATTTTGTCTTTATACCGTATGGTTTACGATATATTGTGTCGTTTTCATTAAGATTCTCCCTTCAACAATCATTACGTCCGGACGGAGTTCTTTCTTTATTTTTCTAAGGTTCATTTATTTCATTAAAATGTGGATTTCTTTGATCTTTTTTTGTTTCAAGTCTTAATTAATTTTTTTTTTTCATCCTTTCTCCTTATTATACTGTCATTTTTACTCTCACCTTTATTTCTGATTTTTTTCTTTTATCTTTCCAAACTACATTGACTCTAAACCAAGAAATTTTATATTCGTTTTTAGTTGTTGCAAATCGGTCTGATTGGTTTCTTTTTTCTTTTAAGTTTATTTATTTTAGTCACCCTTGAATACATGTGGGCACCACCTAAGTACAACTACATACCGTTTCATACCGTTTTGGTTATGTCATAACATTTCATTTTTTTTTTTATTTATTTATTTTATTTTATTTATTTTTTTAAATTTTTTTCTTTATTCTTCAACGTTGACTATGGTGTCTTTACGTTTCCTAGTACTCTTTAATGATTTTATTAATAA
Source organism: Capra ibex (assembly GCA_006410555.1). NCBI lineage: Eukaryota > Metazoa > Chordata > Mammalia > Artiodactyla > Bovidae > Capra > Capra ibex. Next base: position 3,571,814 of record SJYO01041852.1, on the reverse strand, counting down.
TTGATACCTTTAACATGTTGGATCTTCTTTACCTTAAGATTTAAGGATGTTTATATGTGAGAAAGTTTTGATTGAGTACTTCTTTTCCTTTTAGATTTATCCTGTGAATGAGTTTTTCTCTAACTTTCTCATTAGATTTTAAAGGTTTGTTCTTTTTGAAGTCCTAGTCTTCTGGAGTGACCGTTTAAGATATGTAATTTTTTTTTTATATATATACATAAAAAAATTCGAAAAGTTTTTTTGACTTCTCTTCTTTTAGAAGGTTTGAGTTAAATACTTCTTTCGTAATCCGACCAGAGTGTTGGTCTGTTCCTATAGAGTTTTTTTCTTTGGACTATTTGTAAACGTTTTTATAAGTTACTTCATAATCGTTTGACTTAGGTTGTTATGTATTTACTTAGTACGTGGTAAAATTTCACGTCAAACAAAACCCTACGTTTTTACCAAGTTGTAGACGTTTAGTTAGTTTCACTTTGTTGTGTGATTGTTTTATTTTCTATTTTTAGTATACCAGTAGAGTTATCCACACCCTTTTCGTAACCTGTTTAGTTTGTTGGCAAATACTATTTTTGAAGTTTTTGGTCGATAGTTTCCTTGTACGAAGTTATTTTATTTCCGGTATATACTGTTAAGGTATCGATGGTGGTAAGAGTTGTCAATTTTTGATTTTCTAAAAAGAGATTTTAGTCCTTGTTCTAATCCTACGGGTGACACTAGTAAAAGTAAGGTATACGTTAACAACCTGAGTCAAACGATTATCCTAACCTTCAGGATAGGTGTAGTTAACCTCTTCTTTTCCCTTAATTTTTCGTAATTTTATCCTCTTCTAATTAATTTTGAGTGTTTTAATTTATATGTCTTTAGACAAAACAAAAAGAGACATGGATATTGTTTGATAGTATTTCTCTTTAATTCTTTTATTAGGTAACACAGTTTACATTAGTTCCAGCACTTTCTAGACTATGTTTTTAAAATTTTGTGATCACTTTCTTTAACTTCTTCTGTGTTTATTTAATTGTCTATAAGACACAGGTACTTAACTTTATTAAGTAATAGCAATTTTACAGGTATGGGAGGTTTCGTTAAACTTCTAAGTTACGTCAGTGATATTTATAAAACTACTGTATAAAGTGTTTTTAACTTGTCCACTAACATTTGACGAATACCTTAGTGTTTTATAGCGTTCATCAGTTTTGTAAGAACTCTTTCTTCATGTTTCGACCCCCGTAATTCGAGGGACTAAAAGTTGATATGATGTTTAGATATCGTTAGTTTTTAACTGTATATGTGTCTATGTGCCTGTTTTATCTCTCAAGTCTTTATTCAGGTGTACATAAACGAACTAATTAAATACTGTTTGGTCAGTTAGGATTTCCTTTAGTCAGGACTTACAAGGGACCTTCCTGACTACAACTTCGACTTTGCGGTTATGAAATCGGTGGACTACCCTTCTCAGTTGACAAACCTTTTCTGCGACTTCGTCCCTTTCTAGCTTCCGTCCTCCTCTTCTGTTACTGTCTCCTACTCTACCAACCTACCGGAGTAGCTGAGTTGTCTGTACTCAGACTCGTTCGAATCCTCAACCACTACCTGTCCCTTCGGACCACAGGACGTCAGGTGCCCCAGTGTTTCTCAGCCTGTGTTGACTCGTTGACTTGACTTAAACACTGTTTATTCGTTTCGAGTATGTCACCTTTTTGTTCTCAGAAAAATCATTTACTACAACCTTTTTGACCTGTCAGAGTACGTTTATTACTTGGATCTGTTGAGAGAATACGGTATGTGGTTTTAATTGAGTTTTCCTCAATTTCTGAACTCACACCCGTAAAAGGGACCGTCAGGTCACCAATCCTGAGGTACGAAGTCCCCTGAATACAAACTAGGGACCAGTTGCTTGATTCTAGGGTTCACCGTACACCACGTAGGTTTTTTAATTTTTTGTTTGTTTGTTTTTTCTGAGTGTACATTCTGGGCTTTGGTAATTTAAGGATTTTCTTTTGCAATTCAAAACTAAAGTGACTATAGGTAGCAATCACTACGAAAACACCTAGACTGAGGTTTCCGTTACCTCTGTTTCGTTATTATTTGTTTACCCTGATGTAGTTCCATTTTTTAAGACTTATCACTTCCTTTTGTGGAGTTTTGTTTTCCATAAAATGTCTTCTACTCTTCTATAAATGTCTAGTATGTAAGTTATGTTCCAATTATAGATTCGATATTTTTCACAAAACGGATACAAGAGGAGATCCTCAAAATATCAAAGACTAGAAAGTAAATCTAGAAATTAGGTAAAACTCAAATAAAAACACATACCACAATCTTTCACTAGATCAAAGTAAGAAAATGTTCACCAACTGGTCAAAAGGGTCGTGGTGAACAATTTCTCTAACAGAAATGAGGTAACATATAAGAACGGAGGAAACAGTTTCTATTCCACAGGTATACACACACCTAAATAGAGACCCGAAAGATAAAACAAGGTAACTAGATATACAGACAGAAACACGGTCATGGTATGACAGAACTACTGACACCGAAACATCATCTCGGACTTCAGTCCGTTCAACTAAGGAGGTCAAGGTAAGAAGAAAGAGTTCTAACGAAACCGATAAGCTCCAAAATTTTGAGGATCTCTTCTTGTATCCGTTTTGTGAGAGTCTGTATTTAGTGTCGTCCTAGGAGATACTAGGTGGAGGGTCTTAAGACCTTTATTTCGAAACCCATCATATGAGTAAAAGTGATATAACTAAGAAGGCTAGGTACTTGTACCATATAAAGAGGTAGATAATCACAGGAGAAACTAAAGAAAGTAGTCACAAAATATCAAAAGATATATATCCAGAAATCAAAGAAATCCATCTATATAAGGATTCATAAAATAAGAAAAGCAACGTTACCACTTACCTTAACAAAGGAATTAAAGAAAAAGATGAAAGAGTAATAAGCACATATCCTTACGTTCCCTAAAGACACACAACTAAAATATAGGACGTTGAAATGATATAAGTAACTAATCGAGATCATTAAAAGACCACCTCAGAAATCCCAAAAGGTACATCTCCTAGTACAGTAGACGTTTGTCACTCTCAAAATGAAGAAGAAAAGGTTAAACCTAAGGAAA